>CM037852.1:202036365-202121898 GCA_021234595.1 Delia radicum
CACTAAAAGAGCTTTAGGCTTGGAATTGGCTGAAAACGGTTCATTTCTTTCGCAACATTAGTCTCAGAAAATATTAAAATGATTTTGGTCCACTTCTGCAACTTGAAAATATTTCTTCAAGGCTTTAAAGTGCAGAAAATTTATATCAACACAAACATTTTAAATTTGGATAATTTTAAAATGTTGTCAAATGTATAGCGGGTGTACCACAGTACCAATAAAGTTCAAAATGTACCAACAAGCGTACTATTTTACTATGTATACCATCCCTGATTATAATGTTATACTAGTAAAATAGCAGCAACAACAACTACGGAAAAACAGGTTAGTTACATTAGTGACCGCAAAAGCTCATAAGGTTGTTGTTTAATGTTGTTGTCATTGTATATCAGTGAGGGGGAGTAAATAATATTGGTTTAGGGTATAAGCAACTTCATAGAAACTGTGATTTTTGGTTAATTGGTCGAGAAAGTTGATCGTGTACGTGTACTTTTAAAATTGAACCCTCGATCGGTTAAGGGAACGACAGAACAAAGAAAAATATAAAACATATAAAACATGTAAAAACATAAAATTTAGTTTTACCAAATTTTTTCTATACTTCCTCGGTATATGTTACAAATGAAACAAACAAAAATGTATGGAAAAATGTAATAAAGACAAAAAAACTTTTTTTGATGTAAAAAATAAATTGTGTGGTGAAAAAAAATCTTTGAGATGAAAAAATATTTTTGTAGTGAAACAAAAACTTAGTGGTAAAAAAAGTTCTATATTTTAAACTCCGCTTATGCAAAGATTTTATAAAAATCCATGAGGTATAATAAGTGGCATATATTTTAAATTTTGGACTATTAGTCCAAGAAGTTTGTGTATTCCTTTAAGAGGGAGACTTCCCCTGTTTGTCCCTCCCCGGGAAAATTTTCAAAAACACAGTTTTAGTAATTGCCTGCACAAAACTAAGAGATTCTATCTCCAACGGTTTGGGCTGTGTGCTTAAGCCGAAGAGTTTTTTTGGGAACGTTTTCCTGTTAAAGTTCTTAAAAGAAATGCATGTATTCGTGAACTATGCACATTTTTTAACACGTTTAATGTGCAAATAAGCAATTATAAGCCCGAAATTTGCAACAAAAAAAATAAAAATAAAATAAAAAACAGAAATTACACAAAAATGTCAATATTCAAAAATTATCCAACGAATGTGTAAACAGTACTGTTTTTGAATAATTATTCAAAAAGTGGCAACACTGGTACTAATAGTGCATAAATCATAAATTTTAGAGACCTCCTGTAGAACCATCATTTAAATTAGCTTAAATATTCAGTTATTTTTAAATGTTATACTGTATAAACAATTTAGAAATGTAGTCAAATTTTTTGTACAAAATTAGTTAATTTTTCTAAACTAAAAACAACTAACATGTACAGTAAAATTTTCCAGCATTCAGTTTTAAAATGTAGCTTTTTACCATTGCCTTTTTCGATTAAATACTTCTCTACTACTTAAGAAGAAACTATATAAACAAAAAAATTATGTAGTTTTTTAAACAACTGTCAAAAACTTGCTTAAATTTTTCATAATAAAACAATTGCAAATACATTTAAAATACAAAATAACTAACTACAAGAAAACACTTTGTAAGTAAAGACCACTGCAAATACAGTTAAAAACATATGAAATTTGAAGTTGAAAACAGGTCCATTTCAGGTCCATTTCCAAACAGGTAACTTTTCATTAAATTCAACTAACATTGTCACTTATTTTTGACAGTTAATAAAATGTACCAGAAATGTAGTAAAAAACTTACTAACGTTTATTTGTTTTATTTTCTCAAAGAAAAAAAAGTTCTGCGTAAAATAAATGTAAATTCATAGTAGTAGGGTAGAAGGGAGAGCTTTCGGCAGTGGGGCACAAAAACCACCCCCTATTATCTCCAGATTTAAGAGAGATAATAAAAGAGCTTAAATGATAATTTGTTCAGTTTTTGGGTCATGTTTTATACCTAAAAGTTATAGGGGTTCATTATACAGGTAATCTCCCACGGACAAACACATGTCTGTGCTTTTTGGTTCAAAAAATATATGAAAGTATGTATATTCTCTGATAACTTTTTGTATTAAAAAATATATCATTCAGTATGATGTTCTGTTAATTTCAATAAAAAAAATTCCAATGGGAAAGTTTGCAAAAAGTTTTGGAAAAGTTTAAAAAAGTTATGGTTAAGTGGAAGTGGTTGCACCTATGCCAAAGCAGTTTCTTTGGAAATATTTCCAATGAGGTTGATTCTCAAATGGTAAACGTTCGCCAAAGACAAAAAATGCAGTGAAACCTACCAATAACGGACACTCCTACATTTCTCCTTAATGAACAATTTTGGTGAAAGGGAATCGTTAAATCCAACTTGGATTAAAATGGCCTCTTTCCGCTGTCTTTTTCAAACTTTAATTTAGACTAATAATTATAAAGTAATAATGTCAAAAACCCGAATAAAAATTAACACTTTTAGAGTAAATTCAATTGCGAATTGTGCCCCACGAGGTGGGGAAGTTTAGCCGTTTTAGGTTGCTCTGAAAAACATTTAAAAATATTATATAGGCCATAGGAATAATGGAAATTTTATACATTCAAATGAAAGCCAGAATGTGTAAATATTATGATTAAAAATAATTTTTAGAAAAAATTTATTGGTTTGGTAAAGACAGAGCTTTAAACAAAAAAGTGGCCAATTGTCCCCGGTCTACACTACATAAATTTGATGTGGTTTGTTTTTCTAAATGACTAACAAAAGTAGTTAAAAATTAAATTTCTTCTACAAATTACTGTTACTTAAAAACAAAAACACTGAATTACTACGCAAACAACTACAAATATTTACACACACAGAGAAATAAAGTAAAAACCAAATTTAAAAGTGTGTATTTATGGTAACAACTTATAAATTCAGTAAGTACAACGAAATTTACTATAGATTTTTGAATATTTTGGGTGTTGCAACTAAAATTTAGTTGAATTAACCGAACTTTGTTGTGAAAATTAATATTAAATTGTGCGAACCGTCTGAAATTCGTATTAACTTAGTTTGAGTCGTAGTACCCCGAATTTCAGTTGGCAAATAGCAAAATTTTTCTCTGTGTGCCGCAGAAGTTTCCTGAGTGTAGTAAGTTTTCTGAATGTACCTTTAAGGTGGCATCCAGAAGTTAGCTTTTAATAAAAATGAATAACGAAATTACTTATTCCCCTACCCAATGAACATTTAACATTCATAGATGGTATCAATGAAACAATATTTTACAGATTACTATTTCAGATTTTTAGATTACAGAATGAAAACAGGTGCATCATATGGATTGATAAATTGTTAGAATTTAAATAAATGAGGAGGCGTCAAAAAAGCGTTCACAATTCTCAATAATAAACCACATCATGGTATTTTATTGTTATTTTAAAATTTTTAAAATCACTTTTTTTATGAATTTTTAAACAACATTCAAATATTTTGCCTTGTTTTGTAAAGATTTAAATGTTTAATGTATGGAAACTTGTTTCAAAATCAACAACAACAAAACTACTTGTTTTGGTCTTTTTTATTTTCAAATTATTGGCAATTGATGACGACAGTGTAGTCAGTCGTCGGCGGCGACAATAATAAAAAAAAATCATGTTTTGGTTTTTTTTTAATCGAGTTTAATGGTTTTTTGTTACAAAAAATTTTTATAGTGCTAGAACTTTTAAAACGAAACAACAACAGATGCTATAACAATTCACAATTTTATGGATGAATAATTATTTCACATTTTAAAAAAGGGCTTTAAACGATTTTTAACACCATAAATATCGTAGGAATACAAAAATTGTTCACTTTGTCCCGTATACATATTATTATGAATTATCAGTTAAAAAATAACACATAGTTTTGCGCATGCGTCACCGTTTTGCGTGTTTTCAATTTCGTTTTAATTATTTCTTGAATCTTTGTTGTTTTCATTTTTTATTTATTCATCTTTATGTCTTAAAATAATTTATTTTCTTTTCTTTTTTTTTTCTTTTATATACATATATTTTTTTTTAGTTTAAAATTGTTGATTCTACTAACCCCGAATTGGTAAAAATATTCCAAATTCTAAACAATACGAATATTTTCTTCTTTATTCTATTTAAATAACACAAAAGTTTGTAGTCGAATGTTTTAAAAAAAATGTGTGTGCTAATCGCGCAAGTATCGCGTCACAACTGATTTAACTCATAATATTGTAATGTCAATACGGCGGTCCATTCAATCGCAACCACACGCATTTTACCGCCACACCTCAACCCTTCTCTGTCTTGACTTTATTTTCTAGTTTACAGTGGGACAGGTGTTGAATAATATTTAAAAAACAAACAAAAAACACCTGAACAAATATTTTGTTTTTTACAAAGTTGTTGTTTAGACAACAAATGTTATTATACAGACTTAACTGACACTTTTGTTGGTGTTTCTTATATAAATTTTAAATTTAACTGTTTGTTAAATTTTAACTGTGCATTTAGTAATCGGGCCTATATGAAGTTTAGAAATTCTTTTCAGATTTTAATAAAAATTGATTAAATCTACAAACTTTCTTAAATCTCCTGTATAATAAAGATCAAATGAATTGTATTTTCTCCGCAATTTAATTAAGAAAAACAAAAGACTTAAGACACATACTTCGAATATGTTTTAATTACCCAATGAGTGAAACCTAATTTTACTCACGTGAACGTGAGTGAGTGTAATTAAAATTAACTCACGTGAACTTGAGTGAGTGTATTAAAAAAATCTTCATGAGCTAGTGTGCGTCAGTCAAATGTTTACGTGAGTGGGTTAGTGCGGTTGTGAGTAAAATTTTACAAAAAAAAAATTTGTGTGCTTTTAATAAATATTTATTTTAATTTGTTTTAAATGGCCACATTAGATATTTGGAGCAATTTTGAGTTAAATATTAATAATTTACCAGTTTGATATAATTTTTATAATTTTTTTAGTTTTCATTAATAATTTACCTTAATTTTTAAATTCTATATTTCTCCGGTAAGATATTGTTTCGTGATTTTGAGGTTAAAATAATTTATTAAATGAGAAAATTTCTTAGAAAAATAATTTAATTTAATATTCCGGTATATAATAGAAATAAATTTGTAAAAATTTTTGCTAAAACTACTAAAAATTAGTTCAAAATTACATTGCATGACAATCTGCTGAAACTAGTAGATTTTTTTTATAAGTATTAGTATGATAAGCATAGCAAAAATGAATCTTTTAAATACAAAATTTTAATTATATTTGAGCTAAATTTTAGTGAATGGAAAATTACAAATTGATGTGCTAAAATCAGAAAAAAAATTCCAAATAGTTTTGTGGATCCATTTACAATCTTTGGATATTTTAATACACCCCCAAAATTTTAAGTTATTGTAAAAAAAAAACCCTTTTTTTAAGACTTCACAGACTCAAAAAGTTTAAATTACATTTTTCAGCAATAATAAATTTTTAAACGGATTTAGTAAGATACATTAGGGTGGTCCTTAATTTTCAACTTGCGATTTTTGGGGCTGCCCCCCTCTTAAAATATTTGTTTGGGTACAAAAATTCACCATGCAAAAACTAAAAAAATATAAAATAATTTTTGTGTTGGGTTTAATCATAAATACTCAGATAAAAAATATTACTTTCCCAGTAAATCGCTAACTTACCCTAACTTTGTGTCAAAAAAATTAATCAATATTTTGGGGGTACCTCAAAGTGACTTTTTTGCATTTTTGAAAATTTTATTCAACAAAAATCAAAAACCTGGTGTTTGCTGTTAAGTATTTTATTAAACACATCTCAAGTATTAAATAAGCCAAGCATTGCGGATATCCGTTGGCAAAAATTTTTGTTAGAGCATTTTGATTCTAGCGGATTTCAACGTTTTTTTAAATTTGTATAGACTTTTTTTTAACAAGATTTCTGTAATATTTCATGAATGTTATTGTGTATGCTATTTTATATAATTGTAATAACTTTATTATAAAGTATAAAGTATAATTTTTCGTGTTAACCTGTGTTTTCATGGGGTCACAATTGACCCTCGTATTTTAAAAAGTCAAAAACACAAAGATGACAAAATAAATTTTTGTTTATGTTTCTAATTGTAATTTATTTACATTTTGAAATTAATTAAAATTAATTATTTAGTATAAATTCAGATATTTGTAATCATATTAAAATTAATGTTTTTGTACATATTCAGGAGTATTTTCGAAAAACGTATTTTTAATTTAATAGTGTAAATTTTTTTCCCTCAAAATTATTATTATGGAAAAGTTTTAAGTTCTAATTTTTACTAAATTGACCTACTCGAAGACTAGAAATGGTTAACGAAATTTTTTTAGAATAAATATAAATTGAATTAGTCCTTTCTTTATTTTATTTATAAATTTTGCCACAAAGCTGAATTTTTCTTACGTGGGTCATATTTGACCCCAGGTTAACATGGGTTAACTATCAACAGAAAATATAGTATTTTAAAATGAAGTTATTACAATCATATAAAAGAGCATATACAATAATATTGATGAAATATTATTAAAACTTTGTTTTAAAGTAAAAATGTATAAAAATAAAAAAAAAACCTTGAAATCCCCGAAAATCAAAATGCCCTAAAAAAAAAATTTGCCAACGGATATCCGCAATACTTGGCTTATTTAATACTTGAGATGTGTTTAATAAAATACTTAACAGCAAGCACCAGGTTTTTGATTTTTGTTGAATAAAATTTTCAAAAATGCAAAAAAGTCACTTTGAGGCACCCCCAAAATATTTATTAATTTTTTTGACACAAAGTTAGGGTAAGTTAGCGATTTTCTGGGAAAGTAATATTTTTTTATCTGAGTAGTTATGATTAAACCCAACACAAAAATTATTTTATATTTTTTTAATTTTGAAGAAAAAAAATTTGTAATTTTTTTAAAATTATGCCCTTTTTTCCAAGGGGCCCGATTTTCAAGGGCGATGCGGACCATCTTCCCGTTATGCTAGAACTCTAATTTTTTGCGTGGCGTACAGTCAAAATCTCGTTTTTATTTTTCGCCCATACAACGAAAGACCACCCTTAAGATACATACACAGGTAGAATTTGCCAACTGTACCAAACCACTGCTGACAAACCACTGCTATTTTTGTAAAACCCATCGTGTTGTAAATTACGTAAGGTACAACTAATATTGTGTTTGTTTTTGCCAATATTACAACCAATTAGAAGCATTTTTTTTTAATATTTTATTATATTTCACACATTTAAACTGTATTGCTGCTTTTTTAATGTGATTTTTTATACACATTCCTCAAAATTAATTTAATTTAACCTATTTTAAAAGCACACAATTTTTAAAATTACCAACGTTATGTGAAAAGTGTCGAATTTGCTCAACTAAGGGTTGGCCACTGTTATCAAACGGGTAAGAGAACAATACTATCAAGATTGTTATTCCCACGTTCTGCCAACGCATAACCGACAGTCCCTGGCGCTGTCAACACTGTGTTACAAATATAAAGCGGCCATTCCACCGAACACCGGCAAAAATGGGCATTTTTTACTTTGGGTCTGCCGATTTCAATGTAATTTTTCATTTAAGATTGTCATTTTTAGTTTTTATGAACATATTCAACACTTTTTTTGCAATAACAAAAAGTAGACATAAGGTGTGTCCTTGTATTTTGCTTTAGTCTGTCTACCTGCATGTATATTTGTTTGGAATTTCAAATTGCCAATTTGAGCACACTAGATTAATAATCATTATGAACATTTAGTTTACAAATACACAATTGCGCCCGTATTCATAAACAATTTAAATTCAGATTTCAAATAAATTTTAGTTAAAACACATTTTAAGACTTAAAACTGAAAAAAAAAACGTAACGTAACGTTGGTAAAAATTTATTCGCGAGTTCAGTGTATCTGGTTTTTAAGCTATTAAAATCTTTAAAATTGTATCCATTATCTGCTTGTGTTTTGTTAATTTTGTAATTATATAAATTTTAAATATAGACATTAATTTTTAATATTTCTAACCACTGTTAAATTTTCTATTCATCTCTCGCTGTTGTTGACATTTATTCGCCTTCGAACCACTTTTAAAGACATACAAAGCCATATTAACAATAACAGCAACAACAACAACAATAAAATCAGCAACAGCACTCACTTCAATCTACCGCACTTAACCGCCAACGTGCAAATTCATCAAAATATAACAAAAATCTTTGAAACAACGATTTTATCTGTATATTTTATTTATGTACACTCAGAATATTCTTACAGTAACTACATGTAGGTCATTCGGGTAGTAAACAGTAGTAGTTCTTGTTAGTAATCGGTTAAAAATATAATTTTTAATAAAAAGAAACAGTTCCAGGATAAAATTATAAGAACTATCCAATTTTTTTTTATATGAATGTGAATTAATTTGTGTAAAAGACATATCGCTTATTCAAAGAGAGATCGTGATTTAAATGTATGTGTTATTATTTTTATGTTCATAGTTAAAATGAAAATTATTCAAGTTCGAGGCCATACTCTATATTTCTTTATTAGGATATTGTCCTAACAAATAATCTATAGAGTTTTTGTTTTTAAATTTATTAATTGACCACTTTCAGGAATGTTATGTTATGTTAATATATCTATTTCTGGAATTTTCTAGGTTCCCATCATCAGAACACGTTTGTGACAATTCCATGCAGAACATCAAACATTCATATAAACTAATTTTCTCACTAAATGAGAACTAATATATGAGGTCGAAGTTAAAAACTATCACCATTGATCCAAAAAAATTGAAAACTTGTTCGTTATGTGCAAGCTCTACCTTTGGTAGATATACAATACACGCTTTTTGTTTTAATTCTAATTTTTCTTTTTACACTTGTTTTGTTTTATTTAAAAACAAGATGCAAAGGTGAAGTAAACTAAGACCGTACTTTGTCTTTTTTACAAAAATAATAATAATTTTTATTAAAAATAAAAATTATGTTTTTTCGACCATTAATTGTGCAATGAAAATGAAAATTATTCAAGTTCGAGGCCATACTCTATATTAATAAATTTATAAATTAAAAAAATTTGAAAACAAAAACCCTATAGATTATTTGTTAGATCTATTTCTGGTCGAAAGAAAAAACATAATTTTTATTTTTAATAAAAATTATGTCAAACTTGTAAAAAAGACAAAGTACGGTCTTGTTTACTACTCCCCCTGTACATTTTGTTGTTAAACCAGTTTTGTTGTTGAATGAATATCTACCAAATGTAGACCTTACAGACAAAAAAAACAAGTTTTCAATTTATTTTTTGATCAATGGTGTTAATCTTTAACTTCGAGCTCATATATTAGTTCTCATTTAGTGAGAAAACTAGTTTTTTCCTTTCGATAGTCGTTTTTACTACCATTATGGTTGTTTTATCAATAGTTAAAAATAACTTCATGGTTATTAATTTTTATTACAAATACAGTCATTGCATTTTTTGACTACATTTGTAGTAATTTTAACTATAATTTTGAATCATTTCTACCTTCTTCATTTCCTGAGTGTATGAATGACGGACATATTTAGCCAACATTTCTAACATTCTAAACACACAAAAATAAAAATTTTAAATAATAAATTATAATTTCGTTACTGATTTTGGACAAGTAGTAACCCACAAGATGTAATCTTATCAAATAAAATTTTAATATGTAAATTATAAGTGGTTTTAAACTAAAACCACAATTTTCCATTTAATTATTAATTTTGTTCAAATTAAAATTAACTGAAAATTAAATTTGATAATCAGATTAAAATATGTATAAATTATTGATCAAATATTTCGATAAATAGTTTCATTTGTGGCATACATTTAAGTGGCAACTTACGATCTGTAAGTATGCATTTTGTTACTAACAATTAGTGTACAGAGACAATGTTAAAAGCTTTAATAGTAAAAAGTGTTGCACATGCGCATTTATCGTTTAATGATTTAATTTATTTTTATTTTTTTACAAAACAAAAAAGTAGTTTTAGGTTACGTTTCCACTGAAGGTGTTTTAATCGTGTTTTGAAACAAAACATGTTTTGTACATGTTTTTCCATACATTTGTTTTCACCGAAACACATGTTTTGCTCAAAACATGTAAGTGGAAACACAGTATTATTATGGTAAGACCGTATAATTGTAGAATTTATTTTCTTGTATTTTACACTAAAACCCACATAAATTTTGTTTATTTTTATGTACAGTGGACTATTTAAGTTGATTTTAATAATGATGATCTACAATTATGCTGATTTTTCCGATAAGTACAAATGTGGCTCCATGACATTTTTAGTATATACTCAGGAAATTCGATAGAAATTACTAAAAATTACAGTTAAAATAACTACAAATGTAATTAAAATGCAATGACTGTATTTTTTTATAAAATTTTTTAAAAATGTAGTAATTTGTATCCATTTAAAAAACAACTAAAAATGTACTAAAAACAACCATTAAAAACGGTCGAATCAACTAGCAGAATTGTAAAAACAAGTACTAATGTACACCCAGAAAACATACTCGGTAGTAGTAGCCGTATTTGTAGCCTATCGAATGGTTCGTTTGTAGCTATCGAATTTCTTTGGAGGCAATCAAAATTCTATTGTCGTATCAGAATTGTTGCTGTTTCAAGCGAATGACTGTTATCACAACAGAAAAAATCGGTCGCAACAACTGAAGCATAAAAATACTTTGTATACAGTCAATATAATAAACAATACTATTGAAATAACTAAAATGTACAATTTTTTAAAGACTTTATTAATTAAAAGTTTGTTATAACTTTTATTAAAAATAAAAATTATGTTTTTTTCGACCCTTAATTGTGCAATGAAAATGAAAATTATTCAAGTTCGAGGCCATACTCTATATTTCTTCATTAGGATATTGTCCTAACAAATAATCTATAGTTTTTTGTTTTCAAATTTATTATTTGACCCTTTCAGGAATGTGTTGATAGATCTATTTCGGGAATTTTCTAGGTTCCCCTCATCATGGGAACACGTTTTGAAAGCGGTAACAATCCCATGCCAAACATCAAACATTCATATGAACTAGTTTACTCACTACATGAGAACTAATATACAAATGAGTTTGAAGTTAAAGATTATAACCATTGATCAAAAAACAGTTTGTACAATTTTTTACTACAAAAATGTTGAATCAACTGAACAATCGGTAAGAACTACTGTTTTTTAACAGTTATTTTTTCGGTATTTTAAAAATATTTTTCTTTCAAAAAAAAATTGTTTCTTACATCAAAATTCTAAACAATACTCCAGTTACAAACTATTTTATATATTGTATAAAACTCGACATGCTAGCATGTGATTTGTGATCAGTGTTGCCATAAGCTGAATGTTGAACAGTGCTAGATCGTTAAAATAAAATAGTGCTACACTGATAGAATTTTCCTTCATAGTATTAATGAAACGATTTCATTAAAATCGATTCATTGGTTTAATAAAAAATTTCATTGACTGAATGAAAATTCATTAATATTGGTATTTTTTCATTAACATTTTTTAAGATTTTTTCATAACTTCATAAAAAAAATCATTAAATCAATGAAAAATTTTCAAATTTTTTTCAATAAAAATTTTGACTTGTAAGAAGAAAAAAATTTTGTTTTGTATCATCATTTTGAAATAAAAAAAACTGAAAAATTTCTTTTAAACCGAATTAAACAAAACTTTGATATAAATACATTAAATTTGCCTAGAGCTAACAGTTTTTGACGAATTTGAATAGTTGGGAACAGATTCTCTAAGAACAGATTCTCTAAGAAAAACGACATAGTTTTGTTCAAAACGAGACCTAAATTGTTATCGTTACGACGATGTTACACAAAAACGTTATGTTAAACGATAATAAATTTTTGTTTTTAACAACATTGTTAACATTTTTATCTAATATGGTCGTAATTTAACTACAAAAAGTGGACTATAATCGTCGATCGTTCGTACAGAATTCCAAGCCAGATCGATAAAAAATTACATATTTTGTACCGACATATAAGAAAACATGTCATCTTTTAACACAAATTATAAAAAATGTAAGGAAAGATTGAGCAATTTTGTAAAAACAAAACAATAAAAACAGAAATAACTTAAAATTGGTCCAGACCAGACCTTAAAAATAATATCAACGAATAATAATTTCTCAATAACCACCAAATTACTGCTATGATAAAATAATCATAAAAAGTGCAAATTATTAAATATCAACGAAAATATTTCATACAAACTATGAATTTTATTCATTAAACACATGAAACTTTCATAACGATTAGGCTAGGATTAATCAAAAAAATTTCATATTCTTTATGAAATTTTCATTGGGTCAATGAAAACACTCATTCAAATTGATTTAATGAAACACCTTTCATTGACTCAATGAAACGTTTCTTTGGGGACTCTTTTATGAAAAAATTCATTGGATTAATGAAGGAATTCATTAATACTACGCACAAATTTCTATTAGTGTAGAAAGTTCGAGATGGAGAAAAAAAAGGGCTACAAAAAGTGCTAGATTTGTTTTGAATATATTTCTACAGAACACTTCATACTTTTGATTTGTAAATGGACGTTTAAGACCCCGTTTCTTTATTTTAAAAACATTAGATATTTTTTCGAAATAGGGAATTAAAAATTTAATGTTGTGTATTTATACAAGCCGATTTATGTTTTTCTGCATTAAAACTAAGCAATTTTTAATATAATTATAGATCAAATATTAAAAGGATATTTTAATGACTTTGAAAGGATCATAAAAAATTTTATTTCTGAATATAGAACTTGTATCCTTGAGATTAACTTATAAATTTGATCACCTTTGAGCATAAATTGCAACCCGAAATATGCTGTATCATGCTTTTTCCTGTGGTTCGTATTAAAAATAGATGGGATATATATCCATTTCGGAACAGTTGACGAATTCTGGCATTGACTTATTAGGTTATGTTTTCGCATATTTTGGGCTTAATAGCATATTTTGATCTTAAGAACATGTTTTTAGTAAAAAATCTTGTGTTTGAACATGTATTATATATTTTTTTTATATTTTCCGGTGTTTGTGAAAACGGTTTTGAAAATTCAAGCCAATTTTTATTTTCCTTTGTATAAGCAGCAAATGTTTTGCTAAATGTTTAGATGACTAAATATTAAATTAAAAAATCCTTGCTAAAAAGTAATAAAAAATTTTCCTGAATACTACACCATTTCCACTTGTTATTCAGAAAATCACACATCAATTTCAAAAAATACCAATTGTAATTTCAAAATTGCATTTGATTTTCAGAAAATACTAACTGAAATTTAGAAACCACAATTGTAATTTCAAAATTGCATTTGTTATTCATAAAAATACCATATGTAATTCAGAAAATACGATATGTTATTCAAGAAATCGCATTTGCTTTTCAAAAAATCGCATTTGTTTTCAAAAAATATCAATTGTAATTCAGAAAATACCATTTGAAATTCAGAAAAACTCCAACTGTAATTGATGGGCTTATTGTAAAAACTTGATAAGCCACATTTACTTTTTTGCAGGGACCGTAATCATTATGAGTTTTATAATAAAAATTACTCAATAATGATTATGTTATGAGTTTTAAGGATTTTCTTCAATGGTAATGATTATTTTTGAGTAATAATAAAAAAATCCGCAATAATCATTATTTTTGAACAAAAAAAATAAAACTCAAAAATAATCATTATTTATTATTTTTATTTTTTTCGTTCAAAATAAAACTCACTTTCATGTAGGTGTAAATATATATACATATTAGGGTGGGGCGATTAGTATGGAAGAGAAAAAATCTTAATGGACGCTTCGCGTTTCTGATTCTTGGGATTGTACTGAGCAAAAAAGTCCACTAGACCATACGTCTACGGTGAAAATCGAGCTTCCAGATTTTGACTTTACGGCAAAAAAGCCCTATTTTGAAATTAATAATTAACCCCTTAAACCCCACCTACAAATATGATTGATGCATTAATCTGCTAGAGAATCTTCCAAAGAAGAGATTGATACCATAATCTTGCATAAGCTCCTCCTCTTTCCTGAGATATTTCCATCCCATACATTGTTACTTTCACAAAATACGGCAAAAAAAACCCTATTTTGAAATTAAAAATTAACCCCTTAAACCTCACCTACAAATATGATTGATGCATTAATCTGCTAGAGAATCTTCCAAAGAAGAGATTGATACCAAAATCTTCGATAAGCTCCTCCAACTTCCTGAGATATGTCCATCCCACACATTGCAAGTGAGTTTTATTTTGAGCGAAAAAAATAAAAATCATAAATAATGATTATTTTTGAGTTTTATTTTTTTTGCTTAAAAATAATGATTATGGCTGATTTTTTTTTATTACTCAAAAATAATCATTACCATTGAAGAAAACTTTAAAAATCAAAAATTTAAAAATCATGACGGATATGCAAAGATTGTCAAAACATAATAATAATGGTGCAATAAATTTTTTTTTATGTCTCTTCTAAGTGATTGATTTTTTGATTCAAAAAAACGAGCAATAATCATTATTTCCGGTCCCTGCTTTTTTGTAGTTTTCGCTGTTTTCTAGACATCCATTGAATATTTTATGAAATAAGTCTAGCTTAAACACATACCACACGTTCCTAGAGTATAAAAGTAATGCAATATTAATATTTTATAAATGTTTTCCATACTTTAAAAGGAGAAAATAAGCCAAAAATTAAATGTGGCTTATCAAGTTTTTACAATAAGCCCTTCAATTCAAAAAATAAAAATTTAATTTTAAAAAGTAACAAATGTAATTCCGAAAATAACAGATGTAATTCAAAAAATACCAAATGTTATTCAAAAAATACCAAATGTAATTCAAAAAAATACTAAATGTAATTAAAAAAATAAATATACGGCATAAACACAAATGAAATTCAAATGAAATTCAAAAACTACCAATTGAAATTCAAAAAATAACAAATGTTATTCAAAAAACATCAAATCTTATTCAAAAACAACAATTTACAAATGTAATTCTAAAAATGTCAATGGACTTTCAACTGTTATTTTTTGAATTACAAAATACCAAAATCTATTCAAAAAATAGATTTTGGTATTTTTTGAATAGATTTTGGTATTTTTGAATTACATTTGTTATTTTATGAATTACATTTGGTAGTTTTTGAATTTCAATTGGTATTTTTTGAATTACATTTGGAATTGAATGAATTTCAAATCTTATTTTCTAAATTACAATTGGTATTTTCTGAGAAACAAATACAATTTTATGAGAAACAAATTTGATAACGTATTGTATTTTTTTTAATTAAAAATGATATTTTTGAATTTCGATTGCTATTTTGCTGAATTACAAATAGAATTTTCTGAATTTGATTTGCAAATTTTGAACTCCATTAGTAATTTTCTGAAATTGCAATTTAGAAATAATATTTGTTTTTTTTTTTTTTTTGAATAACAAGTGGAAATGGTGTAGTAGACTGAAACTCAAAAAATAAGTAGAAAAATTATACTTTAGTTAATTTATTTGCTAAAAATCTTGAAATATTTTTTGTTGTTCTTTTAAAAATAATTTACAACACGTTACAAAATATAAAAATGTTCATACTCCCACATTGATGATATGAATTAATTTAATATCTGTAAATATATAGAAATAATTATATATAAAATAAACAAAATTATATTTCATCTACTTACATCAATGGTTCTCTAAATGATGGCGCCTTTCTAGAAACGAAACAAAATGAAATAAAAAAAAATATAAAATATACAACACTTTTTTTGCAATAAGAAAAAGGAAACATACAAAATTACCTAAGATGTGTGTCCTTGACTTTCGCTTTAGTCTGTATACTTGAACGTATATTTGTTTGCAATTTACAACACTTTATTTGCAATAAGAAAAAGGAAACATACAAAATTACCTAAGATGTGTGTCCTTGACTTTCGCTTTAGTCTCTCTACTTGAACGTATATTTGGTTGCAATTTGACCACACTACATTAATAATCACATTTAGTTTACAAATACACATTTAATCTTTGTTAACTTTAAATATTTTATTTTGTCTCTAATTTGATTAATAGACAATTACTTTGACAGGCCCGTGACAACATACAATTTAATTATTTTTAATCTGTAATGTATTCGATACATTTTTTGGTGTCCTTTCCATAATAACACATTATGTATGCAAAACAAATACAACGCAAATATCCATTTTTTCCTTTATACGAGTTTGTTACATACATATATGTATATATATAACGAAAAAAATATTTCTCTACTTTTTTCAATTAAATCAATTTGTTGAAAATTTTAAAATCTTTCAATTAAAAATTAATTGTATCAATTAAATATTTGCTCAAATTCGGAACTTGCTTGACATTTTTCATACTATCGCTCAAAATATATTGTTGTTGTTTTTTGTATTATTTATATCTGTAGTTGTTTTTTTATAAATGTTTATGTGTTGGTAATAACTATTTTAAATCTAACTATTTAAATTAGATTTTATTAATTCTCATTCGGTTTATTACTTCATAAAGTTAAATAATTTAATTTCAGTTGTTTAAATGTTAATATTAATTTATTTTAAAACATTATCACAAAATTGATAATTAATTTTTTTAAGTTAAATTTTGTTTAATAAAAAATTTAACCGTTTTGTAAGCAAAAAAATGGTAAAAAAGAATTAAAAAGTATTTAAAAAAAAATAATCCTATGGCTTATTTTTGCAAAAAAAAGTCCAAAAAAATTTTGCCATACTCCCTACTTTTCAATAAAAAGAAAAAAATGATTTTTGTGTGAACTTGTTCACATAAGTATAAATAAATCTGCTAACTAAATGAGAATTTCATGCCGGTTGAAATTCAATGTTATTAAAAAGCTATAAAAAAACATTTGTTTGTTTGCCATAATCACTTTTTAATTAAATGAGTTATTATTTAATTGAAAAATAATATCAATTTCTAATTGAATTAGCAATTTTCGTTGTTGGCGGAATTCCAGCACTTAAAGTTATTAAATCGGTGGTTTTTGTGATTGAAATGGGTTTTTATTTTTTTGTGTGCAGTCTAATCATATGCAATTTCGATCGGATTTAGAGTTATTAAAACCGGTTTCCCATTTATTTGATAAACCGGGTTTTTTCTATTTTTCTGGTTTTTTAAAACCGGTTTTCAAACAGAGTGGTTTTCGAGTTATTCGAGAAACCGGTATTTTCGTCTCGAATAATTCGGAATTTTCGAATATTTATCAATCTGAAAATTTCTAAATTTTTGCGATTTTAGTTGTTTTTGTAAATATTTACAATGTTTTTATAATAAAAATATTATCTTGCAAATTTAAATAACTTCGATTTTAAGGCCTCAATGAATCCCAACACGTTGTACATATTTTTTCCCCCAAAGTAATTTCACAATTTTTGTTTAACTTCTTTAGACCACTTTATGATCCTCTGGGGCGGCAGCAATTAAATTTTAAGACTGGATCGAAGGATTTCAGTCGATTACGAATATTAAAGTGGGTCGAAACACCACAATTTTTTAGTTGCCACCTTAAAATTAACTATGGCATTTTTTTGTGAAGATTCCCAAAATATTTAAATTTTTGCAACCGCCGTTAGTGAGCTGGACCATTTTGAAAAAAGTGCATATAATTTGTTTTTTTATTATAGGTATTTTTTTTTAGATGCGTCTTCAAAAAATCTTTGGTTTGATTCATATTGTGTAAAAATTTTATATTAATATCATGCATACTTTTCGAGTTAGGGGAGAGTATATTTTATTTTTTTTTGGAAAGTGGGTGCAAAGAGTATATACTTTATAGAGAAACTGTGCTACTCAAGGATCTCTCGATAATTAGCGCATTCGTATCCAACTCTCACATGTTCTGATATTAGCAGTACAAAGCGATTTATAAAAACCAAATATTCAAACCGGGTTTGAATTTAAAAACCCGAAAACCGGTTTTTAAAAAGTGTGGATTTTTAAAGTATTTGGAAACTGATTTTTTTAAAAAGGTCGAATATTTGTCAACTCTAATTGAATGCCTTTGGAAACTTTATTCCACTCCTCCATTACAACGGTAATGGTTGTCTTGTGCTCGAGTTCGTTCACCGGGGATTCGTTCGTTTTGCTCACGTATTATGGCCTCATCATTCTAAACTTCCATTGTGAATGGTTGTGTATGTGTTGCTGTTGTTCCTGTATGTCAGTTATTTGTAAATCTCATGGTTGGATCTTTCTGGAAAGTCCTCACATTGTTTTTATATCGCGTATTGATATGCATTGTGTTTATTAACATGAAAATATGTCTGCTAGAAGTAGCGCCATATAACTTTACTTAGAATACGAAAAAAATACTTGAATTCCTTACTGTTTTTTTCCAATAAAAATATATCGGCCATTCCACCGAAGATCTATCAAAAAAAATTTTACTTTTTGACCTTGAGTCTTTCGATTTCAATTAAATTTTGCATTCATAAACACTATGGAGCCAATTAAAAATTGGCGTTTTTAGTTTTTCAAATTTCGAAGAAATGCACGGTTTAATGAGCGATTTAGTTTTATTGAAAAATTAGAAGAGTGCAAAAAGTGTGTATGTTTGAATATTCGTATTCTCTATAATATTCATCGGATCATCATCATTAAAATTTCATTAGAATGGTACACTCAGAGTATTCGTACAGTAACTACACTCAAAAAAAAAGTTTGTAAAGTCAGCAAAAAATTTTGCTGAGTCAGCAAAATTTTAGTCAGGAGGGTGCTAGCAAAAAAATTGCTAATGTCAGCAAAATCTTTTGCTGAAAATCAGCAAGCTGATTTTTAGCAACAAAATTAGTAGATTCAGCAAAAGTTTTGCTAACACTTAGTAGATTAGAAATAAAAAAGTGTTGGTAAAAATTAATAAATTTTTTGCTGAATTTTAGTAGACTGAAAAAAACGCAAAAAAATTGTAAACAAATTGTAATTTAGTTAATATATTTGCTGAAAATCATAAAACATATTTTTGTGATTCTTTTAAAAATAATTTACAATAATTACGAAATATAAAAATTTTCCTTTTCCCACATTGATGTCATGAAGTAATTTAATATCTGAAAATATATAGAAATAAATATATATAACATAACAAAAAATTTCTTGCAACTACTTACATCAATGGTTGTCTAAATGATGCTATCTTTTAAAGGACGCAACTGACGAAGATAATTATAGAAACGAAACGAAAATATAAACAAAAACAAACGAAACGAAAAAACAACCCTTTTTTTTGCAATAAGAAAAAGGAACCATACAAATCTACCTAAGATATGTGTCTTTGTCTTTCGCTTTACTCTGTCTACATGTCTGTATATGTTTGTTTGCAATTTGACCACACTAGATTATTAATCTATTAACATTTATTATATTTATTATTTATTTAAATATTTTCTTTTGTCTTTTATTTTATTAATAGACAATTATTTTCACAAGCCGGTGACAACATAAAATTTAAGTTGTTTTAATCCTCAATTTTGTTTTATGTATGAAAAACAGATACAAAAGTCTTCCATGGTTGATTTTTTTTATATGTCTTATTAGAGTTGTACTTTTTAGTATCATTTTCCTCTTCTCTACTACATCTTGACATGCCGCGACATCTGCTTATCAGCACAATTTTTTTTAGCATAATTAATTAGTAAAACATTAGTATATTAGTAAAGCATTAGTATAAAACAGTTAAGTGCTGAATAAGTATAACTGAAATTTTAGCTGAAAACACGATTTTAGCAAAAAATTTGCTAAAAAATAGTATACCTGATTTACAAGACGTTTTACTAACTTTTCTACTAACTTATTTTTTTGAGTGTACATGAAGTTCATTCGGTTGTTGTTTTAACTACTATTGTAGCCATTTTTCTATAAGAAAGTGAAAAACGACTAATTTAGACAGTAATTTTAAAAAAATAACTAACCAAAAATAATGTACTTCAGTAATAGCTGTTTTGAGTAGTTATATTAGTAGTTTCATAAACAACTACCAAAACAGTAATTTTGAAGTAAACTGGTAATTTTTGTTAGTTATTTAAAAATAGAACATTATGTCGAGTTTTTAAAAATTCTCATTTAGTTTAAATTTGTTATTATCAGGCGCGGATCCAGAATAATGTTTTGGGGAGGCAAGTTAGAGTGTTTTTGATTAACGTTTTTAATCCTTTTAGCATTTCTGTATTGAAACATTGTATTTTGAGGTGGGACATGTCTTATTTTCCCTCGCCCTGGATCCGCGCCTGTTATTATTGATATGTTCATAGTTTCTAAATAATATTTAGAAAGTTTCATTCCATCTCCAATGCATTAAAACGTCATAACTGGAATAACGTTTGAAATATCGACTTTGCATTTTAAATAGGTAATAGGAACTACAAATTTTAACTGTAATTCAAAAAAAAAAACATATTTTTAAAATATCGAAAAAAATAGCTGTTAAAAACAGCTATTATATTTTTCAATACAAAAATGTAAAGATGATTAAAAAGTAATTAAAAATACTGTAAGATACCACCCCCCCCCCCCCCCCCCCCCCCCCCACAAACCTTTTCCTGGATCCGCGCTTGGTCGTTTTTATGAAAAATACAGTCATCTTCTTTTTGACTACATTTGTTGTCTTTTTAACTGTCATTTTTAGTAATTCTTCTTAATTTCCTGCCTATTTTTCTCATGTGGAATGAATTAATGAAACCGAAACCGGTTTCAGTGTCAAAAATAATGCGGTTTTTACGCAATTTGTTTCTTAAATGCACTTTTCACAAATTTGGAAACTCTCGATTGAAAAAAGATGCAAAAATTTGGGTGATTTCAGCAAATCCATTTCCATTAAGAGTTTACTAAAATGTTACTAAATTTTAGTTAATTTTACTATTTTTTTTTACTAATTTGACTTTACTAAGAAATTACATTCACGTTCTGCTAAAATTAGCAAAACGATCTGCTAGCCTAATATTAGCAACATTTTCTGTAACAATTACAGTATTTTTGTAAATTTTACAAACTTTTATATTTGTGTGTATGTAAAAATGCTATAAGATTTTTTTTTCAAAAAAATCGTTCAAAATAGTTAAACCCAGCGACCCAAAAAAGTGAAAGTGCAACTTTTTGCCAAAAATTACATATTTTGAAAAATGCATTTTAGAAATAAATTACATAAAAAACGCATTTCTTTTTGATGCTGGAAAAATTTTTAATCTACAGAAAAAAAATAGAGTTGTATACCATTCCAATGCATTTTAAATACAATAATACTGATCCCATATATATTAAAGATACTGCGAATGTTCCAACTTACACACTTTTTGCACATTTTGTATTTTTCAAAAAAATAATATCGCGAATGAAACCAAGTTTTTCCGAATTTCGAGAAAATAAAAACTGTAATGTTTAAGTGACTCCATAGATTTTGTGCGTGCCAAACATAATTTAAATCGGAAGACCCAAGATCAAATTTTCGCCGATCTATCGTGGAATGGCCGATATACATTTTAAATAAAATTGAAAACAAACAAAATTATATAAAAAAAATCCAGCGCAACAAAAACGAACGAAACCTTTTTCTAGTCTGATTTTAAAGATATAAATTACAACTGGACTATACTTTAGCTTTCTTTCGATTTAGTTGTGCTAAGTTAAATTTATTTTGATATAGATTTATTTAAAAATGCTTGTTTATAAACCAAACCTCTAAAAAGGGAGTTTTAAAGCCTTCAATAAACATCGCTTATTAAATACATATTTAAATGCATTCACAAGAAGTTATTTTTCAGCATTATTTGAACACTTGAAGAAAATTAAGTTGTAAATGTATGAAAAGAACATCCAATAATCGATCTTTCACTCGTTTTTATAAAGTGTAAAATAGTCATTTACGAGGATAAACACCTTCCTGCCTATGACAAGCCAATGTGTTTTTCCCCTCAACGCATTCGCTGTAAGTAAAGCAGGTGCTTTTAAAGGGTTTTGGTCAGGTCTGTTTTTGCTTGGTAGTCATTATTGTGACAAATACAGTCGTCGCATTCTTAATTACATTTGCAGTTATTTTAACTGTGTAATGTTTAGTCATTTCCACCTTCATAATTTCCTGAGTGTATTTGCTCTGAAATTATCTGAATTAACCCTCTAACCGGCCTAAGCTTTTTTGGACTGAAATTTATATCACTTGTTCGGCACGAGAAATAAAGAATATTTTGTTCTAGCGAAATTTTTTTTGGTCGCCTATTTTAGGCGATATGGGTCAAAATAGGTTTAGAGGCTATCTCATAAACTAAGCTATAAAATTTAAAAAGTTAAGGCATAAATTATTCTTCTTACAAAGATATAACAACAGTCCAAAAATTAGCCCTTTTGTGCGTTTAGATAAAAAGATGTGGCGATTTTCGTTTTTCGAAAAACGCGAAATTGAGCGAAAACACACCTTAACTTTAATATATATTGACGAAACTTTGAAAATTTGATAGTGTTACCAAATATAATATTTCTGCCAAATTTAATAAAAATCCGTCTACTCGTTTTCAAGTTAAGATGATGTCCTTTTACAATCCTGTATGTCCTTGGACCAAACTTAGAACATTTTCCAAAAGTTTAAGCTTCAATCTTCCTTTGTGTGGAATATGAATGGTTTTATGTTAACAGAAATGTGTTTTAAGGACTTTTCAAAATTGTGGTTATTTCAAAATATTTATTTTTTGAAATTACCGAAAACTTTAACTATAACGCTTTCTCGCTTCCAAAACGTGACATGTACACAAAACATTAATTCGCAAAATATGTGGCTAACTTCGTTCTCTATTGATATAGCTTACATTTTTATAAGAAAACACTTTGTTGACGAACTTATGGCCAATTGAAAATACCCCGTCTAGAGACGGGCTTGCCGGTTAGAGGGTTAACTATTTTGTTTATCTCACGTTTATCTGGAGTAACTATTTTGGTCTAAACGCATCATTAGTCTTATTGACAGATTAAACAAAAATTTTAAAATGTTTTGTGCACAATTTATAAGTGATCCACAATTTTGCATTTTCTTATTACACAAACGTTTAGCATAAAAAATTTCCAAAATTTCGTTAAATAACAACTATTGCAAAATATTTGAGTGATTCGAAATTTAAGCGTTTTATGCCTGAGGTGTGTGTACTTAAGAAACGAAGTTTTTTTTTCTTAATTTTTAATTTATAACGAGCTTTCAACCTCCGTATATTTACAAAAATAAAACAAATTAAATATAGTAGCTAGGTTGATACAGGTATTTCGATAAAGATTACATCAGAACCCGAAGTTTTAGAAAAGCTAGAGCCTCCAGAATAGCTTTAACAAAAAACCTAATAATCATTAAGTTTGCTCCATTCTTCTCTTCATAGTAATCAAACACGTGGCTAGGGCATTTTCCTAACAAGCATCATGGCATTACTAAACTTTGAATAGAGTTGTCAAATATACGGTCAGTATTTAATATATGGTCAGTTTGGGCGACCTTCTGAGGTTTCTATTCGGAATCTTGTGACTAAATTTCGCACCAAATTTACATTATTGGACCAACACGCATACGTAGAGTGCGGACAAATGAAAATATCGCAGCTGTATCCGCCAGTGTTGCTGATGACCGTGAATTATCGATTCGGTGCCGTTCGCAGCAATTGGGAGTCCGTTACTCCACTACGTGGAAAATTTTGCGAACGGATTTGGTTGTAAAACCTTTTAAAATACAGCTGGTTTAAAAATTGAAGCCACACGACCTACCACAACGGCTAACTGTTGGTGAAAGGGCGCTGGCAAAGTTGGATGAAGATCCACTTTTTTATCGGAAAATTGTGTTCAGCGACGAATCCCATTTCTGGTTGAATGAATACGTGAACGTATTTGATGTGAAGAGCAGCCAGAAGCAATACAAGAACTGCCAATGCATCCCCAAAAATGCACTGTTTGGTGTGGATTATGGGCGGGTGGTATCATTGGAACGTACTCTTTCAAAGACGACGAAGGCAGGAACGTTACTGTGAATGGCGAGCGCTACTACGATGATTATTTGTTTGCCCAAAATTGAAGAGCTGGACTTGGGTGACATGTTGGCAGAACTTTTTTTTTTTGTAAAAAAAGAGAAGCAACACTCAGGAAATTCTTCCTATTAATTAATGTGTTGCTTTCTCTGGAAAGGGGATAGTGGAGAGATGAAAGGTGGTGAAAGATGAAGGTCTTCAAACATGGAAACACTGTAATTGCGCGAGATGATAAGTCTTAGAACAGTTGTTTTTCGCCACCTGATGTAGAGTTTTCGAATTTATTGAAGCTTTTTGTTTCATAGCCCTGATTCATTATTTTGTTTCGGTGGGGTTAAGTGCTATGGGAACACCGAAGGTGGGCGCAGCGATACATATAAGTGATAGAAAACTCATACATATTATTTTTCTAAATTGACGTTGTCATCACCGGGAATCGAACCCGGGACCATCTGTGTAACAGTCCAACGCGCTAACCATTACACCACAACGCCCAAATGCCAAAATTGAACACATCTTATAAAAACCATTTGAGGCGTAGCCTCGGTCAACATTTACATGAAATCATCTTTAAACATTGAATTAAATAGATCGTTCTATCGACGCAAATAAAGATTTCATACATTTCTCTAAATTTTGTTTTTTATATCAAATCCCAAAGCTCTTAAAAAATCACATTTTATTAGCGGTATTTATGCTTGGTAGTAAATAACCGTTGTAGATCTGGTTTATGGTGTACGTTTGATACATTTATACGAATTTACCAGAACCAACAACAAAATGTATTGCACTAAAATTTACTACTCTATGGCGAAAACTGTAAACACGCATGATAAATTTATCATAAAAAAACAGCTGACTGTTCCTTACCTTTTTTTTAAATGTCGGCGAAAAACGTTAACATTTTTACACCAACTTTGTTAAAATTGCATTTTAATTATGAGCTATTTTTAAATTTTTTTTTCGAAATTATAATTCTTTTCTCTCAGTTTTATATAAAAAATGTATTTATATTTTTTTTGTAGAAGGCATTTGATAAACGTATCTTTACGATATTTTATTTCTTTGCGCTATCTTCAAGAGTAAAGTGTATTCTAATTACTTATCTTTATTTTGAATCCTTAGAAAGCGTCAATCGTATGATAAAAGGCTTCAAAATATCCATTTTTGGCTAACTTTAATCGCGATTTTCTCAAAATTGTGACGATGGAAAAGTTTGGATGCTGGATTTAGAATTAGGACATCAAAGAGTATATATATCACATATCGGCATTCAAAACAAGGAATCTTGTCGAGGTGTGTAATTTAAAAATTACCATATTTTAAATTAATTTAAAATTATGCTTTATTATTAAGTGTAAACGTAAAAACTAACATGAAGAGAGAGAAAAACATTAAAACTCAATTAAAATTTAAATAAATATATAAGATGTTGTGTTGTTTAGCTAAATTTAATACAAGTGACAAAATGATCGCATAGAATTGTGTATAGATTAGAAAACGAGACTATTTGAGAGGCTTATTATGGGCCAACGATAAATAAAAAAAAAATTAAATTAAGATAGTGTAGTAGAAGAAATGACACAAAAGTGATGACTTTAAAGATAAATTTTGTTAAATGATTTTTATATTTAAGTATATTGTTGAGGTGTTTCTAAGGATGTACCGTAAAATAGGCCAACCAAACAAAATCATAATTAAACACAATGCGTAGGTTCTTTGTAAAGTCAGCGCGCTTTATACACGTTTTTTGTTGAGGAAAAGGAGTGTGAGTGTATGAGTGTGAGTGTGTGTTTGTCTGTTTCTTTAGGTGCTGGGGAATGTCACTCATAATCGTTTTAGCATACGTTTCTTTTCTTTAATTAACTTTTCTTTTTTCTTATCCTGCAATTTTTTATCCACAGCATGTTTTTTCGAACATGGACCATCATCATCTTTGGAATCTGTTGATTTTGCTGACAGAGCATGTATCTCGGTCATCATCTTAGCCCGCTGTGAGTAATCGTCATAACGTTCCAGCAACATTTTGCCGGCCTCTTCATTTAAAGCGGACTCCGCATTGGGTACAATTAGCAGGCATTTTATAGTTAGCAAAATATGTTTTATACCCAAGTCGGGTTTCCAATCTTTTTTCAAAGTGTTAACACAAATTTCGCCATTTGGTGCCACATTCGGATGGAAGATTTTGGTAATGAAAAAGGCTTTTGGTGGCGATTGGGGAAAATCTTTACCCAAAGTCAATTTAACGCGAAACATACCACCGGCATAGGGAGTACCAGCTGGTCCTTCGATGAGGGCTTGTATATCGGTAACATCAGCATCGTTGATTTGTATTTTAATACCCTCCAGGGGATTTTCTACCATACTTTGCATTTCCTTCATAACTTGTCGAATTGTTTGGGGTGATAAATTTTCAACATTGGAAATCTGTAGTTACAAAAAACACAAGATTTAACTTAGATTTCTTAAAAATGAAGTATAAGTATAACTTACCGAACTCATTTTGCAAAGATTTGTTTTTTTTCCCCCGTTAAGACAGTCTGATTTCTTCCTAAAGCATAAAATGAATTTCTTAATCGCTTTGGTGCCTTTTTTACCACCAAAAATGTCTGCTGCAGTTGGCTTTCTTCTTGTTGTTGTATTTATTGGTGGTCGGTGCTCTATTGCTTCTTCGATAATGCAATTTCTTTTTACAGCGTTTTCTTGCGTTTGTTGTTTTTTACCGTTGTTCTGTAATTTATTGTTGTTTGTTTTGGTGTTTTTTTTTTGTAATTTTAAACTGAAATTTTTGTACACAAAATGAAATAAAAAGTTAAAATTTTCTTATTGAAATTAAAAAGCAAATAATTCTGAACAGACACTCTTCACAATACACAATAATTTTCGATAATCAATTGTTGTTGAAGTATGCTGAAAATGTTATCGAGACTCGATTATTTGTTTCTTTATATTTCAGTGTTGTATGTTGTTGGCACGGTACTATAGAGTACTTATTTTTGAGTACTTTTTTATTTCATGTACCGCGGCCGATTTAATAAGGAAATGATCGCTATGTGAGTATATGTCGCAGCTGCGGCATACCGGGTGAGGAGGAGACTGTGGAGCATCTTCTCTGCGATTGTCCGGCGCTGCAGAATATTCGACTCCGGATCTTGGGTGACCATATACTGGACGACCTCTCGGTAATATCAAGTGTGGGATTCGGTGATCTCATACGTTATATTAACCGAACGGGGTGGGTCTAGTACTCCGGATATTAGTTCCTTACGGGTAGTGTGGTCTCTTCAAAACGGAGTCGCTTTTTGACTCTACTTGATGCTCACGAGTAGCGTGAGCTGCCACTTAAACCAACCAACCAACCAATGTGAGTATAAAAAACTTTCTTCAGTATATCAAAAATGTATTTTATTGCATTATCTATCATATGTAGCTCCCCTTAAGAACTTTAATAGATCTAGTTCATGAACTACACTTTGTTTTAAAATACAGGGAAACTCATAAAAATGTAATTTTGAAAAAAAAACAATTCATGCGATTTTTTCTTAAAAAAATGTTCCCTGCGGCGCTTACTTTAAAATAAATACTCAAAATATATTAAAAATGAGAGATTGATAACAAGTTATACTAACTCTAAAATCCATAACAATTGCACATATTTTTTTATAAAAATCAAGCGTTTTCGATTGGTAAAGGCAAGAAACTCAATATTAAAAAGCAATCCCGAGGAATTTAATTATGTACACTCAGGTAAACAAGTTTAATCATATTGATGAAACAGTTTCATAAATCGTTTGTCATCAATTATTCAACATATTTATGAAATTTTCATAAATATGATGAAGTGTTTCATAAAAATGTATTTTAAATGTTTCATAAATCTTCCTCATTTCATAAAAAAGTTTGATAAACCGTTTGAACAAAGTAATTTATAGTGTTAAATTGTTCTTTATGACAAACTTTTTTACTTTGTGTCGTAGTGAGTGTCAAACCCACAGCCATACAACAGACTATGACTCGTAGCATAAACTCTTAGCGAGTTGAGCCACGGTCAACACAGCGATGTGTGTGGCTAAGTGGAGTTTTTTTCAATCACAGCATTCACAATGTATTGTTTTTTAATCAGAAGAGACAGATTTAACTAATACCTATGAAGAATTTATTTTTCAACTAGAATGCTTCCTCTTTTTAATCCTATTGTTATCTCTTTTTCACAAGTAATTATCACATTATGATGCGCTTTATTCATATTCATTAGTTGGATACCTAGTGTATGTTGGAGATAGAGTGGTTTTCCTATCAATTAAAACTTAGAATTTTCATTTGAAATTCAGAAACTATCATAACATCAATTAAAAGTAAGAAATTCTAATCAGTTGATGTGTTCTAAAATTTCTATTAAACGTAATTTAATTGGTGTATTCTGAATTACAGTTGCAAAACTATTGGATTTTATAAATAATAAAGATACTCACAAGTTGTACTATGTGTTGTATTGTAAAAATAGAGATGGTAAAATTTTATTTTCAATTTGACAAAGAATTTCTGTTGAGTTTTCTCTCTGTTAGAATACTTGAACATAGTACACTAAACGTAGGTACAATTGTTGTATCGTACTATTATCTATTATCTATTTTTTTTTTTTTTTTTTTTTTTATTTTTTTTATTTTATTTATTTAAAAAAATTCATTTTGTAATTTGTAAGCCCAATTGGCCAAATAATAAATACAATATATCACACACTAATATAATCCACACAATTGTAAACTAATTACTTAAAAAATAAAAATAAGTAAATATGTACAAATAAAAAATTATGCTTGATATAACAAACGTAGAAAAATAAAAAAAAGAGAAAAAATAAAATAATATGTATAATAATCCTTGCTGTCCCTTTTGACAATTGCTTATACCGAACTAAATTATGCCATTTGAGCAACTATACTGAATAAGTTTATTTTTGTGGGTAGAATAAGTTTCGTTAAAGTACCTTAACGCTATGGGTAAAGAATTAAATGAGCGTATAACACGTATTTGATAAGAATGCTCCAGCCATGATGAATTACGGGGTAAAATCATTTGAAAAGATCTCGAGGACCTGGCAAATGTAAAGAGCCTAGTTAAAAATGTGGGGTAACCATTACGAAAGATTGTATAAAAATGAAGTAGTGAACGAATCTTAATAAAATTAGAAAAGGATGTTCCTAAGAACCGTTCCACATATTGAGAAACACGATCTCGAATACGTAAAGAATATAGGTAACGAATTACCCTTTTAAACAGCATGTACAGCCGATTCATAATAAATGCAGTTGTACCTGAATACACCTCCACACAATACATAAATAAAGGCATTATTAAGCCATGTACAATTTTCTGCTTAACATGCAATGGCAGATACAAATTAATATTATACAGTCTCCTTAGACTGAAGCTAACTGTGGATACAAGGTGAGATACATGAGATTCAAAATCCAATTCATTGTCAATAATTACCCCCAAAATTTTCACACGATCACAGAATTCAACAGCAACTTTATCTATGGATATGGTCATATCCAGTACACAGTTGCGGGTAGGGGTAAATAACATGGCCTTACTTTTCATAGCATTTATAGAAAATCTGTTATTAGACATCCAGTTGGAAATACACTGCATACCATGATCTACAATGGACTGAAAAACAGGAACATTCTGTTTCTTGCCACAAAATAAGACTTGTATATCATCAGCGTATGCGAAAGCAAAGCATTTACCAACATTTAAGTTGCAAAATAAATCGTTTAAAAACATTGTGAACAAAAGGGGTCCAATGACCGAACCCTGGGGAACACCACTTTTTATGGGCAAAATTGATGAAAATTCTTCCCCTGAAGAAACAAACTGACCACGATTGGAAAGATATGATTTAATTAATAAAGCCGCAGGCTTAGAAAAAGAAAATAACTCAACTAATTTTTTCAATAGCAAGTTATGACTAAGCTTATCAAATGCCTTAGTCAAGTCCAAGGATAGAAGGATACAAACATTACCGCTAGCCAGGTTACTTCTGATGGTATCGGTAAGACCAATAAGAAGAGACGACGTACTATGACCTCTTCTGAAGCCATACTGAGAATCGTCCAACAAACTGCCTCTATCCAAATAATAAGTAATTTGGTTCTTCATAATACTTTCTACTATCTTTGACAACACAGGTAGTACCGATATTGGCCTTAAATTTTCAGAGTTATTGGAGTCACCATGCTTCCTAATAGGGACAATACGTCCAACCTTCCATGAATTTGGATATTCAGATGTTGTTAAAATAGTATTTACCACATGCAAAAAGTGGCCACCATAATATGGCATAACAAGTTTTAGGAATTTCAAACAATATCCATCGCAACCTGTAGCATTGGATTTAATAGCATATAAATGCTCAAAAACCTCATTTAAATCCACACACCTAAAAGAAAAACCTTCTACTTGAAAGGAAGTTTGAGAAAAATCAAAAATTTCATCATCAATTTGGTTGGCCGCAAAAGTTTCATTTAAACTGTTGACATCTACAAGGTCCGTGTACGAGCTATTCTCTACCACACCACCATTTCTTAACGTATTCCATAATTGTTTGCTGTCCAAGCCATTAAATAATTTAGCATGAGCTATGCGTTTTCTCTTCCTAATGATTGATTTAGTTTTATTGCGTATTCTGCAATAAGCCGCCCAGTTCCCATCAGTTCTATTACCTCGAAATACTTCATATGCTAAATTCCTTTTCAATATTGAATTCTGAATCTCACGACACTGAAACCAAGTATCCGGTACATGTGCCACAGTACGAGTTACATAAGGCACAACTGCATGTGCAATATCAAGGTTATTTTCCAAAATCAAGAGTTGGCAACACTATGTCGTGGTAGACGTAAAATTAATACTGCTGATTGGAAATTTATTTTAAAGTGTAAAAAGACTATAGAAAAATAAAAAACTTGTCATAAAAAGTTAATTGAAACTAATTATTTTGAATTAAAACCAAGTTTTTGTAAAATTATTGAATATTCATAATAATTTCATAAAACAAAAATTTCCTTGGAAAAAAACGTGATTTATTTGATCTCACCTATACATGTGCATCGAGTTTTGCTGTTTCTTTTGCACACATAAATACACTGTGTAATTGAAAAATTGAGTACCGTTATAATTTGTCAGCATATTAAAGAACATAATTTTTGGAAACCAAATTATTTATGTATATTGTGCCTTAAAATTGATTTAAAGAAAAAACAAATTCTGATTGTTGAGTAGCTGATTCTAAAATGGCCCCAGTTTATTTATGTGGAACTTGCAAACAGAGTGTAGCAGGGAAACGCAGTGTGTTATGTACGTCTTGTGATGTGTGGTTTCATGCAGACTGTGAAGGCGTATCAAAAGATCTTTTCCAAGTCCTTGATAAAAATCGCAATTTAAAGTTTACTTGTAAGAATTGCATGGCTAACCCTGTAGACGCAACGGGAACTGATGCATCTTTTAAAAAGGAAATGCGTAGTGAATTTGCTGGAGTAAAAAAATGTTTAAGTAGTTTGGCTGCAGATTTTAAACATGTGCAGACAGAAATAAACAACAAATTTGAATCAGCTATAAATGAGATTCGTACGGAGCTGTCTTCAAATATTCAAAACTTCAAGGATGAAATAATGTCTTGCAGAAATTTGGTGATTAATTGTGAAAACACTACTAAAAATAAAATATATGAGCTTGAACTAGCAAACAATGCACTTCAATATAAGTTTAACCGTTCTGACATAATCATCTCTGGTGTACCTGATGGTCTTGATGATCTGGCAAATTTTGTTGTGGATTTGTGTTCCTACTTTAAATTCAATATTGGTGTAAATGATATTATGCAGGCTATTTATATCAGAAGGCGTAAATCTATTTTGGTGAAGTTTAATAATACCTTATTACGGGATCAGCTGATGAGAGCATATTTTAAAGACAAGAACCTAGTTTTGTCGAATTTTTATAAGGAAAAAGCTGGTGAAGACATAAGTAATCGTGTCTATTTGAACGATAACCTTACTCCAATGGCTGCTAAACTATTTAAGCTATGTCGGTCTTTGATTAAAGATAAAAAAATTTATAGTTTTAAAATGATGAACAGAGCTATACCTAAATGTAAAATTAAAGTACTCGCTAAGGATAATGACCAACTTTTTAATCTTCAGCAATGTCTTGATCGTTTTGGTGAACCTGCCTAAGATTAGTATTTATTCAATGCTGCTTCATTTTCCATATTTATGACGTTTTTTGCGATCCTTAAATATCTTTTTTTTTTCTTTTTATTTGTGAAAAGTGTCATAAATTTGTTAATTAACGTAAAGTTTTTCTATGCAGATATTGTATTATAAAATTATAAAATCTTAACTTTAAAATTTTATTTTCCAATTATCAGTATTTGATAAAATTGATTTTGTTAATTTAAATTTTCTGTATTCCAAATTTAAATTGTATTTATATATTTCTTTTTATATTCTTTAAGCTAATTATGTTTTTTCTTTTTTTTTATACATGGTTCCCTCTAACAACTGATTCTCTTCATAACTTTGATGTACCATAACAATAACTTGGGTCCTATAGCTAGAGACAATTCCATACTAAGAGCATCGTTTACTGATAATCATGATAATCTTAATCTGGGGCATATTAATGCCCAGAGTATTAACCCCTCAGTTGGATCAACAAAGTTAGATGAATTTAAAAATTTAATTTATGATTCTGGAATTGATATTGTTGGAGTTTCTGAAAGTTGGTTTGTTAAGGGGACTTTGTCTCAGGCTGTAGCTGTTTCTGGATATAGCGTTGTAAGAAATGATCGTATGATAGATAGTGAGCGTCGTGTTGAAAATGAACGTACCTTACGGAGGGGCGGAGGAGTCTGTTTATATCTCTCCAGCTTCTTAAAGTATAGAATTATATTTCGGGGTAAAGAGTTTGGAGTTTGCGAATCATTGTTTGTTGAAATAATGGGAAGTGGCAATTTGCCTATTTTAGTTGGTGTAGTTTATTTGCCTGGTGGCTCTATTTCTACCTTTGAACGTTTACATAGTGATATATTTGAAGAATATTCTAATATTATTATTATGGGAGACTTTAATTGTAATTTATTTAATCGATCGTCGTCTGAAAATTTCCGTCTGATGTGTCTGAGAATTGGACTGAGTACTGTTCATAATAGTATGCCCACTCATTTAGACGTACGTTTTGGTACAACCTCACTTATTGATTTTTTTCTGGTGAGCAATACTTCTTTAGTTGCAAATACTGGCCAATTTTTATGTCCGTTTTTTAACTCACATCACAGTTTCATATATCTGTCGTATAAAGTGAAAACCTCTTTAAGTAATAGTGTTGTTGAGTTTAAGGATTACAACAGAATTGATTATGATGATTTTGTCTCACATATTTGCCAGTTTGACATTTCTCGTATATATAACACAGGTGATGTTGATGATCAATTGGAATATTTTCACTTGTTGATTAATGAGCTACATGAGAAAGTTCCAATTTCTAGAATTAATTGTAGGCGTAAAGATATAGGTTTTATGAAATCAAGAAATGTCATACATGCGAGATCGTTAAGGGACTTGGCATTTCAGGCTTATTGTGAATGTGCTTCTGATTCAAATTGGAAAGTTTATTGTAAATATAGAAATAAAGCTAAGGCTATTATTAGGAAGGAAAGAAAGAAATTTGGCATACGTTTGTTTAATACATCGGATAGTAAGGAAATCTGGAGGAAACTGAAGAATCTTGGTTGTGCTGGTGAAGAAGGTAGTCAACTGGATTTAATAGATGTAGAATCTTTGAATGATAAATTTTTAGATGGATTTACTCAAAGTAGGATAAATGAGTTTGATTTTTTGGGTAATAATGACAGACTTGAATCTTTTTCTTTTCGTAACGTAACAGAGGACGAATTGGTTCTCGCGATAACTCGGATTAAAACTAATGCCACTGGACATGACATGATTCCCATAAAGTTCATTAAACTTTTATACCCACTTATATCTGATATATTATTGCACATTGTTAACACAATCTTTACTTCTTCAGTTTTTCCTAAATTGTGGAAATTGGCTAGGATTACACCAATTCCAAAAAGTGGAGGTTTTGACATTGACAACCTAAGACCAATAAGTATATTGCCTTCAATATCTAAAATTGTCGAAAATTTGGTTAAAGACCAAATTTTATGTTATACTAATGAGTCTAATCTGTTGCATCCAAATCAATTCGCTTTCCGTAGAAATTATAATACCACTTCATTGTTGCTTTCTTTAACAGATTCTGTTAGAATGTACCTAAATGGACGTAAGCATTGTATAATGGTTTCTTTAGACCTAAGTAAGGCTTTCGATCGTATTGATCATTATTTTTTGCTTTGTAAGTTAAGGGATAAGTTTAAATTTTCTACTACTGCTTGCCGGCTTATATTTTCGTACCTAAATGACCGGTATCAATATACTTCGTTAAAGAATGTTGCCTCTAGTATTGGTGCTGCTACGTCAGGGGTGCCGCAAGGCTCGGTTTTGGGGCCCCTACTTTTTATAATATTTTTTAATGAATGCATTGAAATTATGTCTAATGACATTTGTAAATCTTTTGTTTTCGCTGACGATGTCCAGCTGCTGTTTCATAGTAATGATTCTATTGATTTATTTGAGACAACTATAAATGACCATTTGCAGACAATTTCGAATTGGATGTCAACTAATAACCTGTTGATAAATCCAATTAAAACGAAAGCCATCCAATTTGTTCTAAGCGATCATGAGATTCAACATCCCAATATTTTTATATCGGGTGAATCTATTCAATTTGTTGATCATTTAAAATGCCTTGGCATTTATTTGGATCAATATCTTTCCTTTGAACGTCATATTAATCATATTTCTAGTAAGGTTTTTATTATACTTAGAAGGTTGTATTCTCTTAGCTATTACATGCCAAGGCATATAAAACGTCGAGTAGCTTATGCTCTTCTTATGTCAAATATAAATTATGGTATAGAAGTTTTTGCAGGTTCACCACGTGGTAATCTTGATAAACTTGAAAGGATATTTAATAGAATTTTAAGGTTTGTTTACACCCTTCGACTTCGTGATCATGTTACAAATTCTGCAATTGACTTTTTAGGTTGTACATTTGATAATTATGTTGTTTTACGTACTTTGTTATGTTTTTTCAAAGTATTAAAATATGGTGTACCATTTGATTTATGTAATAACTTTAACTTTCTACCTTCCACTAGAATTTTACAGATTGATGAACCTCTTATCCGTTATGAAATTTTTGCTCGTTCCTTTTTGATTAGAATAGCTAGAAACTGGAATTATTTGCCGTTAGAACTGCGATACTTTTCGACTTCTATTAGCATTTATAAGAAAAAATTATTAACGTATCTAAACCTCTAGCTAGGACCATTTAATTTCCTATTATTGAATTTTAAATAAAATAAATATTAGAGAGGATGTTGTAGGGAACCATGTATAAATGTAGATAAATATGTAGGTGATATTTTTAGAAATAAGGATGTAAATATATGACATAGTTATTTGCTTAAAATGTATTTACTTTGTAATACTTTATTTTGGCCATGAAGGCTTCTTGTATTACCTGTTGAATAAATAAAATAAAAAATAAAATAAAAGTTGTTCATCTACGCTAGATGTAACATACAAATCTGAAAAATCGGTATGCAATGCTACTTCCTCCAACAAGGAAGGATTAACAGCATTATAATCAAAGTATTGAACAATTTTATCATTTCTATCTACCGGAAAATCTAATAAGATGTAAATAAGGGAGTGATGAGACACTCCCGGGCATTGAACCTGACCTGATCCAGTCACCATGTCAGGATTAGACACTAAAAGTAATCTAATAAAGATGTAGTCCTAGACTTAATATCAAAATGGGTTGGAGTAGAATTGTGAAAACAAGAAACGTTCATTCTACTACAAACCTCACGAGCCAAAATGGCCTTGTTCATATCAAACATGTTATTATTCATATCACCCATTACAATAATATTGTCATATTTAACAAGTAAATCAGCAACCGACTTCTCAAACTCAAGAAAATTGCCACGAGGCAAATAAACGACCCCAACTAAAACCTGTTTCCCATTACAATCTATTTCAACAAACAATGACTCAGCAACATTATACAAATTACTTTTAAATATAACTTTAAAATTAATCTTCTTAGATATATACAGAGCCACACCCCCTGCCCTCTTACTCCCAAGACGATCACTCCTACAACAATTATATCCATTAATATTAACCACATTAGTTAATATATTTGGTTGTAACCAAGTTTCACTTACACCAATTATATCCAAGTAACTACCCTCAAAAATATTTCTAATTTCATTAAATTTAGTAGAGCTCGGTTTTAAATTGAAACTCCCACAATTAAGGTGAGCACAATTAAGACTATTAGTGTTACCGTTGAATAGGGACCGCAAGAAAGAATTATCAGAAATAATTAAACCTAAGTTTTCATTAACATTCATCACAAACGAAAAAAAAAAATAAATTACTAGTATCAAGGATGTTAAACAAAAATAAATAAGCAAATAAATAAAATCAGTTTTCTTGAAGTTTTGCACAACTGTGTTAAAAACACAACTAATCTGCCATATTATCTAAAACCACTCGATTATTACCTCCAGCCGAATCATTGTATAACCCATTCAATAAATCTGAACATTGTTGAATATATAACTTTTCAGTTGATCCATTAGGAAAAGTTACCATAACAGCAGGGATATCCGTATTTATGAATGAGTATCTGTGAATTTTCTTTGCAGCACGTAGCTTTCTGCAAACAAACAACAATTTAGAAGCTGCTGGGGTGTGGTGGTCATCCAAATACACCTTGTTATCTATGTTACCCCCAACTACATCTTTGGCACGTATAGAGTTTGATAATTTAATAAAATTTTTCATAATTAAATCACGAGTATACACAGAATTGAATTTAACTAGTACTGATCTTCGATTTGCAAAATAAGTACAATGGTGTATATCTGCATCTGCAACTCGAACACGACATATCTCAGCAATTTTTTTTACAGGATCCCTTAAATGTTGAATATTTTTTGGTAATCCCGCAATAATTATATCAGCCCTGTTAAGCCTCCGTTGAAGAATGCAGTTCTTTGTTTCCAAAGCCTGAATTTTATCGTAGGCACTTTTATCCACTTGCTTTAGCATTGAATAGCAATGTTTGTAGTCAGAATTTATTGTCTCCAATTCAGATCTTATTGCCTCAATGACAGGCGTCTGATCACTACGCATGTTGCTAATAATATCGTTGTAGTCATCCTTTAATTTCAACAGATTACTTTGAAACTCTTTATCTAGGTCTTGTTTATATTCTTGTAATTTTTCTTCCATTGATTTAGCCAGTTCCATAAAGCCATTACGTACTTCGTTTTGAAAATTAAATATCGGAGCCTTTTCACAATGTCTACATATAAATTTAAGGTTAGAATATTTCAGCAGCAGTTTATATTCATCCTGGGGCACACCACCGCATTCCAGATGGAAATATTCACTGCAATAACCACATCCCACACAAGGTTTTTGTTTAGTAACATTTTTTTTACATTCCGGACATTTATAAGTTTTTGTTGTAGGCGCCATGATATTGGTTGTTATAAACAAAACAAACAAGCACGCAACACAGCAACAGATAATGGCCGGCACTCAGCAATAACGAAATAAAATTAATTCCAGGCTCAGAGACACAATATCAATAAACCTTTATAAACCTCAGCTTCCACACTTGAAAAAATCACGATTTAAAAACTTTTTTATTATAAAAATATCATTTATTTATTTTTATTTATTTTCCTTTAATACTACGGCAAAATAAATTATCTTTTCATGATCAGTGATGCCAACTTTTTTGTATATTTAAAATTATTACAATATTTACTCCTTGTGAATAACCTTATACCACGTTTCCACTGAACTTGTTTTGGACATGTTTTTTTTTTTTTTTTTTTTTTTTTTTATAATTTAACCAATACTCAGGGGATGCCCCCTACTCATGCAGTGCATTGTATTGATCAGGAAAATAAGGTATGGGAAGGAGGAAAGAGGGAGTAGTGTTTGTGGATATTTGATTTAAATTTTTTTAAATTGTAAGTAACAGGGAAGACTTCTGCGGGAAGTTTGTTCCACATACGAATCGTTCGACTAAAAAACGAATTTTCTCTGTAATGCGTTGTGCGAAACACAGGACAATCAACTACAAACGGATGTGCTCTACTAGATAAGCGAGTATTACGAATAAAAACTCGGGCTCGTGGAATAAGTTCACTTATCTCAGATGAGCATCTCCCATGGTAATATCGATAGAAAAGTGTCACACAACCCACATTCCGACGATGCTCCAATGAATCAATAGAGTTGGATACACTACTGTCATTGATAAGCTTCACCGCCCTCCCCTGAACACGGTCCAGAAGCTTCAGAATAGACAATGGAGCCCCTGCCCATATATGAGAGTTGTATTCCATTTTTGGCCGGATATAGCTGGTATATATAGTAAGGAGATCGGATGGAGTGAAGTAAGTCTTGCACCGTTTTAGAAAACCGAGACACTTGAATGCCTCTTTCGACACTTGAAATACGTGCTTATTCCAACGGACATCACACTGTATTCTCATGCCCAGAACATCAAGAGTATCCGATTCCTCAATACCTATACCATCCATAGTTACAGATGACAATGTCAATTCCACAGCCCGTCTGTGGGTTAACATACAACATTGGGTCTTGCGTGCATTAAAATCGACCTTATTCGCGCGACCCCACTCGGAGATTGTAAAAAGGTCTTGATTGAGTGTGTCATTCATGTTCTGCCGCATGCCCTCTATCTCCAAAGAGCTTGGCCTGTGATCGAATGAAAATGAATGACAAATGTTGCTGTCATCTGCAAAAGAGTAGATAGGGTTGATGGTCTGACCAAGAAGGTCATTAATAAAAATAAGAAAAAGGGTAGGAGAAAGAACAGAACCTTGCGGTACCCCTGAATTTAGCTGAAACTCGTTTGATGAGACCCCATCTAAAACAACACGTATAGTGCGGTCTCTGAGAAAACTCGTTATAAATCGAGAGAAGACATTACCGACACCAAAAGCAACTAGCTTAGTCACGAGTGCCCCGTGCCACACACGATCGAACGCCTTAGAAATATCTAGAGCAACCACTTTACTCTCACCAAAGCGGTGGATTGACCGGCTCCAACGTTCCGATAGAAACGCCAACAGGTCTCCCGTAGATCGACCACTACGGAAGCCATACTGTCGATCATTTAAAAGTGAATTGGTCTCTAAATATTTCACAAGATGGTGGTTAACCATGGTCTCCATCACTTTGGAGAGCGCAGAGCAAATTGCGATTGGGCGGTAATTTTCAGGGTTGTTCGCCGCACCCTTTTTAGGGATAGGCTGGACATTGGCCACCTTCCAGCAAGAGGGGAAAATTCCCGCACGGTACGAAGAGCTGAAAAGTTTCGCCAATGGACGCGCTAACGTTAAAGAGCACTGTTTCAGCACCAGTGCTGATATGCCATCCGGCCCCGGTGACTTATTTACGTTGAGATCCGCAAGAACCCTTTTGACTGCCCGGGCCCGAAAGAAAATCAAAGGCATAGTATAGGATACCCTTTCGAGAACGGGCAGTGGTTGATCGCTTTCCGGCAAGAAAGAATTTCTTGCAAAAAGTTCAGCGAAAAGGTTGGCCTTATCAACCGGGTCAGTGAATGATTGATCGTCCTTTAAAAGAGTTGGAATAGAAGAACTAGCATTATCCCTTACTCTTTTAACAAACGACCAAAAGGTCTTACTGCCCCGAGGAGCAGAAAGAACTTTGGCACGTAGACGCTGTTCGTATAAAACCTTTTCGCGTCTAAGTACCTTGGCACACTCGGTTCTCGCCTTTTTGCGGTGCAGATCAGTAACGGCGTTCTTATTCGAACGCCAATTACTGAACGCTGCCTCTCTGGATCTGACTGCATTTTTGCACGTCTGGTTAAACCAACACTTGTGTTTTGATTTAGCCGAAATATGCTTCGTTGGAATAAAAAGTTTCATTCCTAGCATAATAATATTGACTACCATTTCTGCAGCGGCATCGACGTTGTCGTCGAGAAAACAGATTTTCCAGTTAAAATGCCGAAAGAAATCGTTGAGCTCGGCCCAACGAGCTTTTTCATATAGGAAAATAGAGCGTTTTGGCGCTAAGTTGGAAACGCTACGAAGAGTAGAATATGAAAAAGATGCAGAAATAGTACTGTGATCCGAATTGCCGAGAGGTGCAAGTATTTTCACTTCATACTTTTCAGGGTGAGAAGTGAGGAAGAGGTCGAGAGTGTTCCGCGATTGCCCTTCAACACATACATTGTGTGTTGGCTCATTCACAAGTTGCGCAAGATCATTATGCGCGGCGAAAAGCTCAACGTATTGGCCCTCGGGAGTTGTATGACTCGAATGGCGAATCCAGGATGAGTTGTGGATATTAAAATCACCAGCAACTACGATTTCACTATTCGGACAACTCTCCAAGATTTTCGAAATTGAGTCGGAAAGGGCATCGAAGCCATCAAGGGATTTAGCCAATTCCGTGTTTGGACTTCTATATAGAAATCCGAAGTGCAATATGTGTGACCTGATCTGGAATTTAACCCAAAGAGAGCTAAATTCCTTATCATTACAGTGCAGCTGTTGCTGATACTGGTACACAACATCATCGCGAATGTACATTGCATCTTTATTGTGTAATCTTTATTGTGTTTGTATGCTACCAAAAAAAATTTATTAATTTGCTTCATCATATTTATAATTATAACATTTATGAAACATTTCATAAACAGTTATGAAACTTCTTCATATTTATAAAACATATCATAACTCCATAGGGTGGTAATTCGGGTGGCCCTCCGATAACATCCCAGCATTAACTGTTTCGTCAGCATTTGACTGTATTCTTTATCAGTAAGGAGCTTCGTTTCCTCATGTAGATGTTGAATTGAAGATATCTTTATGCACCCAGTTCTACTCCTAAAGGCTTAGTTTTGGCAGCTTTGTAGATTTATCCACTGGGTTTCGCTAGCTTTGGGCGACCACACTGGCGCAGCATATTTGATAACTGACCGGCCAATTTTTTTGTAGGTTGCCAACAAGGTTTTTTTGTCCATACCCCAAGAACTGGCGGCTAGCGACTTGACGACCTTGGCTCAACTCTACACATTATTGCAAATTGCAGTGGTGTGCTCGGGGGACATTAAAATACTGTAGAATGTGACCCCAAGAGTCAAAAGGTGATTCAGCTTCGGAATTCTTATGCCATCGACTACTACATCCAGTTCCAGCATTTAATTCTTTCGTACAAGTGGTAAATAATTTGCCTAGGATTTTGCAGGGGACAACTGCATATCGCTGCCAGTGATGAAGTTGGTAAGATCTTGTAGACAACTGTTCAACCTAGCGCATAAGCTATTAACGTTGAAACCCGTCGGCAATATCGTAGTCGTCGGCATAAGTTATCAATTCCAATAATAATTGACTATAGAGCAATTCCATATGAAAACGATCAAAATTGGCAAATTTTTGGACGACCCCTCTCCGATTTTAAAATAAATAGTCTCAATCGATTGCCCAGCAAAAAATAATGTACCTACATATTTTTTTTTTATAGTGACTGGTTTAGTGGTGGTGTGCACCACTGTCATGTGACAAAATTGAAGAATTCTTCATAAGGGACCTTATTGAAAGTTGTTTTAAAAAAAAAACTACTAAAGCGATCGCAACGAGTGATAGCTCGTTGGAAAGGTATTGAATCAGGCTTTAATTGAAAAATAAAATTTTCCTAATTTTTCTTGTTAAATAATTAAAAATAATTTGTATAGAAAATTTATAGGTTCCTTTACATTTTCACCGCAGGAGCTAGGAAGTTAAAATTTGGTATGTGGGTTCCCAGTTAGGAGTATTAGCATCTGTATAGAGCGGATTTTTGAAAATTCCTACAGGGAGGGCAGTAAGGGGAAAAGTCTCCACCTTGGCGGCCTGGCCAAACCACTAAAGCGAGGAGCTTGAAATTTTTGTATGTGGGCCACGAGTAGATATCTGTATCAACGGGATTTTTAAAATTCGCATGGGGAGGAGCAAAAAGGAATGAAATCTCCCTCTTGGCGTCCTGGCTAAACCGCCGGAGCTACGAACTTTAAATTTGGTATGTGGGTTCCTAATCAGACGTAGACATTTGTATATAGTTGATTTTTTGACATTCCTACGGGGAGGGAAGTAAGAGGGAACGTCTCCCCCTTTTTATTGAAAAAATATAGGCTTTTGTACATATGAAAAAAAACAACCCCTATTTTGCTTGCCGTATTAAAATATGGTTGTTTATATACATTACATAGTCAAGTTTCATAGTTTTCTTTTACAACTTATTGAAAAAACCATTTGCTATATTGACTAACTACTTCTTTGACAGCATTCAAATTTTACTTTAAAAAGTTACACAAAAACTTAGGTAAGATACAAAATAGTACACATTGCAATAGAAATGACATATCGTCGATTGATTATTGGAGAGCCGCACCGACCAAAAACATTTTTGCGAGAAAAACGATAAAGAATGTTTACAACAAAATTATTAAATTTCTACAAGATAGGTTTTTTTTTTGTTTGCTATATCTATAGCTGCATTTATTATAAACAATATTGTTAATTTTTACGCCTTTTTGCACTGAGTATCCAGAGTTATTAACAATTTTTTAAAAAAAGATTTTTTTTATTATATGGTCTATAAGCCGTTTTTATCACAATTTGTTTTTCTTTCAAGTAGTTCAAAAGTTTTTTTTTCTTTTAACCATTATAAAATTTGGTTGCCATAGTGCAAACCAATGCTTAAACTTTTTTTTGTTTTTGTTTTATATGCGTTGCTTATTTCAAATGTGTCAAACCAAGATTGACGAATAATGTTTTTATTTTTCTATAGAAAGTTTGACTCATTGGCCAAAAAGTGGTCAATACACCATACCAATATTAAGAAATTTGTAAAAATAAGGATACGCAGCTCATATGGGGATGGATATCTCCTAATTGATACGAGGTATATAAAAACGGATTAAAGATTTAGAAAGAGGACACATTAATCATATATAATCAATTCCTGACTCAATTTTGCCAGAAATGGTCTATAGGTCTCACCAATATTCATACGACGATATGTAATTATACTTGCACTGCGGTTGTTTATACTTGACTTATAAAGGGTGTCCCAAGAAGAACGCAATTTTTAAATCTGGCAACATTCGAAGTGTCATTGTTTGACATTTGAACAATTGTTATTGTTTGCTAGTAGAAGGTACGAGGTTAGTAAAAATGGAGCCAGCTGACCATGGACAGCGAAGGGAGTTCGTTAATTGGGTATTGGAGAGACAACATGAAAATGCTGATTTTGCCGATAAAATCATCTTCAGTGACGAGGCCCATTTTCATTTGATGGCTTCGTCAATAGCGAGAATAGTCGCATTTGGGGTGAGGAAAATCCTCCAGTGATTCACGAGAAGCAAATGCATCCTCAACGTGTCACTGTGTGGTGTGGTTTTTGGGCTGGAGGAATCATTGGACCTTTTTTTATGAAAATGAGGCAGTTCAAGCGCAAACAGTCAATGGTGTTCGGTATCGTGAAATGATAACCAGTTTTTTCTTGCCTAGAATTGAAGAAATGAATGTGGAGGGCATGTGGTTCCAACAAGACGGCGCCACATGTCATACAGCCAGAGAAACAATTCAATTGCTGCATCAGTCATTTCCCGGTCGTGTTATTTCGCGTTTTGGAGATCAGAATTGGCCGCCTAGATCGTGCGATTTAACACCATTAGATTTTTTTCTTTGGGGTTTTTTGAAGTCGATGGTTTACGCGAATAAGCCGACGACGACTCAAGCCTTAAAAGAGGAAATTGGACGCTGCATTAATGAAATACCGCAGCATTCATGCAAAACGGTCATTGAAAATTTCATTAAAATATCGCGTGCATGCCAGCAAAGCCGCGGCGGCCATCTGCACGATATATTGTTCCATACATAACCTCATTCTGTCTACTTTACGATATAATAAAGTTTCACGATTTTTTTTAAATATCTGTGTTTTATTTAAAATTTAAAAATTGCGATCTTCTTGGGACACCCTTTATAACTTCTATCAACTTGATATAAACAAAAAAAAATACACAGTTGACTTCGATATTCTCACACAAGTTTATTTTTACAGTTGGACTAACTTTTGTGAAATTTATTTCAATTGATAAATCAGTAGTCCTAAAGATACCTAAATCAGTGGTCTTAAAATTGAAAATTCAAATTTGCAAAAAAAAATTTTAATTTTGAAAAAAAATCAAAAAATATGATTAAAAAAATTTGTTTTTCTCCAAAAAGTACAAAAATGTACTTAAAAAAATTGGTTTTTTCATAAAAATATGTTCTTATATTAAAAATATGCAAAAATACGCAGTTATGAGCAAAATATACAAAAATATTCTCTAATAAATCGATGTCAGAATTCTTTAATTCGTACACCTAGTACAAAAGTGACTCAACTCAAAAATTTTAATTTTTGAGAAATCGAAAAAAAATATTTGCAACTTCATACCAATTGAAACATAAAGAAAGACATAACTGTTTTTTAGCAACAGTTAACAACAACAAAATACACTGATATTTTTTTTTATAGATAAACTAGTATATTCAGCAAAAAAAATAAAATAAACGCACCAAGATATATTTATATAGGTAATCTCACTAGAACAACAACTACAACAAACAACTACAAACAATACAAAAACAACAGACATTTTGTTGTTGGGTACAGTACAGTAAGATGTCAAAACCATGTCAGAAATGTCAAAATCAGGTAAGAGGAAGATAAACTACTAAGCTACTGAGACTACCTTTATAAATATATCTTGAAACGCACGAAAAAACATGATGCAGCATATTTCTGGTTGCCCTGGTTATTACATTTTGAACAGCTGTTCGATTTTAACACCTGTTGATTGGAAATGATAAAAATTACAAGTGAATAAACAAAAAAAAGTAATAACAATCTTATCTTTGGTAGAAAATTGGACATATTTAGTGATTTATAAACAAATTTAATTAAATAAACTTTTCAAATCATCCTCCATAGATGTTTAGAACTATATTTGAATTGTAACTTTTAACGTGGAAAATGTCTTGAATTATTAAAACAAAAAAATTAGGAATTTTTCTAACTTCCTGGTCAAAACTTTAACCCCCGTATTCATAAAAATATTAAACAGCATGTCAAATATATTTTAGTTAAAACACAAATTTTAGCCTTAAAACTGTATTCATAAACGAATATTAACTTTTACATAAGGTTTACAATAGGTATTTTAAGCTAATATTCATTTATGAATACAGTTTTAAGGCTTAACATATGTTTTAACTAAAACGCATTTAAAATCTGAATTAAGATTTTTTATGAATACGGGCGTAAATATATATATGGGCAACTTCAGAAATTTACGGCACCTAGACATTTTTTTTTTTAAGTTTTTTTTTTTTTTTTGTCTGACATCAATGTCGATTTGCATGTGTATAAACCGATATTTGAGCATGTGAAATCCGTTCGCGTTAATCATTTTTATTAAACGGCGCAAGTTTTACGGCTGTTTAAAGTTAAAAATTGAAAAAAATATTAAAATTAAAGTTTTTGTTAAAATTGAAAAAGAATAACGCGTGTGGATAATACCGCGGAACAAGTCTAGTTTAGGGGCCTCGCTCAGATTTTTTTTTTTTTTTTACCCTGAATAGTACTTTTTGAGCTGATTTCAACAAAAAAAAAATTTTTTGTCGGCGACGCCCCCTTGCGTCAGAAATGGGCATTAAAGTTGGAATAGTTTTTAACGATTATCTCAAAAAGTACAATTTCGATCACGACAATATGGGTGTCATATGAAAGCTCTTTAAAATATCTTTCTAATGAGGTACAATATGTCCTCATAAATTAACCCATTACAGCCCAGTTTTAAGTTTTTCATTTTTTATTCTAGTTTTTTTGTATAACATATCTGTTTATTCAAAAAAACGTCTATATATGTAAATAAAAAATTTATAGAAAATTATAGCCCATTTTACAAGCTTTCATTTAAGGTATAATGTGTTACTATATCTCTTATAATAAAAAAGTTATTAATGGTTAAAGTTGGGGAACAAATGTAGTTTACGGGCCTCGCTCAGAAAAAAAACCGAAATTAAAGTTAAAATAGGTAAGTAATACATATGCCGAGCAAAGTTTTCCTGTGTAACCGGCCTTCGGCCGGGCTTAGGGGTTTTTTTACTCCCATCAGTCCAATTCTCGGCTTCGCCCCGGGCTGCAGAAATTTCGGCGTGTTTACAAAAGTGTATTTGTTTCTAAAATTAGCAATTTAACAAAGTTATTAATTTACATATACATATAAGAACAAAAGTACAAAAATGAAGAAAATTAAATAACGATATAAATGTTAATATCTACGGTGTTAAAAGGGTTAAAATGAAATATTATATATCAAATTAAAGCTTGAAATCTTAGCTACAAATAAATATTATTTGTATCGTACCTTTATAATAGTCAAATTTTGAGAAAATACGAGGTTTGTCTAAAAAATTCGGTTAAAAAACAGACTTTTTTAATTTGACGCTTAACGGGTTAATGGAATTAGAAGTATTATATATCAAATGAAAGGTGCTTTAATAAGCTTTCAAATGATATGTATATTGTTTTGATCCGATCAGAAATGGTGAAGATGCAAAGATTCAAAATTCAAACTTTGGAAGTCCATAGCTCGGGAACCGAGAGTCGCCGACAAAAAAAAAAATGTATTTTTGAGCTCAGCATTAAAAGTTCTACTAATGGTGAAAATTTGAAATAAATCCGAGCGAGGCCCCTAAACTAGACTTAAGCCAATACCGCTTAAGAGCTTTCTTAGCACACTAAAATATTTGTAAAAGCTTCAATACTTTTTAAAATACACTGAAAAATACACGAAATTGAAATTGATATAAAAATTTATTTTAAATTTTTAAACATTTTACAAAATTACGGCTAGTATAAGACATAATTTGCAATATTTTGGGAAAAACTTTATGTCTATCGTTAATGGTTTAAGAGATATGACCATTTAAACTTTAACACTCATAATTTTTTTACTGTTTCAATTGTTTTGTTGAAATTTGTTAAGGTGGCCCTCGTGAATATTGTTTAAAAATAGTCTCACTTTCTAGGGGTTCAAAAAAAACGCGTTTTTTTTGCAAATATTAATATTGGACCGATTATAAAATACTTGTTGGGATTCTGGGTTACTTATTAACCCAAATTCAAAAATAATTTTTTTAAATTTTCGAAATCAAATATTTCACACAAGGATGCTTTTTGAGGTTAGAAACATTTTGTTTCCTCCATAAAATTTTAAATCCTTAAATTTTTTGGTGCGTTTTCGATTTTAGTATCAAACTCAGTAAATTCTTAATTCGATGTACGTTTGAGCGGAATTTATACAGCGCTTTAGTTGTCACAAAGCAAAATGTGTTTGGAAAAATCTGCCGCTGCACGCGCCAGGATTGAAAAAAATTATTTTTTTTTGCACTTTATCAGTTTAGTCCGTCGCGAAGAATCTATTTAGATACCTAAACATGTTCCCATGCCATGTTTTGATATAAAAAAAGCTACAAAAAAATGGTTTTTTTTTTGCAAAAATTTTCAAAAGTTCATAAAATTTTTGATTTTCAAAATTTTAAAGTGCGTTTTCGCCTCGGAGGTGCACTTTACGAAATCACTCATATCACGCAATACACTAGCCTACTTAAAAGACAATTCAGATTGTCAGACGCAAAAAAGATACATTTTCAAAAAATTTACGCTAATTTCTTTTAAGTTTGTGATGTCCGTGATACGTTATTGGTGCTCTGACACCAACTTGATATACCTCAAACTTTATAAAATTATGCCGTTTTTTAAATTCTGCGCTTAAAACTCATTTTTATTAAACGGCGCAAAAACCCTATTTAAAATCTTCAAAAAGTTCAAAATTCGGAAAATTTTGGTTTCACTTGTAAACCACCATTCAACTTTTGACCCAGCAGCGATATCAAAAAAATCTTTTTTGTGGATATATCCTCCAAGTCTAGTGACTATATTTTGTATTGGTTTGGATCTGAAAGCTAAAAACTATTACAAAGAAACCGGAATGAATGAAAAAACTTGCAAGTTTCAAGTCGTTTTTTTAATATTTCGAATTTTAGATGACCACCAATTCTTAAGGTGAAGACTTTTCAACGTAAAACTTTGCACGTCTTATCCTTCAAGTATAGTCAACCAAACCCTGTACAACGTTTTTTTCAATTCATAAAATTTAACGAAATAAGAGCCATAGTATGTCGGTTTCAGCAGGTGCTCAAAAAATTTGAAATAGCCCATATATTAGAGTTCGTTTTCAAATTTTTTTTTTATTTTGATTTCTGGATATTATCACTTTTTAGAAGTTTTTTGTATTAAAAAAAAATTTTCTTTTGTTAAATTTTTTTTTTTACAATGAAAAAATACTTACATCTGAGAAAAATGGTCCAAAAATTTTAATTTTGTAGTTACCCGTTCAAAAGTTATTAAAGTTTAAAAATTTAATTTTTTAATGAATACAAAATAATTTATTGGTTTATATAATAATTTATTGGATTTGAGTCGCCTATAGGCACGGGAAGGAGTTGGAATTAAAAAAAAAAAAAATACGCCATTATTTTTATTGATACAAAAACCTTCTTAAAAGTGATAATATCCAAAAATCTATTTTTCAAAATTAACTCTAATATATATACATATATATTTTTTATGGGAAGTTTTTAATATTTTGTCTAACTACGGTGGGGCTAAGAGCTATGGACTCATATCAGATAAACAAACTTGGTATGAATGGTAAGTGCCATATACATACATATGACAGTCCAAATTTGATGTCTTACGGTTTTGGAAATATCGCATTTGAGAAAAAATCGAAAATGTAACAAAAGTAGTCGCATAAAATCTTTTACATATATCTTTTTAATGGTTCTTTTATATCTTTTTAACGGCTAAAGCTACGTGATTCATTGATTAATTTTTTTTTATGACCGCGGATCAAGTCGCAGTATTTCAAAAAACAATTTTTTTTTTAATTCTTAAAAAAAATGTTAATGGTCAATGTTCCAAATTCCTTTATGAAACTCTTAAGGAAACCAAAGTTATGAATAAAAAACTGTAAAACGACGCTAAATGTAAAGGAAAAATAGATTAACATAAAAAAATATTAAATTAAAAAAATAAAAATCAAAGTTTTACGGAAGAAGTTGCACATAATTGTTCATAGCTTTTTAACGGCTTAAGCTACGAGTCATTGGGACCTCATTTTAAAACTACTTAAATCATGGTTTTACTGGTACAGAAAAGTTATTCACTTTATGAAGGCAAATGTATTTTTTCAATCCGTGGCACAAAGCTCAGTATTTCAAAAACCCCGATTTCCAAAATCTAAAAAAATATATGTTAATTATAAATTAATCTTCTATACCGTTGCAAAATCCCTGTATGGTGCTCCTGTGGGCTTTAAAGTTATCGGGTTTTTACACTAAGGATATTATGTATTTAAAGACGACAACAAATGTAGTCAACAACAAATCAAAATTAACTTGAAGAAATTACGACTAACATTTCATTAAAATCAACTAACAGTTGTCATTTATTTTTACTGTTCAAAAGAATACTAACAACTGTAGTAAAAATGAACCACATATATTAGTAGAAAATAAACAAATATTAATTATTTTATTTTTTAAATAACTACAAAATTAATGTATAATCATAAAACAGTCATTTGATGTGGTTTGTTTTTTTTTTTTTTTTTTTAATGAAATACAATTTTAGTAAAAACTTAAATGACAAATGACTGACATTTACATTAAAAATAAAGAAACTGTATTTATTACAACCAAAAAATCTATAATTTTTTAAAAAGCAGAAGTTCCCTGAGTGTAATTATACTTTTTTACATTTCTATGCATAATCCGTAAGCGTTCCAAAAATGGATTTGATTACGGCATAGTGATAATAATTTATAATTAACATATTTCTTTAAGAATTTTAAAAAGCAATTTTTTTTTTTTTAATACATCGCACAGTGGGGTGGGCCTAGTACATTTTGCGGCATCAACTAAACCGCTAAGTTTTTATACAAGTTATGCACATGGTTGAAAAGAGGATTACTTGTAGATATCAGAAACGTGAAAAAACATATTTGCGTAGTGCAAATATTTTTCGCAAATCGCAAAAAACCGAGTTCGCATACTCAACCGCTAAGTTTTTTAATAAGTTCTGCACATGGTTGAAAAGAGAATCACTTATAGATATCAGAACCGTGGAAAAATGTATTTGCGTAGTGCAAAGTTTTTTCGCAAATCGCAAAAAGCCAAATTCGCATACTTAACCGCTATGTTTTTATATAAGTTTTGCACATGGTTGAAAAGAGAATCACTTGTAGATATCAGAAACGTGAAAAAAATATTTGCGTAGTGCAAATATTTTTCTCAAATCACGAAAAACCAAATTTGCATACTCAAGTACTTAGTTTTATTTTTAAGATATTCACATCGTTCAAAAGAGTATCACTTTTAGATATCAGAGACGCGAAAAATATATTTGAGTGTTGCAAATATTTTTAGCTAATCGCAAAAAAAATATTATCATTATGGCCCGCTTAGTTTTAATGGCTGAAAAGGGGATTACTTATAGATATTAGATACGCAAAGAGATGTATGAGCTAACTTCCAAATTCGCTAATTTAAAAAAACCAAATTCCTATCTATTTTTTTTCTAATAAAAAAAATTAAGTTAAGAAATAATGTATATATTTATATACATTTTAGAAGGGTACATATATTTATTTTAATTCATTGTTAACAGTAGTAGAAAATGTTATTTAAAAAATAGTAAGTTAATTAAAGCTAATAATAAGATTAATCATGATATAAAAGGTCCTTTGCCTCTTCAGGCAGTTCATTAATTGTCTTTATCGGACTTTTACGTTTTTCTGTTATTATTGGATCTGAATTGATAAGTAAGAAGTTAGAAACGTCTTGGAGGTTTTCTTTTCTGCCACATTTTCTTGAATTGAAACATTTTTTATAAGATTAACATCCAGTTTGGTTATTTGGGCAGTAAGCTCATAATTTCGAAAAAAAAGTTCTTGCCGTGTTCCCATCGTTATAATTTCCAGCGCCAGGCTTTGGCTGGTCAATTAAAAGACCCAAAGATTTTTTAAATTCATCCTGTATCCGTTGTTTGCTTTGGTTTGCAATTGCTTTGTCTTCACCCCTAGCTTGCCACTTTTTAATTGGAATTTTATATGCCAAATGCAAAAGGCATTCAAAACTTTTCAGTCAAGCCTGTAGTGAAGACAATCCTAATTCCAAGTTTTTTACTGGAGTTTTTAACATTTTTTGAATGTCATTAAAATCTTTTGAAGAGCTATTACACATAAAACATGTTTTTGTACAACGAGTATCTGTGATACTATTGCAAGATTTTACATCTATCATAGTAAGTAACAATTCGTATTTGATATTATAGTGTTTGTTCCCCACAGAAATAATTAATGGCTGTAAATTATTTATATCTGTATCTATTTGCTCTTTTTCAAGTGTGATGCTCTCCTTAGTTTCCTTAATATACTCAATTTTTAGTGGCCGACAGTATCGAGTTGCAAATGGCGTGGGATTTTGCCGAACAATTTTGTCGTTCTGACAGAGCTGAAGAGGTACAATTGTTGTAATCAGTGCATGTGAATCACTGCAATTATTGCCCAAAAACGCCTGTTTGTACTGATGATGGCCTGTAGTACCATCAAAACCCCATTTAACATAAAGAATTAGCTCTTTATTTTCGTATGGTGATATTATATTTTCAGCAAAAGATTGTACTAGTCGAGATGCTGTGTGGTCTAGTAAATTTTGTAAGGGCACTGAAGCACAAGTCTCATTAATAGAAATATTTTTAGGGTAACACATGTTTTTGGATTGTTGAACAATTTTATAGGACGGAAAAGTTTGAGGGGCTTTTGATCTGATAACCTCATATTGGCATCGGGTTAACTTGCCGTCTACAATAACGCCTAAGGCATCATCAGGAGATATCATTTTTGGTTCATTTTCTAGTAAGTTTTGATATTTTGTAGCCATTTCTGGATTTTCAATGATATTTTTCAAAACAGTTGCAGCTGATCTATTTCCACTTGCTCGCAATTTAACTTCTAATGCATATGCTAACATGGAAATAGAGTTTTCTCTTAAATCTTCTGTTTTTAATCTTTTGGTTCGTTCAGAACTTGATTCAAATTCCTCTATGGACGACCAATTTTTTTTTGGAGTACTTTTATGGAAATGAAATGATGTGTTCAACCACTCATGATTTTTAGCAAGAAAAATACTCTCGATACGATTACATTTATCATAATTCAATTTGTACTTACGATAAAATGATGAAAATAACTTTTTAAACTGAGCATCATAATCTTGGCAATTTAAAATTGTTTGAATATCATTTTTTAAATAATTTATTCTCTTTTGAACCGTTTTTAATTGCGAGCTCATCATAACGTTATGTAGCTGCAGACCAGTAAAAATAAACGATCTACGATCTATATCACAAATTAATTAATTAACCACTAAATAATAAGAAGCTTTAAATTTACCTGACAAGGCCATTTCGTTACTAATGTTTGCTAAACCGCGGTTAATCGTGCTGATTATTTTAAGAACAATAAAAGTTGTTGATAATAAATTGTAATTTATAAAAACATAAATTACATTGACAGGATGATCAAAGGAAATATTGATAGGCATTCATTTTTACTAAAGCTCAATATAATCACTACTATAAGGTTAAAAAAAAACTAAGGGGTCTATGATTTTTCGAAAGTCGAGCTTTTTAAAAAAAAATTATATTTTTTCACTTTCGTAGAAAATTCGTTATAACTTTTTACGGGAACAGATCTTACAAAATATTTTTTCTGGTAAGGATAGATTATAAAATATAGAAAATTTTACCGAAAACAAAATTCGAAATTCTGGCGCAGAAGTTCGAAAATTTTTCGATGTTATTAAAAAAATCGCGAAATTTTTCGCGTGGTACATTGCAAATCAAAATTAAGTATATATTTAACAAATGACATTTGTTCTAGTTATCCATGCAAAATTTCAGATAGATCGGGTCATTAGATCGGCAGAAAAATAAAAATATCTAACACAACTCAAAAAAAGTAAATTGGCAATATCTTTTGGAAAAATCAGAAATTTTACAAAAAAATATTCGAGCAAAGTTGAAAATCGAACAAGTTTGTTCTACAGAGCACGCCAGAGCACGGCGGGCATATTAAATTCGTAATCTAGATAGTATTAGCTTTCATATGCATACGGTTTTAGGGTCTCCCTCCCCTGCGTTCAAAATATAGGGCTATTGAAACATTAAGTTTCTCTTAATTTTTATTAAAAAACTAATCTCGTCTATGCGCTACCAGCATCTTTTTTTACAAAAGTATTAACATGAAAAATTAATGATTTTGTATTACTACTAATGATTTATTACTTAAAGGTAGTGACCTAAGTGGTTAAACACGCACAACACTGGCTTATGTTAGTACCTCTTTTTAATATGAAACATTTTTGGAAACAAAACTTTGACTTTGGCAGCTTGCCATCGTACCAATAATTAGAATATCTCAAAAAACTAAACGGAACTAGTTTCGGCAAGGTCTTATCTATTAGATTTGCCAATTAGTTTGAAAAAATTCGAAGATTTAAAATCGGACTTTTTGCCGGAGATCCCCTTAGGCTGCCCCAACGTGCATCGGTTTGAATAGCGGATTTTGAAAAAAATAAATTTTATCTTCAAACAATTATTTGCTTTCGAATTTTATTTAAAGCACGATAACAGTAGCTTTAAAATAAGATATTAATTATTTGTGCGCCCCGGTAGGCTAGTTGGTAGCGTGCTGGCTTATCAGTGCGGGGGTCGTGGGTTCGATTCCCAATAGAGGCACTGGTATGTTTTCGCTACAACGCGCCGAAGGCCATAGTAGCTAGTGCTCGGTTAGGGTAATAGTATATAATTTGTAATTAATTAATTAATAAAAAAAAAAAAAAAAAGATATTAATTAACAACGAATCGCGTAGCTTCCACTATTAAAAAGATTTAAACAATTTTATACGACTACTTTTGTAAAATTTTGCGATTTTTTCGAATATAGACTACTTTTGTGAAATTTTCAATTTTTCATATTTATTTTGAAACGCTATTTGTCAAGATCCTCTGGGACTAGCTTTTCTAAACTAGCTATCCTATAGCAAGATTGGTTGAAATAGGAAAGGGTGGAGGAAATCGATTGTTTCATTTTATATGTTTTCAGTCTATGGGAACACCGAAGAAAATAAAATATTGTGTACAAAAACAATTTTGGCATTAAAAATTTGGCATTGAATTGAAATTTTTTTCAAAGACTTGACCTGGAGCCGCCTCTGATACCAAATATATTAATTTATTCCATTTCGATAGTTTCGATAATTTCATTTTGCTTTAACATTAAAAATGATTGTCTTTCAAATTTTTCCTCGTACTGTATGATAACATCACCATAATTTTCCCTTGGAACATGATGAATTAATCTTACATGTCTGTAACAACTAAAAAAAAAAAATAAAAGTTATGAAATTATTATTGAATGCCAACATATTTTTTAATGATCAAAAATTCTTAAATAAATAAATTTTAAAATCTTACCTTGATTTTGAAAAGAAATCCTTATTACAAATTGAACATTTTACCAATGGTTTATTCATATGAAAAGCTTTATGTGATCTCCAACGTTTGGTGGTTATTTTTTTACCACAATCTTTACAATTGATTAAGTATTTGTACTGAAATGGAACATTAAAGATATTACAGTTTTTCAAATCGAATATTTAATATTAATACTACGTTAATACTACAACCTAAAAATAGTAGTTTTTAATAACTATTTATACTTTCTTGTAAAATAGCATACAATTTTTAAAACGATTTTCAATTCTATTTCAGAACTTAGCAATTGTATTTTATATTTATATATCGTATTTCAGAAATTATCAATTCAATTTAAAATTTATCAATTGAATTCAGAATCTACGTATTGTATTTCAGATTTAACAATTGAAGAGCTTATTGTAAAAACATGATAAGCCACATTTTATACTTAGTTTGTTTTCACCTTTTAAAGGTTTAGAAAAATGTGAATTTAGCCGGACGTTTATAATCCAGGTACTTGTAATAAGTATTTAAGCTAGAATTCTATCAAATAATAATCAATAGAATTTTAGAAAAGAGCGAAACCCCATAAAACACTAAATGTGGCTTATCAATGTTTTACAATAAGCCCTTCAATTGTATTTCAGAAAATAACAATTATTTTTATGTATTTTAAAAATTGTCAATTGTTTTTCAGAAATAACCAATTATATTTCAGAAATTGTCAATTGTATTTTAGAAATTATTAAAAGTTTTTCATTATTAAGTTTAATATAATTTTTATTAAAAAATAAAAATTATGTTTTTTTTCGTTTTTCATTATTATTTATTTCTGAAAAACAATTGACAATTTTTAAAATACATAAAAATAATTGTTATTTTCTGAAATACAATTGTTAAATCTAAAATACAATACGTAGTTTCTGAAATTTAATTGACAATAAGTCTGTTCGACGTACGTTACCGCGGGCACCCGCCGGAACCCAATCTTACCAAAAAGCGTTTTTATTGTCTAAAATTGGGCAAATGTGAGCGTTGATGGGAGTGTTATAGTGTTCCTCTTTTTACCAGAAGTTACCCGCGCTTTTTGTTCGGGTAAAATGGTAAAACTATTAAATCATCAGCTGTTAATAAAACACATGTTTCGAATTTGTGTACATAAACTAAAAAACTAACAAAAATTCTGAAAATAGTAATTGCTTTATAAAATATCACTTTATTTTATTTAATTATAATTTATTTTTCTATATTAAAATCTTAATAAAATTTTTTTTTATATAAACAATTTTGACTTTTATTTTTGGGCTTGAAATGTGGTTTTGTGCGTTCCAGATATTTTTAAGTTTTTTTTATCTCTTTTTGTGCGAATTTTTTTTTTTGATTAATCTCATTTTATCAGGCTTTACCCAAAATTACCTCACACGAACCTAATAAGGTTTAGTCAGAGAGTAACTCTGTAATATTGTTACTGAGTAATTTTTACTAGAGTTTACTGGAAAAGTTATCGAACAGAGTTAATTTATTAAATACAATAGGTTTGTTCGACGTAATTTTGGATAAAGTCTGGTAAAATGAGAGTAAACAAAAAAATCTCCGAATAAATAGATAAAAATGAAGGAAATACAGGGAACGCACACAACCATATTTTAATCTCAAAAATAAACGATGAATTGATGAATTTGAAACTGAATTAATCTGAAATACAATTCATAAATCTGAAATACAATTCATAAATCTGAAATACAATTTATAAATCTGAAAAACAATTAATAACCGTTTTTCAGAGATTATTAATAATTTAAAATGGTGTAAAAGTTTTTTAAAAACTATTAGTTTTTTGTTGGTTGTACAACTGAGATCTAGCTTACTTTTTTCATTACATTGTTTAATGGAATAGTCGAATGTGTTCTCATATGCCTGTTCAAATCTATCTTTCTAAAATACTCCTTTGGACACATTGAACATTGTAACATTTGTCCTAAATGTATACGTTGATGAATATTTAAAGCGCTTCGATTGTAATAAGTTTTATCGCAATATTCACATTGAATCTTCTTTTCACGATTCTCTTTATGAGTTTGTAAGTGTCCATACAAAGACTTTTGGCTAAACATTTTTAGGCCGCAATGTTGACAAATGAATTTACGTTCTCGATGTTCTTTATGCGTTTCTTCATGTTGAATTAAAGAATGTTTATCATAGAGTATTTTAGCTGAAAAAAATGGGAAATTTTATTAAACATAGACATTAGAGTGCCTGATTTTGAGATAATTTAAAAAAATGCAAGATGCAACCCCCTGGAAATATAAATTGACATATATATGTATATAATGACTCCAAAAATATTTCAGCTCTAGCGATAACATTCCGTGAGCTAAATCTTTATTAAACAGCATTTAAAAACACAATTTTCTTTGAATTTAAAATTAGTAAGAAAATATTTTAAAATTCTACGATTCTGAATCAAAATTGATTAAAAACAGAGGCTCGACACTATACCATTTTCAATAGAAATTGCGAACATTTTAAATAAAATTTAGACTTACCATTTGAAAATGAGAATTTTTAAATGAATTTTAGATTTTCAATTTAAAATTAAGACTAATTTTATATGAAATTGATTGCATCAATAAATTCGCCAACTCTACATCAGGTGGCGAGCAACAACTGTTCTAAGACTTATCTACTCGCGCAATTATAATGTTGTCATGTTTGAAGCCCCTTATCTTTTACCTATCCACTATCCCCTTTCCAAAGAAAGCAACACATTAATTAATAGGAAGAATTTCCTGAGTGTTGCTTCTCTTTAAAAAAAAAAAATAAATATTATATAAATACATTTTCACTGAATTCTCTTCAACAGATTTCATTTGGGCGTTAATGGGCTAAGAAAATTACAATTGAAATAGAGACTTTCCAACTGAAAATTGTAAGATAGTTTTATGTATATGAAATTGAGAATTTCTTTTTGAAATTGAAAAAATTCAAAACGAAATTCAGATTTTCTATTTAAAATTGGGGATTTTCAAATGAAAATGAGATTTTTTAATTAAAATTGAGAAAATTCTAAATGAAATTCAGATTGTAGCTTTGAAATTGAGAAAATTCTAAATGACGTTGAAGTTTTACACTGTTAATTCAGAGAATTACAATTAAAATTGAAACTTTCCATGTGAAATTAAGACTTTCTATTTGAAATTGAAATTTTTCATTTGAAATTGAGAAACTTTTATATGAAATGCGGAAAATTTAAAATAAAATTGAGAAGAAAAAATAAAATTAATATTAATAATAAAACACTCAAACGTCATATTTCGGAAATACAATGACCGATTTCCGAAAAACTTTTTTATTTAGATCTAACCCCTATTCCCCGAAATATGTGGTTTAAAAATTTGGACTACATAGAAACAAATGATATTTTAAAATTTATTTTAAACGAAAAATTCAAAATGTTTACAGAAATATATTTATTTTGTTAGAATACGGTTCTAGCTCAAGTCCTAATATGATATGATATTGTTATAATAGATTTTATTTGTTGCTTTCCAAAAAATTTGATTATTTTCATTATAGACTATACAAGTGTTCCATTGGCATCACCCCAATCATCAGTTGTCTGCAATAGAAAAAGATAATTGGCTTAACTCAAACCGAGACATTAAATACAACAGACAAAATAAACTCTATGAGAATCACTTTGTCTGGCTTAGTGTATAAACTGTCTGATCTAGTAACCCTAATTATAAAATCAAACTATTTGAAAAACAACAATTTTACATTTCGATATATTTTGTTTGTTGGTACCGAAAACGGAGCTAGGGCGGCGAATACCGGCTAATCAACGGACAGAACACAAAACACTCAAAAGTCGGTTCATCCCGCCAAAACCCTAACCCATCGGTCCGAACAATTAAAATTCACAAAGCAAACTTAAACACAAAAAGAACACTCGAAAAAGGGGGAGAATGTTGACCCCCACTGGCCCTCCCAACCTTGGTCGTCCGTATGCCCACTACAATTTACACGACTCCATAAACCTACAATACTCACACAATAACTTTAAAGGAAATATTCGTTTAATTTGTCTTTTTTTTTAATTATTTTCATCCCTAATTTTGTCTATTTTAATATTTTTAATACAAAAATTAAAACATCTTTGAACAATTATCGGCTCTTCTCAACAAACACAGTTTGTTGTGATATATGTTGCTTTTACAAATTGTATTACAACAAACACACATACATGTTGTACTGACATACAAGTATATCGGCATGTAAAATTGTTGTTTTTCAAATAGTTTGACTTTATAATTAGGGTTTGAGTTAAGCCAATTATATTTTTCTATTGCAGACAACTAAAGATTTGGATGATGCCTATGAAACAATTGTATTGTCTATCAATGATGATCAAACTTTTTGAAAATCAACAAATAAAATCTATTATGACAAGATCATATTAGATTTATGGACTGGAGGTAGAACAGTATTCTAAATAAATATATGACAATATAGAAAGTCTGAAAAAACAATTTTTTTATTTTTAATACAAAAATTTAAGCATTTTTGTACAATTAGCATACCACGGCTCTTCTCAACAAACACAGTTTGTTGATATATATGTTTTACAAATTATAATACAACAAACACGCACACATACAAAGTATATCGACATGTAAAATTGTTGTTTTAAAATAGTTTGATTACCAGATCAGGCAGACAAAGAGATGCTCATAGAGCTTAATTTGTCTGTTGTATGTAATGTCTCGGTTTGAGTTGAGCCAATTATTTTTTTCTATTGCAGACAACTAAAGATTTGGGTGATGCCAATGAAACAATTGTATTGTGTGTTATGAAAATGGACAAACTTTTTTTAAAGCAACAAATAAAATCTAATATGACAATATCATATTAGTTCTTTGGACTTTAGGTAAAACAATATTCTAACTAAATATAGGAAAAATTTTAAATTGATGTTAATTTTTTAAATGTTAGTAAATATTAAAAATGGGAATATTTTCTTTTTAAGCAACGAAAGTTTTAAACTTTTAAGTTCTTATTAATTTACAACGTAATTTATTATTATGAGAACTTAAAACTTAAAAATCTTATACTAAAAATCTTAAACCAACTGTTATTTTAATAAATTTTTGAAATTGTCATGCAATTTTTGCATTTTCTCGTGTATAGTTTGCTTTCCATTTTTAACTTTTTTAAATTTTAAACTTACACTGTTTATCAGATTTCTTCAGTTGAAATAAATCCTTACAGTTGAACAATTTTTCTTTAAAAAGACCTAAGAACCTTCAGGGGGTAACACTTTCAAAATATACGAATATTAAAAAACGGCTTGTAGAATAAATTATTTTTCTTTACAACCCGTATTAGTGTCGGTTTTTACACCGATGATTTTTGTTTAAAATTATTTCAAAATGCTATAAAGTAATACAGGTATTATTAAAACCGCTTCTGAAACTGCTTCTAGTTAGGTATATCTAACATTTTCACTGAAACATGTTTGAGAAACTAACAGTGTCCGACCGAACAGTTCGATATCTAGAGGCAATGATGACAAATTTTGGTATTGGAAACATGTTTGTTGAGCCGATTTAATTCGATTTTGTGTATAAAATTTAAGAGAAAAGCCGAAGTTTAGCTATAAAGTTAAAATTTCGGCCGCCGAACTATTTTCAATTTGGCCGAACTTTCTGAGGCCGAACAGTGAATTCATTGCTTAACTACAGACTTTTTTTTTTTCAAATTTGACACTCAAAATAGCATCTAATCAGCCTAATAAACATTTTTCCATCCGCCAAATTTGTCCATAATGCTTTAATATACCGAATACAGACCAAATGCATTTTCTGGCCAAACTGTTCGGTCAGACACTAGAAACTAACAGAATAACAAATTGTCTATCTAATTTCCTAAAGCCGATAAAAATATGTAATCTAGAGGCTAAAGGATTGCTTTCATTCGATTTTTTTTTTAAGAAATTTTATATATAGCGTTTCTTTTTTCTAAGCTTTAAAATTTTTTTCTTGCCAAATTTGAGAAAAAGTTTTGGGAAAAATTCCGTAAAAATTTAACCGGTTAATCGAGGTTTAAATAATTTGTTTCGACATTAACCAAAATAGAGACGATTAATCGAGGAATCTGTTAATCGCTTACCCGAATTGGAAACACTAATTTCAATGCAATTTTTATAAAAAATGAAATAACTCTTCCATTTTTTATTATTAATACAATCGTTGAAAAGTTTCCGAAAATCGCTAATAATAACTCTGTTGACACAAATTTGACAATAGAAACGCTTTACTTCGAACAGAGCTATTATTAAAGGATTTCGACACCTTCTCGACGATGTATTAATAATAAAAGAAACGAATGAAAAATGTATTTTTTTTTATAAAAAATCGCATTGAAGTACATTAAAAAAAAAAAAAAAATGGTTAAAAATCATATTTCTCGAGCCGGGAAGCTGGATTTTATAATTTTTGTTTACAAAACTATAGAATGTTTTAATCTGCTTTATATTTGACCAAATTTTTGACAAAAGTTGGAGTAACTAATTTTTAGTTTACAAACAATTGTGTTATTGGAAGTTTTTTAAAAACGGTTTGTCTGACGGGATGATATTTCTAGAGCCGAAATATTGTGGGAATCATCATAAAACTTGTTTATCTCCATATTCAGAAGGAGCATATTACATATTTTTTTTATAAACCTCAAAATGATTCACTCTAATTGTACATAGTTTTTTAATGTCGCTAAAAATTAAAAATTAATTTTAAATAATATATTTCAAAACTTACAACAATATGAACACATTGCACGTTTATCCTTTGGTTGTTTTTTATAATTTTCCTGATCTTTCTGCCAGTCAGAAAATGTGTAGATTTGAGATTCCAATAATTCTTCGTTGGATTGATTTGTATCATTTGTATCATGTTCGATCTCCTCATCCTCCTCTTCATCGTCTGTGTAGATGGGATTTTCTAACAAATGTTGTATGTCTTCATGTTCATCATTTAAAATTTCCATATCTTCCATTTCCTCTTCCTCTTCTTCTTCTTCTATGATTAATTCTGGAGTTATTGTTGTATTTAAAATAGTATCGTGTTCTATAGGATCGTCTTGTTCTATCTCATATTTTGTATCGTTTGAATTATTAGGTCTATTGCCTTTATAGATAATACTTGGTTCGTAATTATTTTTAATATAAGATGCAGCCGTGGCATCATCATCACGACCTATTCTATTTATTTCTACAGAATTTTTATGTAAATTACCCAATTGACCCTCAAATAGTATATCATTGATAGACTTTTTAGCATATAATTGTTGTCTAGCATCCATTTTTTGTAATTCAACCGACCAAAATGCAGCAACTTTTTCATATTCATTTTGCAATGGAGCAATGCTTTTAGCAGTCGTTGAAATAAAATCATTGGAAGCATAGACTTTTCCACTTGGCTCTGTTTTCGATAAATTATTCGTTTTAGGCAGAAGCTTGCGTAGTTTTGGCTGTGGGGATGAAATATGTTTTAGGCCCCGGGTTTCTTGTAGTTTGGTTTGTGGCTTTTTAGGTGATTGAGTTTTTATGGGCAGAACAATTTCTTCTTCGTCCTCATTATCTGTTTCATTGTCCTCATTTGTAAGAAATTGCATTTCCTTGTAATACCACAATGTTGGTTGGACATTTTTATTGCCTTTTTGCAGAGCTTCATTAATACGTTTCCATTCTTTTCGGTAATTTGTGCGCAATGAATTGATCCTTTTAAGCAAATCGGCTTTATTGGCGCTTCGATATCGTTCACGATATTTACGTAGCAATACTTCATATTGATAATTCTTTTTGTCGCGATTGTGATATTCCTTGTGTTTGAGGTTCCATAATACGGGCAGTCTTTTATATAATTTAATACATTCTATTAAGAAATTTCTTTCCTGTTGCTTTTCCCGTGACGACATTTTGATCTGTTGTATTTCCTGCGGTTAAAATTTATTTTTCAAATTTAAGTTTTTTTTTATTATGCATTAAAAATTATTGTACAACTTTAGTTTAAATGGAATCTGCAATAAAAATAATTGCAAAATAGTGTTATTTGAGTTGTTGTCTTAAATTTTTGTTTGCCAAAACGTGTTATTATTTTGTTTTGTTCATATTTACCTTGTATCTATTTTAAAGCACAATATCTTATTATTTTTGTATTTAATTCACAAAAAAAAATATATTTGCTAGCAAAACAAATATTGTACAGTGCTACCAACAAGGTGGTACAATAATTAGAATTGTACAATATGCAACAATTTAGTGTTGTATGATATGGAGTACTTAGGTACCCGGTACTTGATACTGACTTTTTAGCAGATCTGCAAAAGAATTTCATTTTTATTCAAATAGCAAAGAAATTCTGTTTACACGCAAAAAATCGTTGCCAAGTAACTGGAAGCATTTCAACTAATAAAGTTTTTTCGCATAAATTATTCAATAATTAAGTAGCAACAAGTGAAAACTTGCTAAAATGTTACTAGTTTCCGCATAACTTTTGTAAATAAACTTTGCTAGTTGAAATGCTCCTAATTACTTGGCAAAAATTTTTTTGTGTGTAGGTGATTGTTAAATTTTCGCGATTTGTTTAAATTTTGTCGTTTTGTCGTCTACACGCAAAAAATCATTGCCAAGTAACTGGGAGCATTTAAACTAATGAAGTTTTTACTTATAAATTATTCAATAATTAAGTAGAAACAAGTAAAAACTTGCTAAAATGTTACTAGTAAATAAACTTTGTTAATTGAAATGCTCCTAATTACTTGGCAACTATTTTTTTGTGTGTAGGTGATTTTTTAGTTTTCGAGATTTGTTTAAATTTTGTCGTCTACACGCAAAAAATCGTTGCCAAGTAACTAAGAGCATTTCAACTAATAAAGTTTTTGCTTATAAATTATTCAATAATTAAGTAGAAACAAGTAAAAACTTGCTAAAATGTTACTAGTTTCCGCATAACTTTTGTAAATAAACTTTGTTAGTTGAAATGCTCCTAATTACTTGGTAAAGATTTCAAAATTTTTTCAAAATTAATAAAAGTTATTTTGTGATTTTTTCTAATATCTGCAATAAACACTGCTATTTATAATTCGTATGCCTATAATTGTTGCCTCATTTTAAATATTATTTGTTTCCATCCAATTTTATCCATTTATCATATATTTTCATGAATGATATCTAAAAATAGTTAACACACTTTGATATTAAACAACACGCTAGCTAACAGCAGTTGATTGTAAAACACAAGCTGAATTATATATGTATGTATCTATTTTATTTTGGATATTTTTAGAAGCATGGCGCTATTAGCAGCTTTCTTGCTTGTGTGTGTACAACAAACGATATTTATCCATCTAAATATCCAAAACAGATTGTAATTTAGCTGCTATTATGGATATTTTTATCTTGCATTATGGATATTTTTATCTAGCTTATTCGTGGTTGGTTGGATGCTATTTTGGGCATGTGTATAAGACATCTCATTTGTTTTCTAAAAATATGCTGCTATTGAAATTAATTTATAATTTTGAATGTACGTGAATATATTAGCGGTATTCATTCTTGGTAGTAAATAACCCTTGTAGATTTAGTTTATGGTGCACGTTTGATAAATTGATCAGAATTTACCAATACCAACAACAAAATGTATTGCACTAGAATTTACTACGCTATGGTGAAATAACGCACAAAAAACTGTAGTAAACACTCGTGATAAATTTATCAGAAAAAAAAACAGCTGACTGTCAAAAAAATTTATTTTGTATTAACTATTGGAAAAACTTAAAAATAATAAATAAAAAAAACATCGAAAAACCCAATTTAAAACGAAAGTACTTCGCATTTTGTAGTAAAAAATTTGTAATTTTTTCTTTTTCTGTAAATTTTGGCATTTTTTTTAAATTAAAATAATTTTTGATACATATGTCGTCGGCTTATTATTGGTTTGACCCATAAGCCAAAAAATTGTTATCGAGAAAAACGATAAAGAAGATAAACTTATTTTAATTTTTGTATGCAAAATCAGCATGTAGGTCAAATTTGTTACTGGATATCTCTGATATGATATAACGAGAATTGGTTTTCGGAATGAGAAAGGGGATATTTACATTATATACAATTCATTCCTAACTCATTTTTTTCAAAAATGGTCGGTGGGTCAAACCAATAATAAGTCAAAGTCAAGGTCTTGAACATGAAAAATCTTGCTCATATCATAATTTATAATAAAAGATGGAAAATTAAACTTTTGGTTTTAATTTTTTTAAATTTAAAAGTGAAACATTAAGTTTTTTGTTTATAGTATAGTTTCCAAAACCCGGTGTAAGATAATTTGCTTAATAGGACCGTATTAAATTCAACTTTTAACTGAATTAACACATATTTTAATTGAAACTAGATTTTGAGGCTAAAACATAATTAGCTTAAGTGACTTAAGTCAAGAGTTGGTATGAAACGAGAATTTGGGAATACAATTATTTAAATTTAAAAAATTATAATTTTCGTTTCATACAAATACCTGACTTAAGTTACTTGAGCCATGCGCGGTTCCAGCAATTAATATAAAGGGAAATTTCATAGCCTCAGTGTACAAAAAAAAAAACAAATGCAGTTTTACATCATGTCGTATGAAATTTCCCTGTATATTAATTGCTGTAGCCGCGCATGCTTAAGCCAATTATGTTTCAGCCTTTTTTTTTTTTTTTGTTTAGCTTTATTCACAATGCTTTTATTGGTAATGAATGAACGATGTTGTAGACGGTCATAGATTACATAGATTTTTTTAACTCTTTGACATTTCCCGCCTGTTGAAGTAACTCTTTAGAATTTTAAGGATATCAGATCTATAAAATGTTTGAATGTGTGTTTTATGTGTCCTTCACTTTCGAGTCAAAGTGAAGATTTCGTAAATTTAGTTTTATTCTAAATTTAAGTAAATTATGTGTGTACATTTTAAAGTACGGTGCAACTAGTATCATATATCTTAATTTAACTGCGATTTGAATTCACGATAAATTTAGAATACAGCCGGCTAAAAACAAATACAAATTTAAAAAATAGTTTTTTTTTTTTTATTTTCAAATTAAAACTATTTAAATATTGTTTAACTTCAAGCCATTATAATTACATATTTATAATACATTTTTATTTATACCAATTCTTCGACTAATTCTTGTTGCTTTAACATTAATAACGATTGTCTCTCTGTTTTGTTTTCATACCGGATAATAACATCATCATAATTGTCTCTTGTGACATTATGAACAAGTCTCACATGTCGGCTGCAACTAAAAATTAACAAATAACATTTAAAATACATTATAATTTAATTTCAAAGATTTAATATCGTATCAAATTTAATGGATTTTTAATTGAATTTAATACATTCTAACTTACCTTCTTCTTGAAAAGAAATCCTTATTACAAATGGAACATTTTGCCAATGGATTATTCATATGGACAGCACTGTGAGCTTTCCAGCGATTGGTCGGTACTTTTTTGCCACAATCTTTACAATTTATTATATATTTGTACTGAAATATGACAAACAATTATTATAATCATAAAATCGTATATATATCAACCAACTTACTTTATTCACTACATTTTGAACTGGAGTAGAAGAATGTGTTGTCATATGTTGGTTCAAGTCTACCTTTCTGAAATATTGCTTGGGACACATGGAACATTGTAGCATTTGTCCTAAATGAATACGTTTGTGAATATTTAAAGCACTACCTCTGTAATATCTTTTATCGCAAAATTCGCATTGAACCTTCTTTTCACGATTTTCATTATGGGTCTGCGTGTGCGAATATAACGCTGATTTAGACAAAAGTTTAAGGCCACAATGTGGACAAATCCATTTGCGTTCTCGATGTTCTTTGTGAGTTTCTTCATGTATCTTTAAATAAGATACGTTGTGGATGATTTTAGCTAAAAAAAAAACAAATGTTTACATCTTTACAGGTTTTGATTGAATTCTCAGTAAATAATAAAATTAGCAATATTATCCCTTAGACAATTAAAAAAAAAATAATTGAACAAAAAAAAAAAAAAAAAAGCATGCATTTAATTTGGTTTTACCAAATTTTGTTTTTATACCCTCGACGTTATGTTACAAGTGAAATAAAAAAGATATTAAAATAATCACGTTAGAGGTGACAAAATGTTGACGTGAACAATTTTTTGTGTGTAAAAAAGAGATTGTGTGGTGAAAATAAAATGTTGAGGTTAAAAACATTTTTGAGGTGAAAAAACAACTTGTGGTGAAAAAAATTTGAGGTAAATGAAAAATTTTAGGCGAGTTTAAAATATTATTAACGTCTAAGCGTCTGATGAAAATATATGCCATACTATCATATACACTAGACACTATTTGTATGGATATTGGATATTGAAGGTACCTCCTTCACATATAATTTTTGAAACGATGAACCAATTTTGTTTATTTTCAATACCTAATTTTTTGGGAGAATGTTTATCAATTTAGGTTAAAATGATCAGTCCCAATTTTGAAAATTTTTTAAAAAATTATTTTAAATAAAGTTGAATGTAAAACTTAGATGTTTGCAAATATTAAATTTCGGAATATTTTCTTTTAAAGCGACGAAATTTTTAACTCTTAAGTTCGTTATTATTTACAACGATAACAATTTAGCACTTTTACTGTAATTTTCTTCATTATTGTTTTTAATTGAAAATATTATACAAAAAACTTTAAATCAACTGTTTAAGCAATTTTTGGAATTGTCTTGCTATTTTTGCCTTATTGTGAAAATGTTGTTTTTTTGTGATATTATGGGTTAACTTTAACGACTTGTATAACAAATATTTGTCTTATAACCCGTTCTAGTGTGGGTTTGTTGCACCGACGTAGAACAGATACTCATTAAAACAGCTTCTGAAACTGGTTCTAGCTAGATTTTACATTTTTACTGGAACATGTTTGAAAAATATTCTCGGGAGAATGAGTCGGATTCCTACAGAATTAATTCGTAAATTGGCTAACATTAATTTTAGTTTTTCAAATAAGCAAAACAGAATAAAAAATTGTCTATCTAATGAAATATATTGACCAGAGACTTAAGGATCGGTTTGTTTTTTTTTATTACAAGATTAAGTTTGCCTCAGCGTCATATGATATTGTTGAGGCATTAAATGTTATCTATCTTCTATTATATATATAATTCTTCTGAAAGTGTGTTAGTAACTGAACTCCTCCTTAACGGCTGGGCCGATTTCGATGAAATTTTTTGTGTGTATTTGAGTTGGTCCCTGGATGGTTTAGATTTACAATTGACCTATATAGGTACAATGGGCGTGGCACCTCCCATACGAAGTAAAAATGTATTATTGCATATCTGGAGTACTATTATAGTGGGAGTCTTCAAACTTTGTGTGAGCTACTTTGATAATAATGTGCATAATCTTGCAAAACGTGGCTGGGATCCAAGCAATGGGCGTGGCACCTCCCATACGAAGTAAGAATTTATCATCGTATATCTCGAGTACTATTACAGCGGGAGTCTTCAAACTTTGTGTGAGCTGTTTTGATAATAATATGCATAGTTTTGCAAAAGGTGGGCGGGATCCCAGCAATGGGCGTGGCACCTCCCATACGAAGTAAAAATTTATTATTGCATATCTGGAGTACTATTACAGTGGGAGTCTTCAAACGTTGTGTGAGCTACTTTGATAAGAATATGCATAATCTTGCAAAAAGTGGCGGGATCCAAGCAATGGGCGTGGCACCTCCCATACGAAGTAAAAATTCATTGTTGCATATCTGGAGTACTATTACAGTGGGAGTCTTCAAACGTTGTGTGAGCTACTTTGATAAGAATATGCATAATCTTGCAAAAAGTGGCGGGATCCTGTGGTTAATTAAACTCTGCTATTTGTTGAAAAGTCATTAGCCTTAAATACAATTTTAGGCAGGACAACGTCTGCCGGGCCAGCTAGTCAAATAATAAATTAATTATGATAATACTCAAAATTGCATCTAAAGTTTACATTTATTTATTTATTTATTTATTTATTTTTTTTTTATAAAAATTATAACATTAAAAGCATTTATAAATTGCTTAACAAATGCTCTTTTACAGAGGATTTAAAAACTGAAATTCTTCCAATATTTCTTAGATTTTGCGGTAAATTATTATAATCCATGCACCCAATATATTCGATTCTCTGCTTTGTGGTTTGGAGTCTACATCTTGTCACTCTTAAATTTGAGCTACTTCGTGTGTTGATGGCTGTTTGATTTATTCCAAAAGATATAGTGTTGTGGCCAATATTCAGCAATGCTTTAAATATAAACACTAGCAACTGCTTTTCATAAAGCCCATATATAGGTAAAATATTTTTTTTAAACATTTTTGTATAAAGAAAGTGTGGAATAAATTACTGGTAAATTATAAACCGTTTTTAATGCTTTGTGTTGTACTCTTTGCAAAGTTTCAAGTTCAGTATTATTTTTAGAACCATATATCAATACTAAATAATTTAGATGGCTTTGAATTAATGATTGATAAAGTAATAGTTTTGTTTTTTTATTAAATTTATTTCTAAATTTCTACAACAATCCAATAACTGGAGATATTCTCGATTTCACATTTTTCACTCCCAAATATCTCATCAAACCATTCAAACACTTCTTCACCATCCACATATATACTAAAACTACCGGCCTTGTTATCCAGGTAGGGTTTAAATATTAGAACTTTAACTTTAGTTTTCTTCGTATTTATAACTAATTTGTTTAGCCTCGAATATTCAAAAATTAATGCTGCATCTCTTTACATGTATGCTTTTAATGCAGTTTCATGTTTATATGAATAAAACAAGGATATATTATCAGCATACATATAAATATTTCCGTAAAGTCCAAGATTTATGATATCATTCACATAAATTGTAAACAAAAGTGGACCCAAAAACACTGCCTTGCGGCACACCATGCTCAACATCACCAAGAAAACTTTGACTGCTATGTATTTCCACGAATTGCTTTCTATTTGTTAAATAACTCTTAAAAAGATTCAGCTCTCGACCCTTGATTCCATAATATTCCAATTTTTGTAAAAAAAAAAATAACATTTTATATAACGTTTCTTTTTTCTAATTTTTCCTTGTAATTTTTTTAGCCAGAGTTATTAAAACTGACTACCTATTTTAACCGGTTATTAGGTTCGAATAATTACACTATGCGACAGTCAAAATCGGGATGGGATGAAACCAACGGGAAATGTTATATCGGTAAAAAAGAAGTTATACGTGTCCCGGCGTTTCGCTGGGTCACGTCTAGGAATCGAGATATATCGATTTGAAGTTAGTAACTATCATATAGGGGAAATTGTCACCTTTGGTGGTCTTTTTTTGACATAACTCGAGAACCACTAGTCCGATTTTGCTGAAACAAATTTAAAAAAAATAGGAATTACAATTACTTTAATCTGTTCATACAACGGTTTTATTCACAATTAAGTGACGGTATGAATTTCAAAAATTTGCTCGAGATATGCTCAAAATTCATACCTTCACTTAATTGTGAATAAAACCGAAACGCGTCCATCGATTTTCATGATCTATGTCTCATTTTGTTTAAAGGTTATGTGACTTTACGTGAAAGTAATAGGACTTGACACTTTTTTTTACCGTTTTGTATTTTTTATGAATTAAAAATAAAAAAATTAAATTTTTTAGGCAAAAAATAGTTTTTTTCTTCATACATTTATTTATAACTGCGAAACTGTTGCTTATGTAGCGAAACGTTGTATGAACAGATTAAAGGAATTGTAATTCCTAATTTTTTTTAAATTTGTTTCAGCAAAATCGGACTAGTGGTTCGCGAGTTATATCAAAAAAAGACCACCAAAGGTGACAATTACCCCTATATGATAGTTACTAACTTCAAATCGATATATCTCGATTCCTAGACGTGACCCAGCGAAACGCCGGGACATGTATAACTTCTTTTTTACCGATATAACTTTCCCCGGTAGTTTGAATCCTTCCCGATCACTGACCCCTAGCATTTGTCTCACAGTGTTATTTGAGTTTTAAATTATTTGTTTCGATATTAACCGAAATAGAGACGATTATTCGAGGAATCGAATTGGAACCACTAAGCAACACTTTGTTGAATATTCTTTTCCACCTTTTTAAATTTTTTAAAATATGGTTTAGTAGAATTTTTGATTTCTCGATTAAGCAGTTAATCCACTTTTTACCAGATTAAATTTTCTGTTTAAATTGTGTATAAAAAAAGTAAAAAAACAGGTAAATAAAGAGTGTAAATCACCTTTTATAGAAACTAAAAAAGTGTCTTAAATAATTCCTTTTTCAGGATGTTAGTTGTACAAAATGAAGATGGAAGAAGTTGAGGAGTTTCGTCAGTGCGACGGAGTTCCTGGGGTAGTAAGGTGACAGAACCGATTGTTTAGAGCGCACAACAAGCCGACATTCTGGCTTAAGTGTAAGTCCTCAGGGACTTGAGTCGGATTAGGGAAGTATTTCCCTTCTCCGAATCCTCTTTTCGACCTAACCTAACCTGTACAAAAGTATTTCGAAAAATAACTAGCATAATTTTCAATACACTTTTACCATCAAAAGTATTAAAATTTGTCTGCATAGGTGCACTGAGAGAAATATCTGTTTGTATTAATCAATTTTTTGCATAAAATTAATTGCGATTTGCAAAAGCCGTCCATTCTTTTTTTTTAGATTTTTTTTTAATCTTATAAAAATTAAAATTTTATTTATTATATACTTAGGCCCAGTTTTTAGGATGTAGATTATAATTAATCTTAGTTTAACGCAGTTTGTAACTGGAATACTGCTATTGGAATTTGGTTTCTTTTTTTTTCATTTTAATAAAGAACCAAACTATAAACGATATAAAGTTGTCCCGACAATTTTTTTTTTTCATAAACTTGGAAATTGCTGACACAATTCTTTCTCGGTTTAACTAAACCAAGTTTAACTGATATCCCAAAATCTCGGCCTTAATGATAAAATTTCATTAAAACAGATTTTCAAACAAAATTATAAAGCTTTTTTTTTATTAAAACTTGATAAAATAGGATTTTTTTTTGTAAATGGCTTTAAGAATTTAATACCACATTTATACTACAACCAAAATTTAATTATGTCATATTTGATTGGAAGATCTCAATTTGTTGCTTTTAATAATGCTAGGTCTGGCTCGTGAACTCGAGAATTTGTAGATCTTGTTCGTTGATGATGTTTTTCTATTGTTTAGTGGTAAGCATACGTTTACTCAGGTTTTTGAGAGTAAGATTCATTTTTGGCTTGGTCGTGTTTTGGACTGGACATCGTTTAACTCTTTAGCTATTAATTCATCTAAGACGAATCTCTTTAGCCAGATCGAAATACTAGTATCAACCTAGCTAGTATGTTTGATTTGCTTTATTTTTGTAAATATATGGAGGTTGAAAACTCGTTATAAATTGAAAATAACATAAAAATAATCTCGATGTACATATATAAAAACAAAAACTAATATAACTGTAACGAAAGCTATTATGTTTGGTAGAACTAACCGTTTTTTCTGGACCTGAACATTTGTTTGGGTGTGAATGTAATTGAATTTGTAAAACAATATAAGTGTTTGGGTGTTTTACTGGAAATTAAACTGTCATTTAAATCTCTCATTGATGTGTTTCTGGTAGAGTTTGGGTTGCTTTACGTATACTTTATTCCACTAATATTATTTTTATTTTTCGTGTTAAGAAAACATTGGCTCATGCGCTCTTAATGTCACAGGTGCTATATGGCCTAGAGGTATTTTCTGGTAATATTGGTATTAACTTTACTAGGTTGAAACGATTGGTTAATGCTATTGAACGATTTGTGTATAACGTTAGGCGCAGAAATCACATTTCTGGTTATGTTTACCGTTTTCTGCGGTGCTCATTTGAAAACTTTGTTAAATACCGTAATTGAATTATGTTTTATGGAATTTTGAAAAGTGGTAGGCCTTTATCATTATGTAGGTCGTTCATTTTTTCACAATCATCAAGGAATCGTCAGATCTTCATTCCCAGAATTGTTAGATCTATGTATGAAAGGTCGTTTGTGGTTAGAATTGCCCGTTGTCGGAATGTATTGTCTTGTGAATTACGTATTTTTTCATAATCGAATAATGTCTTTCGCCTCAAACTTTTATTTATTTATTTATTTATTTCATTCATTTGCAATACAATAAGCCTTAAAGGCCAAAGACGTATTGCTAGTGTGCTACATAAATTCAAGAATATATTTACAAATAGCTTAGATTAAATTCAATAAACAGTATATATATATAAAAAAAATACAAAAATATCCTTAGAACAGGATAGCAATAGCTATAAAATTGTACACTTTATTTTTGGATATGGTTCAGCTGTTTCAACATAACTAGGAAAATGTAAAAAAGTCCATACTGGAGAAACTTTTGAATCATTTTAGTGGCTTATAGGTGGCTGGTTGCGTGAAATATTTCATTGATTTATTTAATTTAATTTATTTAAAAAAAAAATTCATTTCATTTGTAGTTCATTTTTTTTTTTAATGTATTACTACTGATTGGGACCTTACTTCTGTAACATTATGCCGTGTTTATTACTTTTGCGTTTGTTTTACATTATGGCGATGGAATTTTTAGAATGTTCTGTTAATTAATTTGTTATATATATTTAATTTTTTTAATTTAAATTATCATTTTTTAAAAACATATATATGTTTGCAGGCATAATTATATTTGCACACATGTACTCAAAAAAATAAGTTGGTAGAAAAGTTAGTAAAACGTCTTGTAAATCAAGTATACCATTTTTTGCTAAAATTATGTTTTTAGCTTAAATTTTAGTTATACTTATTCAGCACTTAACTGTTTTGAACTAATGTCTTACTAATATTTTACTAATTAGAACATATTTTACTGATTAGAACATTAATAGTGTAAACGACAATCAGATTAAAAGATAGACGCATAATGAATTAGATGTCGCGGCATATTATGTTTTGCGGTAGACGGTTTTCACACTTTCCAAAAATATATATGATTACAGGGCAAACATAATTATATTTCCAAGCAAACATGCTATATTTAAAGCAGGGAAACAGAAGTGTTTTCCAAACAAAAATATATTAACTCAGGTTATTTTTATTATAAATGTATATTACATAACTTGAACAAATAAATAAAAACTAGCATTTCTTGAAAATTTCTAGTTTTTGATTTCAAATTTATATGGAATTTGGAATTTATATGATAAGTAGTTTTTATTTGTAGTATAAATGTAGTATAATATTGATTTAAGTTTAAATGGTGGCAAACATGAAGAACAAATGTATTAAAATTGGATCTAGAGAGTTTTCTATGAAAAAATGGGTTTCAATTGAAAATAACTGTAAGATAGCACGAGAAAAATTTGTACAAAAAATTTGTTTTCTGTTTTTGTCACGTAACGAATATAGTCTTGTCACTTGGCAGCCCTGCCCTAGTGTATATACCCCCATCACAGTATGAGGAGGGTATAAAAAAATAGTGTAGTTAAATTGCAAAAAAAAATTAAGCTTCAATATTTTAGTTGTAAGTTCTTAATAATATTTGTTTCTAAACTTACAGCAGTATGCACACATTACACGTCTGTCCTTCGTTTTATTTTTCTCATCTGCCCGCTCCTCCTCTCTATCTAATGGTGTATATATCATATCTTCTTCCTTTGATGCATTTGTATCCTGTTCTTCTCGTTTCTCCTCTAAGAAGATTGGATTTTCCAGTAATTTTAGTATATCTTCATTTTCATCATTGTTAGTTTCGATTACCGGCTCTTCTTCCATATTCAATTCTGGCGATTCTGCATTTGAAATAGTCTCATGTTCTGTAGAATCAACATGCTCAATTTCAAATTTTAAATTTCTTGAATTGTTCGATTCATTGTCTTCATAAATAATATTTGCTTGGTACGTATGATCAGAATGTGAATCTACTCCAACATTACTATGACCAATTCTATTGATTTCTATAGACTTTTTATGTAAATTACCTAATTGACCCTCAAATAGTATATCATTTATAGCTTTTTTGGCAAATAGTTGTTGTCTAGCATCCATTTTTTGTAATTCAACCGACCAAAATGCAGCAATTTTTTCATATTCTTTTTCCACTGGAGACAAATGTTTTTGTGTTGATGATGATATATAATCATCTATATATATTTCTTTTGGCTCTTGTTTAATGCGTTTAATGGGCGTTGGTGAAGGCGTTCTTAACTCCGGTTTTACCTTTCGTTTCTTTTGTTGATTTTTAGTTACTTGGGTTATACGTATGGGCTCTTCTAATTCATTGTTTTCCGTTTCATTCTCTTGATTTGTTAAAAATTGCATTTCCTCAAAATACCACAATGTCGGCTGGACATCAAAATCACCTTTGTGGTGTGCTTCATTTATACGCTTTAGCTCTTTTCGAAAATTTGTACGCAAAATGTTAATTTTTTTACGTAGATCTAATTTATTTGCACTTCGATAACGCTCCCGATATTTGCGTAGCAACACTTCATATTGATAGTTCTTTTTATCACGATTGTGATATCCCTTGTATTTTACATTCCATAACACCGGCAGTCTTTCATATAATTTAATGCATTCTCTTAAGAAATCTCTTTCCTCTTGCTTTTCCTGTGGAGTCGTCATGCTTTTTTTTTTGATATATTGCAAGTTTAAGCTAGAAACTCGTTATTTTATTATAACATTTTTTTCAATTTTCTTTAACAGTTATTGTCTTTTTACCATTAAAAATATTGTTAAATAATGTTGATCGCCTGGCCCTTCCCCTCTAAAAACACATATTTATTGCTCAATCTTTTAATTATTTACCTTTTTATGTTGTAAAAATGCTATATATTTTATTTGATATGTTTTTATAAAATTCATTCAGTAAAAATTAACATTTTATTAAATTAAACAAATTTACTTTTCGTTTACTTTGTATAGATTCACAAGAAATTTCACATGCATGAAAAAAAAATATTGCACAGTGCTACCAACAAGTAGATACGATAGGATTGCACAATAAAGTCAATATAGTGATGTAACAATGTATTTTAGTACCGATTACTTATTGAAAATTTTTTAAAACAATTTATCAGGATGGCAGGAAATACCGTTATAGATTCGATTCAATACCCTTTCAACTTTCGTTATCTTTTAAATACCGTTACCGAAATTTTTTGCAATACCGTTACACTCAAAATACCGTTAGCGGAATAATCAAAAAATATCGTTAGATGGCGTATATGCGTGCACACTATATTGCAAAATACATGTTTAGCCAAAACACGTATTTAAGCTCTTTATTCTATTCCAACAGTTCTTTATTCCTTTCAACTTGTTTTGGTAAAACACGTGTTTTTCAATCTAGTGTAAATTCTGTATTACCACTTAATTTGCATTTACAATCAAAATATACAACTTTCATTATTATCTTGGGTTTCACACAGTAAAGGATTAATAGAAAATAATTTAAAAGTTTTTCTATATATACAGTTGAACCTCGATTATAAGGGCCTCTATTAACCGTGTACATCTGTTAACCGGCATGCTGGTGGTTTGATTAATACCTCTATTAACCGTGTTTACCTCTGTTATCCGTGCTATTATTTTTTTCCTCTATTAACCGTGCTTCACCTCTATTATCCGTGTAGCACAAATATTTATTTGCTTGTTTTTTCTTTTCACCTACATACAAAGAGTTAAAATTCGGGAAAAATAAATAACTTATATTAACCGTGTTTTCGATTATCCGTGCTGAGTCCGGCCCCGTGCAACCCGGATAATCGAGGTTCAACTGTATTAGTATATATTACTAGACCCTGGTTGCAGTTCCTGCAGGGAATTAAACAAGAGTTAATTCCCCAAAGGAATTGAACAGAAGAGTTAAGTCCTTTGGGAATTAAATAAAAAAAGTCAAGTCCTTAGGGAGTTAAACAAAAAAGACCAGTCCTTAGGGAATTAAACAAAAAAGTTAATTCCCTAGGAAATGAAACAAAAAAGTTAAATTAAACAAAAAAGTTAATTCCCAAAGCGAATTAAACGAAAATGAAATAATTTCCCAAGGAATTCATTCCCTAGGGAATGAATTCCCTTATCAACAATTGAGATAACTACACTCATAATATTTTTGCAGTAACTACATGTAGGTCATTCGGGTAGTAAACAGTAGTGGCTGTTTTAACTGCTATTGTAGTCATATTTATATAAGAAAATTAAAAATTACTAATTTAGACAGTCATTTCAAAAAATAACTAACCAAAAATACTGTACTTCAGTAACATTTGTTTTGAATAGTTATTTAAGTATTTTTATAAACAACTACCAAAACAGTAGTTTTGCAGTAAACATTAATTTTTGTTAGTTATTTAAAAATAGAAGATTACGTCGAGTTTTTAAAAATTCTCGTTTAGTGGTATTATTGACATGTTCATAGTTTGCAAATAATAATTAGAAAATTTCATTGTATCTAACAATATTATTGCATTACTTCTTGTTTCTGTTCTTTATTCTATTACTATTTGTGGTAATAGACTAAAGAACAAATTCTATGGGTAGCTAAAAATGCATAAAACGTCATAAGTGGAACACCGTTTGGAATTTTGACTTTGCATTTTAAACTCTAAACACCAATTTTTATTTTATTGTAACCTCTTAGCGACTTGAGACACGGGCAAATAGTAATTAAGTAGTTTAAATGTCGCAAGAAAAAAAAATCACTGATATAAATATATTCTTCAAACACTATGAATTTTTTATTTCGCAATTCCTTAAAAAAATCTCAATTGTTTTTCTTTTCTACAATAAAAAGTAAATAAAGTTTTTTTTTTGGAAATCGATGAAATTCTTTCACAGCTATTACGTCGTAATGTTTTATTTTTAAAGCAAAAGTATTCATTTAAGCCGATTTTTAGTATGTTTGTTAAACTTGGTTTAGTTAAACCAACAATGAAATTTGTCTGCCATTTCATCTTGTTAGATTTCTGGACTTTATTGTAATAAAACAAAATAAATCTCGTTTAAAACGCAATATTCCATTTACAAACTCCAGTAAACTAAGACTAAAGATAATCTACATACTAAAACCTCGCGCCTTAATATTTTTTTTTTTAATTTATTTATTTAGCATTTATGCTATTAAAAAATACATTCAGTAATTTTATATCTATGGATTCTTATACATTAGAAAAAACGTTTTATATATGCTATTATATTTCGTTTAAATACATAAAAATTATTTCCATTTTTTAATTCTAAAGGAATTTCATTAAACATCCTAAGACCTTTGTATAATAATATGTTTTGATTAAAATTTGATCTGCTAAAATTCAGCCTGAAGTCACTAGCATTCCGCAAATTGTAGGATTAAACATCAGCAACATATACCAACTGCTTTCGCATATAATTTGGCAGCCTTCCAGTTTTTCATTTTAAATATGAAGATTAAAACATTCATCACAAGTCTTTGATTGACTGAAAGCCATTGCAATTTCTCTAACATATCACTGATGTGGGTTAATCTATGACACCGAAGAATACATCTCATACCCCTATTCTGGAGTTTTTGAAGTCTTTCTTTCATCTGTTGACTACCGAAAAATAGTAAAGTTGAACAATACTCAAAATGAGGTTTAATTGTTGTGTTATAAATAGTTATTGCTGTGCTTGTTGATATTTTTTTACGAATTCTTCTAAGAAAGGCAACTTTTTTCGAAATCTTTTTACATATATAATTGAAGTGTAAGTTAAACTTAAGGGGTTTATCTAAAATGACTCCAAGATATTTCATTTCTGCAACTTGCTCTATTGGTACACCCTCAATAGTTATACTTTCATTCGTAGCTCCATTTATCACCATTGCTTTTGTTTTACTTGTATTAAGCTTTAATTTGTTCATTTTCAGATACTTTTCAACTTCTTTCAATTCATTATTAAGAACACTCACACACTCTTCCGCGTTTTTGTCGCTTATATAAATAAGGGCATCATCTGCAAACATGCATACTTTTGCTTTTCTTAAGACTTTTTCTAAATCATTAATATATATTAGAAACAGTAGTGTTCCCAGAACTGCCCCTTGAGGTACTCCTATGTTGACATTTTCAATTGCTGATAAAAATTGTCCACATTTTGTTCTTTGAGTTCTTTTTTCCAGATAACTATTAAACCATTTCAATTCAGTTCTTTTTACCCCATATTTTTGCAATTTTTCCAATAATATCTCTCTGTTAATTGTCTCAAATGCTCGTTTCAAGTCTAAGAATACTGCTACCACACAATTTTTGTTTTCGACTTCTGTTTTCCATTGTGTTACTACAAGATTTAGAAGAGATTCACAACTATGATTTTGTCTAAAACCAGACTGGGTTTCATTCAATAATTTATTATCTTCGAAGTATTTATTTAATTGAGAGTGTACGATTTTTTCCAAAATTTTGCTTATTGTCGTTAACATATTAACTGGACGAATATCATGAGGATCTTTCGTATTCTTTATTTTTTGAATTGGCACTATACAAGATTCTTTTAGACAATCCGGAAAAATTCCCGTCTGTATAGATGATACTATAAGACGGTGTAAATATGACCCAATAATATCATAATTATCTATTAACATTTTAACTGTAAGGAAATTTTGATCTTTTTTATTATTCATTGTTTTCATCACCATTTTTAACATATTCATGTCAATAATCTCAAATTTAAAGCTACATTGCAGATTTTCTTCAATTAGATTTTCATATTGTACAAATGCTATGCTATCAATTATTTTCTGTACACTGATTATAAAAAATTAATTTAATTCAGTTGCAATTTCTTGATCTTTAGATATACATATAAGTTTTCTTTAATTTCATTTTGAATTTTCTCATTTTCAATGTAATTTTAAGAATTTCATATAAAATTTTCTCAATTTCAAATGAAAAATCTCAATTTCAAATAGAAAAATCTCAATTTCAAATAGAAAAAGCTCAATTTCATTTAGAATTTTCTCGATTTCATTTAGAATTTTCTCAATTTCTGTTAGAAAGTGTTTTGCAACCGTCAGTTAATGACAATCGTAATTAATTTTTAATTAATTACTGTAGAATATTACTTTAGTTAGTCTCTTTACAGGAAGAAGAAAACATTTGTATTGAAAAACTTTACGGACACAAGGCATACACCAGACTGCCGCAGTTTCGTTCCCCTCCTGGGACTCGTCAGTGGTTAATTTATGTGTCAATTGTTAATTTGCTCTATATGAAAATTTAGAATTTTCGCAATTTCATTTAGAATTTTCGCAATTTTAAATGAAAACCTAAATTTCATTTAGAATTTTCTCACTTTCAAATTAAAATCTGAACTTCATATAGAACTTTTTCAAATGAGATTTTTTTTATTTGAAAATTTCTCAATTTTAAATGAAAAATTAGAATTTAATTTTGAATTTTCTCAATTTCAAATAGAAATTCTGAATTTCAAATAGAAATAATAATAATTTCAATAATAAAATAAAAAATTTACTATATTGAATACAAAAATTGATTATAATTTCCAAATAAAAACATTTCATTTTAAACTATTGCGAAATAGGTTTTACACTTTCTAATTGTGATAGCATTAAATGAGAAGTTCGCTTGTCAACTTCATCACCATAATATTCAACGACTTTGGCAAATTCATCTTTGTATTTATGTACATTTCTTACATGTTTGTGACAGCTAAAAAATTAAAAAAAAAAAAAAATAAATAAATAAATTATTAAATGAATTTCTATTGATATATAACATATAATACATACGATCGTTTGCTAGCAAAGTGCTTATCACAAAGCGTACATCTCATTTGCGTCTTATTTGAATGAAGAAGTGAATGGTGCTTCCAACAATGTGATAAAATACTTTTGCCACAATCTTTACATTCCACATAATATTTATTCTAAAATTAAAACAAATATTTGTACATTACTAACCATATTTTTAAATAATTTTTGAGATACTTACAATTTTAAAATGTTTGTCTTCAACATTACCAGAATGTGTTCTTGCTTTATGTTTCTCTAAATCAACTTGGCGATAAAATTCCTTCGAACATATTGGGCATGGTATTAGTTGTCCCAAATGTAGACGTCGATGTATATTAAGTCCTCCACGGTTATAATAAGCCTTTTCACAAAATTCACATTTATATCGCTTTTCACGATTTTCTTCGTGGATCACCATGTGATTATGCAAAGCTGTTTTATCAAAAAACTTTACACCGCATATTTTACAAGTTTCAGAACGTTCTCTATGTTCTTTATGTGTTTGCTCATGATTTTTCACATGCGAAGCAATTATTAATCTTGCTAAAAAGAATACATTTTAGTACATTATTGATTCATTTTAAAAATATTCAAATAGTTTAAGCTTACGACAATAGGCACACATGATCTTTCTGTTTTTGGACAGCACCGGTTTGTCCACTGATGGAGATTGTGGAATACTGATAAACTCTTCTTCTTCGGGATGGGGAATATCGATAATCATTTTTACATCTTCTGGGAAATCGTTATGGTTTTCTAATTTGGTGTTTTTATTTTTGGTTTTATTGGTAGCATTGTTGTCTTTAGAGATTTCTACACAAGATAATTTCAACATATCTTTGCTGTCATCATCATCATCTATGGACGATTCTGCTGGATTTTTTAAAATTACATTTTCAAATTCTTCTGCATCTTCAATTTGGTTTTCGATATCAATTTTATATTCAATTTCGCTTGTCTGACAAAATGTTTGTTGTAAAATATTATAAGACTCCAGTGCCTTTTGTATTAGAAAATGGAAGCTTTTTAAATCATAAGAACATGTTTCACACAACATTTGGGAATAATTATCTGCAACTACAAAAACAATCATTGCTGAATTTTTTGACAAAACTTGGTTGGAAGATAGGTTGATATTTAGAAAATATCAATTGAAATTCAGAAAATATCAATTGAAGTTCAGAAACTATTATTTGAAATTAAGAATGAAACAATATATGATCATACATATATGATCATACATATTTTCTTATATGCCCATACATGAAACATATTTCCATATTTGTCCATATACGCAACCATATACATACATATGTCCATATATGATCGTATTTTTACATATATGAACTTTTTTAACCGGGTTGTTTGAAAATATCTTTTCGTATAGAACTATTAAAAAAAAATTGTGTAGAGCGTAGCGTTTTTTCTTTGGTTTTTATTAGAAAAACAATTTTTTTAATTTAATTTATTTATTCATTTCAATAACCTAGCCTGAAGGCCATAATCGGTTCCAAATTTTATATAAACCCGTTTAAAAAAGTTTATATATGATCATTGATCATATATATTTTTTATATGATCATATATGGTCATCCATATTCGTACATATATTATATATTTTTTGGAATTTTGTTTTAGAAAATTATTTGTTTTAGAAAACTGTTTTAATGAAAAAAAAAAAACAGTATTATTTAAAAGGCCTAATTGCAATAAAAAAGTGGTTTTCAATTGAAAAACATGTATATTATATACTTATGTCAGCGCAAACATTCTGTTTATTGACGCATCACAACGAAATGTTTGCGAAATAAAACGACATTTTGAACAACTTTAAAACAAAATATAATACGACCACATTAAATTGAAACATTGTGAACAATATTAACATAACAAATTTTTTAAACAGGACCTTGCAGATAAAAATACGAATTACTCAAAAATTTAAATTTTTCTCTCTTACAATTAGCAAAACCTTTAATATTCTATTTATTTATTATTCTTCAATTAAATAACCGAGCCCAAAGGGCCATATATGGCTAAGAAATAAATACAACACAAGACTACTGTATTATATAAAACAAAAATATAAATAACAATATAATATTAAAAAAAAAAAAAGAGAAATAAACATATTGGCCTGGGTTCTATATTCCACTACGAAGTGAAAGTGGAATCGTTTTTAATTCCACATTTTCAATTCCGCTGTGTTCTGAAAAACGTGTGAATCGTTTTTTTCACGACGATTTCATTTTCATTTTGTTTTTAGCAACAACATAAAAAAAAGCGGGAAAAAACGAAATAATCACTTTAAAGTGAATGAAATTGCAATAAAGAAGAGTGCATTTTTTAACAAAAATAAATATTAAACAAAAAATACTTATTTTTAAAATAATATAAAATGAGTGGCGCAAGTGTGATTTCCTGGTATTTAATTGAAAAAGAAAAACAAAGAACGGCAAATCTAAATAGAAAAAGATTTCGTGACTGTTAAAAATAATTAAAACTGAGTCGCAAATGTTTAAAATTAATAAACAAAAATAGTTTTATTGCATATTTTAGATTAAATAAGTATAATGGTTTTAGAAGAAATATCACCAATTGCTAAAAAGACAAGCATTCCAATTATTTTGCAATTAGCCACATCACTACGCTATTTCGGACAAGGAAGTTACCAACAAATGATCGCAAAAGACTTCAATCTAGTTGTGGGAAGAAGTACAGCGTCAAAAATTTTAACAAATATGTGTAATGTTTTGAAAACTGTCATATGCCCAAAATGGATTAGATTTGAAAGAAGTCGCGAAGAAATTCAGAAATCAAAAAGGGAAATTATCGGTTTTCTATATTTTCAGTACCTTCGTCATTTTTATTTAATTTTTGTAAAATCACGTTTACTACATTGTCGGAACTGGTGCCATCTAAGTTTGACAATTCAGTAGAGGAATTTGTGGTTGTTTACCCTTTGCTAGTCGTCCCGAATGATTTAGCAGCTGAAACACCTTCAACTGCTGAATAAAGGCCAGAAAGTTTGGCAATTGAATCTTCTTTGGATGATATGTGTTGGATATTGTTGGGTCCTCCACCTGTTGCCGTTACCTCTGCTCTATTCTCGCCAATTTTTTACGAATGGTAGCCTTCCAATCAGCCCAAGCCTTTTTCCAACCAGTTGCATCGTTTTTTTGGAGGTCCTAAGCTATTTAATGTACTTGCTAAGTCCTTCCACAACTGGTCTTCAACTGTTTTGTCGCCCCTCTAAAAACCTTTGGCCAAACCAGATTTTTTTTCCATGAAGTTAAAAATGGGACCTCTTGTTATGGATTCACGTGTTTTAACGTAAAAAATTCAACACTTCAGTTAAATAAACGTATATTAACAACATATCACATTTACTTACATTGTTTGATTTTTTTTTTTACGTTTAATATTCAAAATAATTTTATTTTCTAAAAAGTTTGGTTTTTCACTCAGTTAACTAATATCGTTTTACAATTACTTTTTTTGTAGTGAAATTGTTTTATAGAACACATTAAAACACTTTAATTCCACTAGAAACAAAATGAAAATGAAATTTTTCTTTTCAAATCACTTATGTGGAATTGGGAACACAAATTGAGCGGAAGTTTCACTTTCACTTCATTTTCGGAATGTAGAACCCATGCGATTATGTATTATAAAATAGTAAAAACATTAGAAGTTAAAAGAAAGAAGAGAAAAACAATATAAAGGCACTGTAAACCATGAATAATTACAATCACACGTTCCATTAAAATGTCAAAAATATTGTAACTTATTACCTTGAGCATATATCAAAATTTTGCGTTTAAAAAGGTAGAATGGTAATTCTAAGGACTTGAGCTCTGTAGGCAAGTGATTAAAAATATGAGCTGCCCGCACATGAAATGATCGTTCTAAGAGTGAGGTTAATCTAGGGATTTGAATTTGATGATTTCGTGTAGAATGGCCAAAAGAATAAAATGAATTCAAATATACAAGGTCATCATTATGATTAATCTTATAAAAATAAAGTTTAGTCCTTGCTTTAACATAGTTCGAAAATGGACAACCTAAGAATCTAGAAACATACGGCGTCATATGGGTACGATTAAGTCTCCTTAAACAAAATAGATAACGGATTACTCTATTAAACAACACTGAAAGCCTTTTCATAATGTAGCCAAAAGTGCCACTATAAACTTCAATGCCGTATAAAAATAAAGGCATAATTAAAGAATGTGTGAGCATAACCTTGATTCTCATAGGTAAAATTAAATTAACATTATAGAGCCTACGCAAAGAGTAGTTGACCCCAGAAATAACATAATTTACATGTCTTTCGAAATTTAAACTATTGTCCAACCACAAACCAAGACACTTGATTTGATCGACAAACTCAATATTAGTACCATTCATATTTATTACCAAATCCAGTAAGGGTGATCCAAAAAACATAGCCTTTGTCTTATCCGCATTAATATATAGTTTGTTTTCCAACATCCAATCCGTAATATTAGAGACACAGTAATTTAACTGTTGTTGCAAAACATCCGAGAATTGCCTCTCGCCACTAAATAAAAAAAAC
>CM037852.1:203589876-203895891 GCA_021234595.1 Delia radicum
GCTTCGTAATTAAATAATGCCTTCTGAAAGCGCTTCTGGGTAAGCACCACAATTACAGTAAAAATTAACCACATATGTAATAAAAAATAAACATTAATTGCTTTATTTTTTTAAATAAAAAAAACTACTGTATAAAATGAATGTAAAATCATAAGCCAGTAATTTGATGTGGTTTGGTTTTATAAATGAACTGCAATTGAAGGGCTTATTGTAAAATGTTGATAAGCCACATTCTATTTTTAGTTTGCTTTTGCCTTTTAAAAGTCAAAACAATGAAGAAAACATAACTTTGGCAGGAATTTTATACTCTAGGTTCTTGCAATAAGTGTTTAAGCAAGACATCTATCAGATATTATTCACTGGGTGCCTAGGAAACAGAGAAAAATCATTAAGCTATAAATGTGACTTATCAAGTTTTTACAGTATGCTCTTCAATTGTAGTCAAAAATTAAATTTCTTCTACAAATGACTGGGGTTTCCTTTAAAAATAAAGATAATGTAGTACAATTCAAACAACTACAAATATTTACAGCAGAAGTTCCCTGAGTGTATGACCCAACTTTTTAAAACCCTTTGAAGGTAGTGATCTACTGATTCACCAGACTAAAGAACTTTTTTTATTTTTTATTTTAAAGAGAAGAAAAAAAAGAAAAAAATTCTTCCTATTTAATAATGTGTTGCCTTCTTTGAAAATTTGATAGAGGATATATAAAAGGTGGGGAAAGAAGGGCTTTATACATGGCTATACTGTAATTACGCGAAATGATAAGTCTAATAACAGTAGTTGCTCGCTTCTTAATGGAGAGTTGGCAAACTTATTGAAGCTTTTTGGTTCATAGCCCTGATTCATTATTTTACTTCGGTGGTGTTAAGTGCAATGGGAACACCGAAGGTGGGCGCTGCGATATGTATGAAAACTCATACATACTATTTATCTACGTTGATGTTGACGCCTCCGGGGATAGCACTCGGGGACATCTGTGTAACTGTCCAACGCGCTGCGCTAACCATTATAATTAATATTTTTTCAAAAAGTCCCGACAAACAAAACGGTTCATTTTCATGCCGTTTACTGTACGTCAAAAACGGAATCCAAATCTGTTTACGAATCATTTTCTGGATCCGTATACGAAACAGAAAACGAATTATATAGGACTTGACTTCGTTTTCAGAATGCCGTTTCCGATCCGTTTCCGTACTGTTACTGCAAAATGTTAAACATTACAAGACACATTATCCCGTTTTTATGGTTCCTTTTAAATTTGCCTCTTACATCGTGCCTCTTATTGTTTGTATTTCTATCTTGGAATGGAATTCAAACTTTATGATATTGACATCCTCCAATTTGTATGTTGCATGCTAATTTAATATTTTCTTGAATTTAAATTAAGAAATTAAAAAATTATTCAAAGAATTTATTATGAAACAATACATACCATTGGTTTATATAATTTGTATAATATAATTAAATGATTTGATAAATCGAAACAAAACGGTAGGAATATTTTGCTATATTTGCTTTTGTTTGTGAAGATTTTTTCAAATAATTTTGTATCGACAATATTTTCAATTAACAATGGAAGAAAAGCAATACGATTTATTTAAAACGTTAAAGTTCGTATTTTACGGTATGGAAACGGAGTTAAAAAAGTTTCTTGGGGTTTGTTTTATTATTTATTTTTTTATTTGAAATTATGTTTGATTTATTTTAGGACGGTTACGGCAATTCTGGTAGGGATCAATATTATTGATACATTTTTTTTTTAATTCAACCAATCAGAACAAAGTATTTTAAAATAAAATATTCTGATTGGTTGATTTATGATATATGGATAAATAATATTAATCGTGTATACATGCCTTTAAGCTTAATTCACACGCTATCCACCCCTGTCCACCCATATCAACTAATTTACAATAATTTGACAATTTGTATCACAAATATAGAAATAGTAGATATGGGTGGATAGCGTGTGATTTTCCTTTTATGGGGACCAAAACTATTTAAATTTAATTTTTCATGTCGTTTAATGCAACCAACATTTAGTAAAATTTGATTGTTTAGACTGGCATAAAGTCTTTGTAGTTTATTTACTAGAGGAATTAAGTTTTTTGATGATTTTAGAATAGTTGACACTATCGAATTGGTTTACATAAATTAAATTATTGTTTGTGTTGGTAAGGAACACCGAATCTTGTAGGATAAGTTAGTGAAATTTAGGTGCAATTAAGTTACTAAAAAAAATAGTTAATAAAAGTTTTGCGGTCTTGTAAATCAGGTATACTATTTTTCAGCAAATGTTTAGCTGAAATTAAGTTTTGAGCTAAAATTTTAGCTATACTTATTCAGGACTTGACTGTTTTGAACTAATGTTTTACAAATATTTTTCTAATATTTCACAAATTTATTTTGCTAAAAAATTTGTGCTGATAAGCACATTAATAGTGTGGACGAAACCCAGATTGAAAGATACGAGGAAAATGATACTAAAAAAATACAACTCTTGTAAGATATATAAAAAAAATCAACCATGGAAGATTTTTGTATCTGTTTTTCATACATAAAACAAAATTGCGGATTAAAACAACTTAAATTTTGTGTTGTCACCGGCTTGTAAAAGTAATCGTCTATTAATTCAATAAAAGACAAAATAATATATATAAAATATTTAAATTTAATAAAGATTAAATGTGTATTTGCAAACTAAATGTTAATAGAGATTAATAATGTAGTGTGGTCAAATTGCAAACCAATATGCGCTCAGGTAGACAGCATAAAGCGAAAGACAAGGACTCACATTTTAGGTAGTTTTGTATGTTTCCTTTTTCTTATTGCAAATAGGGGATTGTATATGCCATATTTTGTTATTTTTTCTTTTCGTTTTTAGAATTATCTACTGCATTTGCCTTCCTTTCAAAGATGGCATCATGTAGACAAACATTGATGTAAGTAGTTGAAAAATAATTTTGTTTATGTTATATACAATTATTTGTATATTTTTTTTTAATATTACATTAATTCATGTCGCCATTGTGGAATATGAACATTTTTATATTTTGTAACGTATTGTAAATTATATTTAGAAAAATCACAAAAATATGTTAATGATTTCAGCAAATATATTAACTAAAGTATTTTGTCTACACATTTTTTAAGTTTTTTGTAGTCTACTAATATTCAGGAAAAATTTTGGTAACGTTTAGCAATTGTTTTTTTTTTAATTTTTAATCCATTTAGTGTTAGCAAACATTTTACTGAATCTTCTAATTTTGTTGTTAAAAATGAATTAATAATTAATATTGTTTTTATATAAAACTAACATTTTTGGAGTTTGGTATTTTTAATTGTGATGTTATTTTTTATTCTACTAATATTTAGCAAACAATTTATTAACTTTTAGCAAAAATTTTATTCATTTTTAATCAGTTAAGTGTTAGCAAAACTTTTGCTGAATCTACTAATTTTGTTGCTGAAAATCAGCGACTAATTGCTAATTGGAATTAGCAATTTTTTGCAAGCACCCTTCGACTAAAATTTTGCTGACTAAGCTAAATTTTTTGCTGACTAAACAAAATTTTTTGCAGACTTAAAATAATTAAATTTTATGTTTCTTATTAAAAAATGTTTACACTATACTCAAAAAAATGTCAAAATAATTTTAATATATATATATATATATATATATGTATGCACAGCGCATAGTTTAGGGACACGCCCAAAATTGTCGCCGGAATATGCGGTGTATAGAAAAAATTGTCCTCATCTTATACGCTAGATGTATGAAAAGGCGCGAAAATTTTGGGGACAGTCCCCAAAGTAAGCAAATGTCCCTAAACTATGCGGGGGAATGAATAAATGTCTCTAGAGTATGCGGTGTGCATACATATATATATATATATATATATATGTATGCGTAGCGCATACTTTAGGGACATGGCCAAAATTGTCGCCGGAATATGCGGTGTATAGAAAAAATTGTCCTCATCTTAAACGCTAGATGTATGAAAAGGCGCAAAAATTTTGGGGACAGTCCCCAAAGTAAGGAAATGTCCCTAAACTACGCGGGGGAACGAATAAATGTCTCTGGACTATGCGCTGTGCATACATATATATATATGTATGCACATATATATATATGTATGCACAGCGCATAGTCTAGAGACATTTATTCGTTCCCCCGCATAGTTTAGGGACATTTGCTTACTTTGGGGACTGTCCCCAAAATTTTCGCGCCTTTTCATACATCTAGCGTTTAAGATGAGGACAATTTTTTCTATAGACCGCATATTTCGGCGACAATTTTGGGCTTGTCCCTAAAGTATGCGCTACGCATACATATATATATATATATATATATATATATATATGCGTAGCGCATACTTTAGGGACATGGCCAAAATTGTCGCCGGAATATGCGGTGTATAGAAAAAATTGTCCTCATCTTAAACGCTAGATGTATATATATATATATATGTATGCGTAGCGCATACTTTAGGGACATGGCCAAAATTGTACGCGAAATATGCGGAGTATCGAAAAAATTGTCCTCATCTTAAACGCTAGATGTATGAAAAGGTGCGAAAATTTTGGGGACAGTCCCCAAAGTAAGGAAATGTCCCTAAACTATGCGGGGGAACGAATAAATGTCTCTGGACTATGCGCTGTGCATACATATATATATATATATGTATGCACAGCGCATAGTTTAGGGACACGCCCAAAATTGTAGCCGGAATATGCGGTGTATAGAAAAAATTGTCCTCATCTTAAACGCTAGATGTATGAAAAGGCGCGAAAATTTTGGGGACAGTCCCCAAAGTAAGCAAATGTCCCTAAACTATGCGGGGGAATGAATAAATGTCTCTAGACTATGCGCTGTGCATACATATATATATATATATATATATATATGTATGCACAGCGCATACTTTAGAGACATTTATTCGTTCCCCCGCATAGTTTAGGGACATATATATATATATATATATATGTATGCACAGCGCATAGTCCAGAGACATTTATTCGTTCCCCCGCATAGTTTAGGGACATTTGCTTACTTTGGGGACTGTCCCCAAAGTTTTCGCGCCTTTTCATACATCTAGCGTTTAAGATGAGGACAATTTTTTCTATACACCGCATATTCCGGCGACAATTTTGGTCGTGTCCCTAAAGTATGCGCTGCGCATACATATATATATATATATATATATATATATATATATATATTAGAGTTCGTTTTCAAATTTTTTTTGATTTTGATTTCTGGATATTATCACTTTTTAGAAGGATTTTGTATCAATAAAAATAATGGCGTATTTTTTTTTTTTTTTTAATTTCAACTCCTTCCCGTGCCTATAGGCGACTGAAATCGCGGATTTTGGGTCCCTTTTCCCATACAACAAAAACGGCTAAATATATGTCAAATCTGACTTCAGTATTCGATTCTACGGGAAAACTTATGCCCATAAGCTTTTTTTTAGTTTTTGGAATGCACCAGAATGCATAATTAGAGTGGTCCAAAAAAATAATTTTGTAAATAAAAAATTAAAATATTTGTTTTGTTAATATACAATGAAAAAACACTTACATCTGAGAAAAATGGTCCAAAAATTTTAATTTTGTAGTTACCCTTTCAAAAGTTATTAAAGTTTAAAAATTTAATTTTTCTTTATATATACAATGAAAAAGCACTCCTAGCTGAGAAAAATTGTGCAAACATTTTTTTTTTATAGCAACCCGTTCAAAAGTTATATAATAAATATAATTATAAATATAATAAATGCTATATAAAAAAGATTTTATAGAAGTAGAAGAGGGAAAAGAAGTGGTTAATAATGTTGTTGATGCAGCTAACAAGTTGGCATATTTTGATTCCGCTTTTAGTAAGTCACCGTTTGATTTTATTACTCTTCAAAGTTTAAAAACTCTGGTTAATTTTGGAATTAACATATCCTTTATGCTTTATAACGCTGTTGAGTGGCCAGCCCAGAAAGGTTTTCGTAATGCAATCGAACAAGCTAAAAATATACACTCAACAAGTATTTACACCGAACAACTTGTTGGTAATATTTCGCGACTGAACAACTCGTGTTTAGTTAAAAATAAAGATAATTTAAATTGTTTAGCTTTATCTGCTGTGGAAAGGAATAGAATTAATTAGAATTGTTGTTAAATAGAAATTACAAAACCAATCAATTATTTTGTATTCACTAAAAATTAAATTTTTAGACTTTAATAACTTTTGAACGGGTAACTACAAAATTAAAATTTTTGGACCATTTTTGTCAGATGTAAGTATTTTTTCATTGTATATTAACAAAAATAAATGTTTAAATTTTTTTTTTAAAATTTTTTTTTTTGGACCACTCTAATTATGCATTCTGGTGCATTTCAAAAACTAAAAAAAGCTTATGGGCCTAAGTTTTCCCGTAGAGTCGAATACTGAAGTCAGATTTGGCATATATTAAGCCGTTTTTGTTGTATGGGAAAAGGGACCCAAAATCCGCGATTTCAGTCGCCTATAGGCACGGGAAGGAGTTGGAATTAAAAAAAAAAAAAATACGCCATTATTTTTATTGATACAAAAACCTTCTAAAAAGTGATAATATGCAGAAATCAAAATCAAAAAAAATTTGAAAACGAACTCTAATATATATATATATATACATATATATATATATTAGGTGGGGCGATTTGAACATCTTAATGGGCGCTTCGCGATTCTGATTCTTGAGATTGTACTGAGCAAAAAAGTCCACTAGACCATATGTCTACAGTGAAAATCGAGCTTCCAGATTTTGACTTTTAAGCCGTATTTTGTGAAAGTAACAATGTGTGGGATGGACATATCTCAGGAAGTAGGATTAGCTTATCCAAGATTATTTTTTCAATCTCTTCTTTGGAAGATTCTCTAGCAGATTAATGCATCAATCATATTTGTGGGTGGGGTTTAAGGAGTTAATTTTTAATTTCAAAATAGGGCTTTTTTATTTTAGTATCATTTTCATCGTCTCCACTACATCTTGACATGTCGGGACATCTGCCTAATTCTACGTCTATCTTGTAATCTGGTTTTATTCCACACTATTAATTATAAGCACAATTTTTTTTTTTGCAAAATAAATTAGTAAAACATTAGTAAAATATTTGTAAAGCATTAGTTCAAAACTATTAAGTGCTCAATAATTATAACTAAAATTTTAGCTGAAAGCACAATTTCAGGTAAAAATTAGCTGAGAAATAGTATACTTGATTTACAAGACGTTTTACAAATTTTTCTACTAACTTATTTCTTTAGTGTAGGTTGTATTGTATTAAAAATAATAAATAAATATTAATTTAGTTGAATATTAAGCTAGTTGGTAGCGTGCTGGCTTATCAGTGCGTTAGTCGTGGGTTCAATTTCCACCAGAGGCTCTGGTCTGTTTTCGCTATAACGCGCCGAAAGCCATAGTAGCTAGTGCTCGGTTAGGGTAATAGTATATAATTTGTAATTAATTAGTTATTAATTATTAATTAATAAAAAATAAAACAAATAAATATTTCGCTCTGATTTTGAGTTAATTTTGTAACATTTTGGTTTAAAAACGCATATAAAGGATACAGTGTCTAACTATTATCCTGATCTGTTGAAATACTTAATTTAGTTACTTTTTTTTACTGAAAAATGTACTTAATTTCTACATACATTTAATAAATAGCACAAAAAGGTCTTAGTTCTTTAATAAAATTACAGTTTTTTGTTAATCGCTGTCTTGGTGCAAATGTGTACCAATGACCTCCTCTCATACAATTTGAGAATGTAGAAGTTATAAAAGGGCCGAAAGGTTTGACCTCTATGATTATGAAGAGGACACATTACCATGCCCATATACCCAATTAGATTAATGTTTCCAAAAAATTTGGACAACAAATACGCCTTGCGTTATAATATTGAAACACTGGTTCACTTTTGCACCACGATGCTTAAGTTCCTTTTGAATATCCTTGATTTCTTTGCAATACAAAACGTATTTGATGTTTTATTTAAAGCACTTAATTTCTCTCATTTTGATTAGATATTGTTGTTTGTTTTTTGTAGTGTTTATGGTAAATTTCCTATTTCAATATTCACAATAAATGTGTCTGTGCATATTCATTTGCACATTAAAAGTCGTTTCAAGCGAAAAAAAATAACAAAAATTATTTTATTATATAAATCAAGTAATTCAATACACGTAGTCTTCAAATAAAAGCAGAAGAGGCCATAAACCGAAAAGATGTTTATTATTTTTTTTTTATTAATTTTGTGCTGTTCTCAGGGGAGACAGGACATCAAGGAGGTAGGTATTTACAAGTAAACATAATGCTATTAGTTTTTTTTTTTTTTGTCTCTTGTATTTATCATAACCATCCATTAGTACGACTACGAAAACTAATACAAACGCACTTTAGGGAGCAACTTTTTTTTTGTATTTAAGAAATTTTTGTTTTCGTTTTATAATAAAGGATATTAAGATGAAGGCACTACTTGGATTTTAAAAAAAATGTTCTTATAGAAAACTTTTTAAAATTTTGAAATTGTAAATCAAAAGTTCACCCAGAAAGCTGACTCTGACGTAACAACAGTATTTGTAGCCAATCGAATTGTTCGGTTGTAGCTACCCAAGTTTTTGGTGGTTATCATCGAATTTCTCACCCACAATATTTTTTCCGTAAAGACTACTGAATATACATATTAAATTAACCGAAAATCAGTTAAAAACAGGACTACTTACTTTTCGTTTAAAACAATTGTATTTTTTAGTTTATTTTCAACTGTTGAAAAAATAATTGATAAAATCGATAGAAACAATAGATTGTTTTCGTTTATTTCGATACTCAATACGGTTGTTCAAACAACATTAAAAAATACAAAAACAAAAAGCCACTAGATTTAAATGAAAAGTACGCAGACCGATTTTCAATTGAATATTCATGTAATTTTATTTTAACTTATCAACATGCAAGTTTGAAATGACACAAAATAGTTATAAATTGCAGGCAAAATGGAACGAAAAAATATATTAAAATACAATATACAACCGAAATTTTATTATGCAAACATTAAAATGATATATTTTTACCTTTTTTTTTTAATTATTTAACAAAAAGTCCAAAAAATTGCCTTTTATGCAATATTATATTTATACAGGGTCCGCCATCTAACGTTTTTTTTTTCAACTAGTGCTTATTTCGTAAATGGTAACACTTAGCTCATGTCTGATTTGACATACATTTAGTTTTATCCTTCCGCTGAAAGAATATGGTTGTGTATACGCTTGAACAACGCTGGGAAATATTGCGACATTACAATGAAAATCATGGTAATGTTGCAGAATGTGTGAGCAAGGAGTGGCCGTTACAGTCAATGGCGATCGTTATCGGGCCATGTGGAACGAATTTTTGTTCACAAAAATTGAAAGAGGAGGATATTGGCAACATTTGATTTCAACAGGACGGCGCTACGTGCCACACAGCCGAAGCTACACTCGATGTTTTGCGCCCTGTTTTTGAAGATCGCATTATCAGCCGCAGAGCTGAAGTCGTTTGGCCACCTCGGATCTGCGATTTGACACCGTTGGACTATTATTTGTGGGGTTCCGTCAAAGATAAGTGTTACGCCAACAAGCCAGAGACAATTGACGCTTTAAAGGACAATATTCGTGAAAAAATTGGTAAAATACAGCTGCACACAATCGATAATGTGCTTAAAAATTGGACCAATCGTGTAGGCTACTGCATGGCCAGCCGAGGCAGCCATTTGAATGAAATTATTTTCCATTATTAACCGGAAGCATTGTACTTTCAAATAAAAAAAGAAATTTAAGAAAATATTCAGTAGTTTTTTTTTATAGCATTTTCAAAAAATAAAAATTATTTGGTGGACCCTTTATAATTATTTTTAAATTTTTATACAAAGAAAGCATATAGATGAATTTCATATCAACACCCATAAAAAAGCACATTTTGAACCCGACCCTCTCAGATATTGATGAAATTTTGCATACAGCTACATTTTACATATGCAAACACAACCTCATTCTTAGAAATTGCATTTTTGAAATTATGTGGGCGTGGCAAGTTATCGAAGTTTTTGAAAAATTACGATAATATGTACTTTCAAGCTGTAATTACTACGGAATGGCTGAACCAATTTCAAAGATCATGGTACCATTAGAAAGGTATTTAATTAAATTACCATTAGAAAGGTATTTAAATCAGCTTTCGAAAACAAAGACTGTAAAAAAATAAAGACACCCCCATATTTTGGGGGTGTCTAAAAATTTGATAATGCGATTCATGTTCTAATCTATTAGAATTACAAAAAAATCTGTACAACTTCCAAAGTATATCTACTTTATTCTTTTTTGTCACACAATGATATCGAAATATAATATAGTTGACAAGAGATGCATGTACTTAAAAAAACTAAAAAAAAAAACAAAAAAAACGCCATTTTAGTTTTTAGATATGTTATATATATTAAAGAGTGTTTTCTTAGATTAAAGTTTTCTTTTTGCCAAAAAAAAAAATTTCAGTGCAATAGAAAATTTTTACAGTTCGAAATTTGATTTTCGAAAGTTGATTTAAATACCTTTCTAATGGTACAAAGATCTTTGAAATCGGTGCAGCCATTCCGTAGTAATCACAGTTTGAAAGTACGTATTATCGTCATTTTTCAAAACCTTCGATACCTTGCCACGCCCACACATTTTCAAAAATGCAGTTTCTAGGAATGAGGTTGTGTTTGTATTGGTAAAATGTAGCTGTATGCAAAATTTCATCAAAATCTGAGAGGGTCGGGTTCAATGCATATCGGTTTTGATATGAAAAACATCTATAGAGTTAAATGTCGGGGAACAGATTTGAGTATACCATATTAATCCTTGTGAAGAAGTCGTTCATGAAATACGAGGGCGGTCACAAAATTAGCCGACCTTAAGTATAGATGGCGGCAGTAGTTTGAATAAAATTACTTTGGTGAAAGTTGCAACCTTATAAAACATATGTTTTAAGTTTCAAGGCGCCACGTTGTTTAGTATATTTGTGAAGCTCAAAAATAAACGATCTCAGTGAATTTGTAGACATGAAAAAACTTGGCCTCCGTTATGTAATTCTATACTTTATTTTGAAAGGTCTCAGTGCAACTAATATTAAAGCCGAGCTAGATTATACTATGAAATATTGGCTGGCAGAGTTTAAACGAGGCTGTACGAGGTATCAAGACGGATACCAAGTGAGGTATCAACGCCAGAAACGTTTAAGAAACTCCACAAATTGGTATTGCATGATTGTCCGTTAGCTGGCTGCAGTGATAGGCATTTCAAAAACTGCTAAACATCGCATATTGGGTGAAAAGTTTTAGATGTGAAAGCTGTAAGGGGTGCAGCGTTTGCTCACAATATAATAAAAACAGAGCCGTGAAGATGTTTCAGTATAGTATTTGGCGAGGTTTCACCGCAAATAAAGTCGAGTTTTTGCATCGATTCATAACCATGGATGAGACAACAGTCAAAGCAGTGTACTGGAATGGGAAATTCGTGTCCAAATAAGGCGAAGACAGTACCATCTGCAGGCAAGGTCATGATGTCTGTTTTTTTTTTTTTTGCGATGGGCGTGGGATAATTTTTATTGATTATCTTCAAAAAGGAACAAGTGTTGGTTTATCAACCCATGCACCAATTCACACCACATCTACTTTTGTGATGACCCAAATCAATGAATTAAAGTTCGAATTGCTTCGTCAGGCACCTTATTCGCCAAATTTAGCTCCCTCGGATTATTTTCTATTTCCAAATTTAAAAAAAAATTGTTCTGTAGTTAGAGACTTGACAAAAATGAAGAGTTGGAGTCTACGGTTGTTGGCTATTTTAAGGATATTATTTTCCCTTCGTACTATTAATGAATGTCATTCATTAAGTTAGATTTAATAACTTAATGAATAATTTTCATTAAATTAATGAAAAATGTATTAAGTAAATGAAATTTTCATAAAATGTTTTTGGTTGATTCTTAAATGTACACCAAAAATCTAGTTGCATAAGATTTCAAGAGAAGGCACTTCAGCTATTGGAAAAAGCAATTTGAAAACAAGAATCTAAATAAGCACATCATTTTGTTTGGGTTGATTAGATTAATCGGTTACGCGGTACTGTTTACATGTTGGTGGGTGCGAGTTCAAGCCGCGTTCAGGGAGATGTGAAAAAACAGAAAAGGAAAATAAGTAAATATTAAAATCTCAATAAATATGAAACATGGAACAAATTTTTTTTTGCATTGTAATTCATTTAATGAATGTATTACATTAATCAAATGAAATTTTCTTTGGGTACTTTTTAATAAATAAATTCATTGTATTAATGATGGATTTCATTAATACAGCACACAAAATTCTATCAGTGTACTATAAGCAGGTTATGGAAGCTGTTGAATATAGCTGGGAAAAGTGTAAAAGCTAAAAGGAGATAATGTTGAGAAATAAAGAACATTTTTCCCAAATTTTTTGTGTTTTCTATGTTAGCTGGGCTCATTTAGGGACCGCGCTCTGCTTTTTAAAATTTGGATTTTTATTTTTTCGATCAAAAATAAAAGTTATTTTTTCTACAGAAATGCATTAAAATTAAATTTTATTTTAAAGTTTAATAATAAATATGAGAGATTTATTTTATAATAAATGTGTGATACCGTCATAAGAATTTTAAATTAAAAAAATGAAGAAAAAAGTAGCTTCAAAACTGAAAAACAAAAAACAACTTTTGTTTTTGACCACGAAAATAAAAGTCAAAAAAAAAGTTTTATTTTTGTTCGAAAAAATAAAATTAAAAAATAATAGCATTTTGCATCTAACTTTTATGATAAAAAGGACTAATAATTACGGTCCCATATGGCAAGGACACATAAAAATGGTATTTGTGCAATAACTGGAAAATTACGAAAATAGCTTTTAAAGGCGAATGTCAGAAGTGTAGAAAAAACAGACCTTTTTTTTTAAAGAAATGCAATTTTGTTCAATTTTAAGAAAATTTTTTTGAGATTTTTTTTCTCTAAGGAAGTTATTTTATAAAATATTGTATTCTTATAGTTTATTTCTATTAAAAACCTTGCTACCTTTAACTTAATTCCTTAAAGTGTATATTAAACGAAGCACATTAAAATTTAATTAAATTTCAATTTTCGTTAAAATAAACAAATTGGAAAATGGTTTGTCGTTAAAAGGTGAATAATAAAAGTGAAAAAGAAAAAAGAAATCACCCTGAATGTAAATGATGTACAAATCGTTACTCTCAAGTGGACATTTTTCTTAAGAAAAAATGTTATTCTTTTCAATGGCCAACTGTCGTCTATTGATGTTACATTATTAGTAGTGTTTCCAATTCGGTTAATCGATTCCTCGATTAATAGCCTCTATTTTGGTTAGCGTTGAAACAAATAATTTCAAGCTCAAATATTTATTTAACCCGAATAATCAGTTAAAATAGATTGATTAACAGATTACATTTTTTATGTGGATTTTTTCCCAAAACTGGCAAAATTTTCTTAACTTTGGCTTAGAACATGACAAGAAACGATTAGAAAAAAAGAACGATATATAATATATCATCAAATTCTTTAAGTAGCGAGTGAAAGTGATCCTTTAGCCCCTAGATAAAATATTTTTTATCAGATTTATCTGCTCTTTTAACCTCTTACCGCCCTTGGCCACATATGTCGAAGTTTAGTTTTCAAAGCTACAAAAAACACATTTTTAGATCTAGAACCAATATTGAACCTGATATGAAATCTGTACAAAATTTGAAAACAAGAAAATAAAGAAAATATATCAACGAATTGAATTAAAGTCCTTTATATTCCGCTTTGAGAAAGGCGATTTTAAGTGTGTTTGTTCAAAAAGTTTGAGATGTATTATTACTGACATTTTATTCGGTCGCTTCTCATTTAAATTCACGGTTTCTATTACAAAATAATTGACAACTATAATTTATAAAACTTTTTGACTTCCCAATAGAATTTCAATCTAGTATTTACAAAAAGCATGCATCCACATATGTTTACGTTGGGCATTAGTGGACCCCTACGAAGAAAATGCGATTAACGACTTATGACAATTTAATAAAACAATAAAATTCTAAAATTCTTCAAACAAAATTATTTTTTTAATTTCCGAAATCTATAAAATACAGTCAAAATTTTCCACCATATAAAGGGTCCGCCATCTATCGTTTTTTTTCAACTAGTGCTTATTTCGTGAATGGTAACACTTAGCTCATGTCTGATTTGACAGATAATTAGTTTCATCCTTCCGCTGAACGAATATGGTCAGTATGTTCGTTATCTTGTGAAAAAAGTGAAAGAAACTTGTATCCTCATCGATAAACCAAAGCGTGAAAAGCCAAAAACAGTGCGTACCCGAGAATATTGCTGCTGTGGCAGAAAGTGTGCGTGAAGCGCCATCAACATCAACTCACCATCGTTCTCAACAATTGAACATTTCGGAGACATCATTGAGACGAATTTTGCATAAAGACCTTGGTATGACGCCATACAAAGTCCAATTGGTTCAGGAGTTCAAAAAAAAAAGTTATTTGGCGGACCCTTTACAAGTAAAAATATTTATTACAATGTTAAACACTAACCCACTTATTCATAAAAACAGCATTTCAAATATATTTCAATTAAAACAAAAATGTTAGCCTTAAAACGGTATTTATTAACGAATATTAACTTTTACACCAGGTACGCATTTTACGATATTTAGTTAGAATATCGTTCTACCTCAAGTCCAAAAATCGAATATGATATTGTCATTTATTTGTTGCTTTTCAAAAAGTTTGATCATTTTCATGATAGACAATATAATTGTTTCATTGGCATCACACAAATCTTCAGTTGTCTGCAATAGAAAAAGATAATTACCACATCAGGCATTTTATATACTAAAGTTTCTCATAGTTTATTTTGTCTGTTGTAAGTAATGTCTCGGTTTGAGTCAAACCAATTATATTTTTCAATTGCAGATAACTTAATATATGGGTGATTTAAATGAAACAATTGTATTGGCTATCCTGAAAATGAAATCAGACTTTTTGAAAAGCAACAAATAAAATCTAATATGATAATATCACATTAGGTTTTTTGACTTGAGGTAGAACAATTTTCTAACTATATATACGAAAATACAGAACGTCCGAAAAACAATTTTTGTATTTTTGATAAAAAAATTAAACATTTTTGAATACCCGATGAAAAAAGTTCCGAGATAAATATATATAGTCATATAATTCCATATCACATCATTTATCAGGTGATCAGGTGATATAATTTGATACAATTTGATCTTCATAAAATTCTTTGGAAATTCAATGAATTGGAAAATCAGACATGATTTATTTTTGACTTATAAACTGAGTCATTTGTTTTACAATTATTTCTTAAACAACATAACCGATTGTATAAGTGTCTTCAGAAGATGAACTCATATCTGTCTTAGCTTTCGATTGATGCAACATGGAAAGTTGTTTCGATTTGATTATTAAGTCATTTAGTGTATTTGTATAGTAATTATAACGCCAGTTTAAGAAAATTTTAATAAATTATAGAACATTTTTCATAAATTCAACCAAATTTAAGCCGCGACATGATTTTTTAACAATCCTACTTATTAGATTGAAGACAAATTATTTTGATAGAAAAAAGTTAATCACTCGAGATAAATATCGCATATTATGGTTTTTTCTGCCAAATCCTATTCTTTTTTTTTGTTACCTTCGAACCTAATTGCTTATTTGAAGGTTTTCTGACTTTAAATTTATTTTTTACTTATAAAATATTATTTATGCTACTAACTTTTTTTTAAAGTGTAGCTTTTCCAAGTTTTTACTTTTGGTTTCTTACAATTTTCTTTAGCTTAAATACATTGAATTTTGCTTTTTTTCTGCTCTCTGATAATTATATTTGAAAGTGACAGGTTTTTTTTTGTGAATTTCTTTTTCATTTTAACACATTTATTGTTATAGAATTATATGTTTTGTGTTTTTTATAGAGGTATAGAACTTTGAAATGGAATAAAAAAAGATTAACTCTTTAAATTGACATGAAATTTACTTTATTCGAAAGATAATCTCTGGCATTATAATTTAAACATGACTTCTGGCATATGACCACCACGTCTGGCTAGGACGTAGTCTAATCTAGAGGTCGAATTATTGATGACTTTTTCCAACATTTGTCACCTTATATTGTCAATAACGCGGCGAATGTTGTCATCCAAGTGGTTAATCGCTTCGGGCTTATCGGCGTAGACTAGCTACTTCACATATCCCCGCAGAAAATAGCCCAGCGGCGTTAAATTGCACGATCTTGGAGGCCAATTCACGGGTCCGAAACGTGAAACTATGCGGTTACCAAACGTTTCCTCCAATAAATTAATTGTGGCACGAGCTGTGTGTTGCGCCGTCTTGTTGAAACCACAGCTGCTGAACATCATGGTTGTTCAACTGTTCAGTAATCATGGCTCTATAGCGGTCACCATTGACTGTAACGTTCTGACCGGCATCGTTTTGGACATACACTTGAGAATGGCCATCACTTCAAATACGGCAGTTTTGTTTATCCATTTAAGCAAAAGTGAGCTTCATCGGTAAACAAAATTCGCAAAATTCGTGCTCGATACGTATTTCGAACAGAACGATGATTTTCAAAATCAATTTGGAAGCGTTGTTCGGGTGTCAGTCTATTCATGTTGAAATACCAAACCAAACTAAACATAAATCACTTGACAGCTGACAAAATGGCCGCCAGTTAAAAAAATGTTGCCAACTAAAAGTTCTATACCTCTATAAAAAACACCCTTTATAAACACCCTAATATAAACATTTTAGAATTGTTTGGTTTTACTGTTTCATATATACTTATATATAGTTATACATGATCTGATATATAACTATATCAATTATATATGATGAGATAAAAAAGATCAACTTATATATAACATAAGATATAATGCTATATGATTATATATACCGCCATATTAGAAATGTTCGTTAAAATAAGTGTGAGATGTAAGTATATATCGTTACATGTGACCACATATATAATAAGATCAAATCGGGTAGGTATTTTAATCTAATATTCGTTTATGAATAGAGTTCTAAGGCTTAAAATGTGTTTTAACTAAAACGTATTTGAAATCTGAATTACGATTTTTTATGAATACGGGAGTAAAAATGCATCGCGGATGAGACTTATCAATTGGGATAGATTTTACGACGTAGATCAAGAATGTGAACACCAAATTTTAATATTACCTTTACTTTTCGAAATATTCGCGAATTTAACTTTTACCAAAAATCTAGTTTTTTTTCCTTAAATTTCTTATTAAATAATATACCTGAATAAACTGCGAATATCTTTTAACATGGTTTTTAAGTAAGGACTTTTAGCATTAAAAAACATATCAATTAGTTGTGATTGAGTGAGGGATGTACGATAACCTTGCAATTGAAATGAAAACTTCACTTATTTTTCTTTTTTGTGAATATTATAAAACTCCTTAATAAAATTTACAACATTTTAGCACATGGTCTTAATTTATATTCCACTTAATGGATTTCAGTGAAAGAACCACCGCTTTCATAAAAAAATTTTCCGAAAATTCAATCTGAAGTTCAACATTGTTCAAATTTGTTTTAAAATTAATTCTGTATGTATTCACTATGGGGAAAATATAAAAAAAAAAAAATACATTTTCGAACATGCATCATTTAAAATCGTAATTTTTTTAAGAAATCGCACTTCAATTAACTGGAAGTTGGTTCGTATTGATTAGAAAACATGTTTTTAATATATTTGAATGTTTTTTACTGAATTTTATTAATTAACGGTCTGTTTTTACAATACGTGTATAATTTCAGACGAACGTGTGGCACCCGAACGAATACGTAAGGAAATGAGTTTTTATAATTCGTTCGCCTGACTTACGTTTGAGTACGTTAAGCTTTATGTTATTTTAAACAGTAGAGATTGCCATGACATTGCTTTTCGGTTTTTGTTAGTTTATTTCATATACAAATAACTCATTTTTCGTTGCTAGATGGCAACCCAACACTATAATTGAAATATAAACAAAAACAGCTGATTTTTTTCTTAAAAAAAAAAAATAATTTATTTTGTTTAGAAATTAATTTATTTTGTTTTAAAAGTGGAGATAAAAATATAATTTGTATAAAAAAACAAAAATATTTACAACTAAAAATGTAAATAAATATAAATGAAAATAAAAATAAAAATCATTATTCTTTTTTTTATTACAATTTTTTGTTAAAAAGTATTACAGTAAAACCCGGTTAAGATGAACTCCGAGGGACCAAAAAAATTAGTTCGTCTTAAGCGAGGTTCGTATTAAGCGGGTATTTTTAACGACTAAAAATATGTATTTATTAAAACAAAAACAAAATTTTTACATAAATAAAAAGTAAAATTAGCATTTCATGCATTCACAATTAAAAATTCAATTAAAATTCTTCATTTAAAACAAAAAAAAATATGTTATTTTTTTCTGAATGACTGAATTAACGATTTCATTCGTTATAAGTTTTTCTATTGCCAAAATATGATTGTCAGCTTCTTCGGCACACGATTTTGTTCGAATATATTACTTGACAAATTTTCAACATCTTCAGGATTAACAATTTCCAATATTTCTTCACCTGATAAAGTATGTGACGTTAAAACATTAGCATCTATATCTAGAAAGTCATCCACGGATATGAAATTCATATTATTTATATCCCATTAAACGGATAAAGAGTGTACTAAACATGGTAATTTGTATGAAAACGAGTTTTTGGGACTGCTTAAAACAGTTCGTAATAACCGAGGGTTCGTATTAACCGAGTTCGTATTATAAGATGTATTTTATATGAAAATTTTTGCCAAAACGTCGGGACTTTTAAATTAGTTCGTATTAACTGAGGGTCGTCTTAACCGAGTTTTACTGTATTTTTTTTTTTAATATTAAATTGTGTTGCCTTTTTTCTTTGACGAATACTTTTTTGTGAACGTCTGTTTTTGACGTTTGTGACGTTTCAAATCGCATTGTGGAAACCAAAAAAAGAGACGAAAACGACAACTCTTACGTTTTCACTCAATTCAAAGTGACATTTGCATTACAAAACCCCAAAATGAATTTCTTCACTCATTTACACGAATTTTTTGAGTGACACGTCTTACAAAAACAGACCGTAAGATTTGTCACGGACTTTAAAGTTTTAAGACATAAAAACATATAAAATATTTGTGGCTTAAGCAATTTTTTTCTTAACCTTAAAGAAAAAGTACGCTAGTTTTTTTCATAAATAAGTAACTTGTGGTAGTCACTAAATGTACCTCTTTTGGATCGTCTTTTCGTTTTAGATATTTTATTAACAAAATCGTGAAAAATGAGAAATTTCAACATTACAAAAAAAAAAAAATAAATAAAAAAATAAAAAAAAAATATTTGCATTTATAGTAATTAAAAAAAAAAAAAAAAAAAAAAAAAAAAAAAAAAAAAAAAAAAAATATTATCGCACCTTTCAAAACGTGTACTATTTTAAGTTAAAGAGCTTAGTTGATACTATTTGAATGTTGCAAAAAAAGTTGCGTTATTATTTGAAATTTTGTACTATTTTATAAAAATAGTATTATCAACAAATTAAAATTTCCTAAAAAAAAGTTTTTTTTTGCTAATATTTTTTTAACTTAAAAATTTCTTTACTTTAAAAATCTAAATCCACATTCGTCATCTGCGTCCAAAAGTCTTCAATAGATGATCGGTCGCAACCCCGACGCATCAAATTTTTCAGATTTTGCTGAAATGTATTATTATCAATATTTATTTAATTTTGAAAATTTCAGCCACAAAAACTTTTGTATTTAAGAAAACGCGTGGTTTTTATACTTTTAAAAACTCCTTAGATCAATTTAAGAAGTATGTATACTAGGGTGGGGCGATTAGTATGGAAGGAAAAAAATCTTAATGGGATTGTACTGATTCTTGGGATTGTACTGAGCAAAAAAGTCCACTACGTCTACGGTGAAAATCGAGCTTCCAGATTTTGACTTTACGGCAAAAAAGCCCTATTTTGAAATTAAAAATTAACCCCTTAAACCCCACCCACAAATATGATTGATGCGTTAATCTGCTAGAGAATCTTCCAAAGAAGAGATTGATACCATAATCTTGGATAAGCTCCTCCTACTTTCTGAGATATGTCCATCCCACACATTGTTACTTTCACAAAATACGGCTAAAAAGTCAAAATCTGGCAGCTCGATTTTCACCGTAGACGTATGGTCTAGTGGATTTTTTTGCTCAGTACAATCCCAAGAATCAGAAATGCGAAGCTCCCATTAAGATGTTCAAATCACCCCACCCTAATGTATACCCATTTTCAGTGGTCCTGAAAATTTTAATTCTTATGGAAATACAAATTAATGTAAATCAATATTTTTACACTTTGCTATGAGTGTAAAAATAGGAAACAAAAAAAAAGCTACTAAAAATTAGTTTAAAATGAGCTTGCAGAAGAAACTGCTAGCAGATTTTTTTTACTAAATATTAGTAATATAAGAATAGCAAAAAAATCTGTTTAATTTACAAAATTTTACATATAATTGAGCTAGATTTTAGTTTATTTAAAGTAACAAAATATCTGCTAAAATCAGCAAAAACATTTGCTAATTATTAGTAGACAAAAAATCATTAAAGAATGTGAAACTTTAAAAGGTTTTTTAGACTTAGTTTTAATGCCAAATAAAAGTCCGCCCTTATGAAATAAGCAATCTACAATTTTTTAGCAAAAAATTCTGTTGATTTCAGCAAAATAAACTGTTATTTGCATTCTACCAAATTAAAGGCAAATATAGCAAACATTTTGTTAATATTACAGTTTCTGTTTGCGATTTTAAGTCTACAAATATTTAGTAGAAGTTTTTTCTAATTTTACAGAGTAAAATTCCATTTTCAATTAACTAGAATTCTCATCGAATATAACTAAAATTTTGTAAAAATTTCAGATTTATTTTTGCTCTTTTATATGATTAATAGTATCCGACCGAACTCACTTTTTTTGGTCAAAGCCGAAGCCGTATCCGAACTTAGGTCAGATTTTCAATGGTCGGCCGTAGCCGAAGCCGAACTTTTAAATTTACTTTTTAATTTGAATAAACATGAATAAATCTAAAAAAAAGCTAATTTACAATTTTCTTTCAAAATTATGAAATAATGAGTTCAATTATTTTAATGTTGCCTTTTGAAAAAAATGGCATTAGTTGAACTTTGTTATTTTTAATAAAATATGTAACGAATTGCACTAGAACTTAAAGAATTTATTCTGAAAATGTACTCAATTTCTTAAAAAACACGGAGTTCGGCCTTTGGCCAAATTTTGGAAGAACATCACTTTTTGGCCGAACTCCGAACCGAATACTTGGTCGGACACTAATGATTAATATTTAGCAAAAAAATATGCTAAATTTAACAGTTTTTTTTCTGCAAGGTCATTTTTAACAAATTTTTAGTGGCTTTTTCTGCTATTTCAACAGGTTTATTTCTATGAGTATTTGTATTTAAAGACAATATATAATCTGTTTTAAATAGATGTCACAAATCTGTGAATTTACAAATTAAATTAAAATGGCAAAAAAAGTAAAAATGGCAAAAACGAAGGCTAAAATGGCCTGACAATAAAAAAAATTGTTTAACATTTGATTTAAAGGTTTTTTGTCTAACAATTTTAATATAAAATATTAAGGAAGAAATTTACAGTTAAAGTGCTAAAATGTTATCGTATTATCGTAGTAAATTAGTAAAAACGTTAAAATTGTGGTTGCTTTAAAGGAAAATATTCCGAAATTTAATTTTTACAAATATTAAAATAATACCTAAACATTTTTTAAAATTTATACCCGAAACTTATGCACAAAGTTTGTGTTTGGACTATATTTTAAAGAATTTTTTAACGAAAAGTCTAACAAATTTGCAAAAACAGTTTTTTATGGAAACGATTTACAAAAATGTAATTTTTATAAAATACTTGTGCCAACAAAAAAGTGCCCTACTGACAGCATTTTTTAAACTCCTCCAAAATAAACCCCAAGATTTTAAGGCAAGTTTCATTAAAACAGCCCACAATGCTTTGAATCATCCACAACAAACAACTTTAAATGATATTTAACAAAAAAATCAGTTCATTACGATTTTATTTATAAAAACCAAAGAAATATATTTTAAACGTCAAATCGCCAATTTTGTCGATTAACCGACTCGAATAACCAACCGGTTAATTCATTTAGGCGATTTTTCGAATAACGCTTTAACCGGTTAACTGCCTAGGTTGAATAATTGAAAACACTAATCATTAGTATGTAGTTAGAAGAAGAATAAAACTTTGTAAATATAATTTTGTATTAAGACTTTTTACAGATGTAAATTAAAATTAAAAATCAAATCATATCAAAAGCACTGTCGGTATGTCTGTCTACCGTTTGTTCAGAGGGCATTGTAAATTAAATAAAAAAATGAAATGGAGAGGGAGATTTAAAATTAAGTTTATTATTTCATACTTGAAGAAGGTGATTTATCGATTTAAATCCATTTTACTGCGTTTTAAGCGTAATATGAGTGGCAAATAAAATTCGTGTCACGCATTTTTTTTTTTTGATAATTTTTAGTTTAATAATTGAATTTAATTCTGTCAAGTGCAAGTTTTCACAGTTTTTTTTATTCTTTGGAATTAGTTTTTTTTAAATGATATATATAAAGTGCTACACTCAGAGAACTTCTGCTTTAAAAATTTGTAGTTGTTTGGGTTGTAATACAGTTTCTTTATTTTGAATGTAAATGTCAGCCATTTGTAAAACAAATTAAATTTTTTACTAACCTTGTAGTTCATTTAAAAAAACAAACCACATCAAAGGACTGTTTTATGATTTTACATTCATTTTTTACATTCGTTTTTTGTTATTTAAAAAAAAAAAAAAAATGTTTGTTTTATTTTTACTAACATATGGTGTTCATTTTTACTAAAATTGTTAATCATTTTTTGAACAGTAAAAACAAATGACAAATGTTATTTGAACTTAATGAAATTTTAGTCGTCCTTTCTTCAAGTGAAATTTCATTTGTTTTTGACTACAATTGCTGTCATAATCAGTGTTACCATATTGCCAGTTTTAACTGTTTTTTTACAGTTTTTTAGGATGCGTAGCAGTTTTCCAGTTTTTCATGAAAAAAAACAGTTTTTGTTTAATTTCAGCCTTTTTTTCCAGTTTTTCCAGTTTTTAACAGTTTACCTGCTCGATTTACTTTCTTTTACTTGAATTTATAAATTTAATACAAAAGTTGCACAAAATGTTTCAATAAAAAATAATACTACGCATTGAATGCAACTGTGTAGTAAGATTAAATTTAAAATAGCTTTTGTTTGTGTTAAAATTTTGTGGAATCAAACGAAATGAAAATCAAATTTTATCAAAAAATGTATAACTGATATTTTTATGTAATGAAGTAAGATCTCAAAATGTGATGAATTATTTTGTTTTTTTTTATGGTTTTGTAGCTATTTTTTGCTATATGTTAAATAATTAATATAAATATAAATATGTTTTTTTATATTATATTTTTTTTTACTTTAAACAAGTACACAGAAAAAAAAAACATATTATTCCTATTTTTTACAGTTATATTAGTTTTTTGTTTTTATATACATCGAGATTATTTTTATGTTATTTTCAATTTATAACGAGCTTTCAACCTCCGTATATTTACAAAAATAAAGCAAATCAAACATATTAGCTAGGTTGATACTAGTATTTCGATCTGGCTAAAGATCTCATCAGAACCCGAAGTTTTAGAAAAGCTAGAGCCTATATAATAGGCAGAACTTTAACAAAAAACCTATTAATAATCAATGTTGCTCCATTCTTGTCTTCTTAGTAATCAACCACGTGGTTAGGTCTTTTCCTAACAAGCATCATGACGTTACTAAATTTTGAAGACCAAAAATGTTCTATTTATATAAAAAATTTTTAGTGTGTACTCTGGCTCAAGTAATATTTTTTACAGTTATATTAGTTTTTTTTTAAAAAATATTACTTGAGCCAGAGTACACACTAAAAATTTTTTATATAAATAGAACATTTTTGGTCTTCAAAATTTAGTAACGTCATGATGCTTGTTAGGAAAAGACCTAACCACGTGGTTGATTACTAAGAAGACAAGAATGGAGCAACATTGATTATTAATAGGTTTTTTGTTAAAGTTCTGCCTATTATATAGGCTCTAGCTTTTCTAAAACTTCGGGTTCTGATGAGATCTTTAGCCAGATCGAAATACTAGTATCAACCTAGCTAATATGTTTGATTTGCTTTATTTTTGTAAATATACGGAGGTTGAAAGCTCGTTATAAATTGAAAATTCCTATTGTTAATTAAAATGTAGTTTTATAACAGAGCACAACTTGTGATCTGTAATAACATAAATTTGAAAATATTTTTTTTTGTTAGTATAATTAAAAGTTAGTCTACAAAAAAAATATTATTTTTCTGTGTATATAAATATGTTATGTGTTTAATGTTCTTTATGTTGTTTTATGTTTAAATAAAATGCAATTAAATTCAAAATGCACATATTAATTGTTTTTTTATTAAAAAAACAGTTTTTTCTTAAAAAAACAGTTTTTTCTTACAGTTTTTTGAAAAAAATACATGGCAACACTGGTCATAATATTCTTATGCCCAGTTTTTCGCTTCGTATTTAAATGCTATTTGGACTTTTAGTTCTATTTAAATACAAATGTCAGTTTTTAACTTAAAATTTAAATCACATTTAAGTGACCAATCTTGGGCATTTAAAGTCTATTTAAATTGCACATATGATTTTGACAGTTGGTTTTTTTCCGCGTGGTAAAACAAACAATAAAAATAAATTAAATTACAGCAGCCAATAAAAATTCAACTTTGGATGAAATTTTCACTTCTCTTCATTTTTATTTTATTAGTTTAATTAAAATTTATATTTTATTTCTATTTATATATATATTTATATATATGGATATATTTTTTTTTTCTTTTATTTCTATATTTTATATTTTCTGCTTTTTTCTATTCTTTAAACAGCTGTTTTATGAATAATGATCATTAATTTTTGACATTTCATGATGCTACCATACTTTTGTCGCAAATAAATAACAATTGTCATTTAAGACTGAAAAACTGTATTTAAATACAACTTAATTTTAAATGGCAATTAACTAATTGCATATTTTAATACGAAGTTAAAAACTGGGCATTGGTGTTTACCTACATAATATTCTTCATTTACTAATTAAAGGTCACTGGTGCGTATACGCATTATTTAGTATACAATAAATATCACTCATACGTACAGGGAGGGGGCAGAAATAAGAAACCGGTTTTTAAAATGTAATTTCAACAGAATTCATTTAATTTTCGGAATTGTAACGTCTAAATAAGTTTTTTTTAAAATCAACTTCAAAGTTTAAGAATTATATTTCAAATGGGTCTAATTAATTCCATAAATTTACACAGAAATTGAATTTTAAATTAATTACATATTATATAGTTATTCTTTAATTTAAGTATGCTCTAATTTCCAATTTAATTTATTAATTTATCGCTTTTCGTTTCAAAGTTACAGCCAAAAATATGAATCGTTTTTCCGAAAAACTAAATAAAAACGCCTAACAGATGAAAAAAAAATTTTTTTCTTTAATATCTTTTTTTTTCCAAAATTCTTTGTTTTTATGTATTTCTGATTATTCATTAATAAAAAATATATACACACAGAGAAAAAATTTGCCATTTGCCAACTAAAAGTCGACATCGGTTGGTACAATTAAATGATGGTTTTTTTTTTTTATTAAAATTTGGTTAATACAACTGAACTTTATTTGCAACAATCAAAATGTTCGGAAATCACATTTGAATATGGTTTTACCATCCGAATTATTGGGTGTTGCCACCAAAATTAAATTTTTTCTGTGTGTAGTTATTTTTTTAATGACACATTAAGTGCGCTCTAGTTTCCAATTTTATTTAATAATTTGTAGCCTTTCGTTCCAAAGTTACAGCCAAAATTGTCAAATAAAATCTTTTTTTTTCCGAAAAACAAAAAAGCGCCAAACATGTTAAAATTTGCCCTGTGGCGATGTCTAAATTTAAAACGCAAAAGTTGTCTGTCAACCCTGAACATAAAAACCATACTTCAATCTGGTAACATTGTGAAATAGAAACGGAGGAGATTAGAAAAATAAACAAAAATCTAAAAATAGAATATTTGTGTTGTTAGTGTTGGTCACTTCTGAGTATAATATACAATAACCGAAAAGCTAATAGGAAAGAAAACTACAATTTAGCTGCATTAGATTCGAGGCCGTACTTGGGCGTGATGGGTAAACGGTCATGACTTGGTATTGTTACGTTTGTAATGTAAGATGAGCGCAGGTTTGTTTCTTACAATCTGACAATTATAAGACACAAATAATAATACAATTTAAATGGAAAATCACCGATGATGCCTGTCCATAAAAAAGGCAGAAACTAGTCTAGTCTGATTAAAAAATTAATAATGTTTATAATTTTTAGATAAAAACGTTTATTCTTCTTCTTAACCGCAACATTTCTAAATTAAATTTGTCAAATGCATATTAATTAAAAATTAATTGCGACTGTCTATATGACGTTAATATAAACTGTACTAAAAAAATTTAAGTTTAAAACTACGCCTTCCCTGAAGTAATCGCCATTCTGGGTATAATGGAACCCACTATGCAACGGTTTGATACAGTGATCTAAAGGTAATACAAGTTTTGATTCATATTCTTAGCCAGACAATAATTTTGAGAAATTATTTGGCACTAGTACTACCTGTTCGTAAAAGTCTAGGGACCTGGGCCAAGCGTCGAAACCGAAACCATCATCTCTAATTTTGTGGAATTCGAAGCAACGTCTAGCCCAAAATTAACGGCACAAGAGCATTTAATAATTGGGACTATCAAAAAATAGTGCAGAAACTTTAAAAAAATATTGGTTACATTTTGAAAATGCGTTAGTTTTGGTTTCAATTCAACATGTGTTTTTGTTGGCCCTGATATAAGAAAGCCTATGCAAAATGCTGAGTGCTGGGTGTACTACAATTCATTTTTAAAAATTTATGTTGATTTTCGTACCTATTAAATTTTCTAAGCAAAAAGGCCACTATTTCATACGCAATCTAACGGCTTTTAAAATTAAAAAAAAAAACCGTTTTATATCAAGTTTTTGAAATATAAGCAATCGTCCCTATTATTTTTTCCAACACTGTGTATCCCAGACGTATAAGAAAAAACTTTTATCTTAATTTTCATACAACAAGAATTTCATCGTCGTCAATGACAACGACAAGTAAAAATCTAAAAAAAACAAACTTTTAGACCTTGTTTGAAACTGTTTAAGTGTTTATATGGCCTGTTTTAATATCTTACAACTAATTAAAAATAATTACCAACAATTACTTCAAATAGAAATAAAAAAAATATAAATAAAAAGGATTCTTTAGATACAAAATAGAAAAAAAAATTTTTCTAACATTTCCCTAACGATTTTAGTAAATTATTTGGAGTGGCAATAGTAATTGAAAGCACAATATAACAAGGAACAAGCTTTTCACTGTCATTTTAAAATAAAATTGTGTGTAAATGTTGCGTGGATTCCTGCAGATTAATCGCAAGGAACATAACGCAGAGTGGAATAAGCCATTTTTTTTTTTTTTTTAAATATAGAAGTGAAAAGTTTTTTTTTATAAAATATTTAAGCACAATTTAACCCTCCAAAACACTTTATTGAGAAATGATGCAAACTTTGGCATATGTTTGACTTAACATCTAGTTAAGGAGATATAATTATAGAGATACACTTCACAATTAGTCTGAAATCATGAATTGTCAACAAAAGGACACGTGAGAAATACACAACAAAATTACCTCTTTTTTTTAAAGAGTCGGAACCTTACAATTTCGCTAAACCATTTTTTTTTACCAACGTATCTTAAAAGACACATACATTTTTAGAGCCTATAAAAAGCATATTACAATTTGAAGTCTTGACTATACACGTGCTTAAAACATTTTTAAATTTGTAATTCCAGGGTTGACATATAAACAAACTATTTTTCGCTTTTTTGAAAGCACTTTTCAAATAATATTTAAAAATATTAGGAATATTAGCGTAATAAACGCAATTTATTGGCATCGTTAAAGACATTTGAGAAAACTTTTAGAAATAGAAATATTTTTGAGCTTGAATTTTAACGTCTTTTTCAGACAATTGCAATTAATACTATAATTAATATGCAATTTTATTAAATTTTAATTGTGAAAGACGTGGTAGAGAAGAATGAGTGTATTTTCTAAAAATCACAACTACATTGTAAATTTTCAATTTTTCTGAATCAGACTGCGCAGTTTCTGGTATTGAACCTTCGTCCGTGACCCTGTTTTTTGAATAAAATAATATTTGTTATGTTTTTATTTGTTCGATTGCGTCTTTATGAAATTTTCTGTGCAATCACTGACCGTAGTATAGATAAACTGATTTCTAATGCCACATGCACTCGCACCACACGTTAGACAGAGCGCTTTAGCGCACTGATCTATCGTCAGGTCGAGTTTTGTTGTGATTAAAACTAGTTTTATTCAATACAAAGTGTTTTTGTTCTTGCATATATAATCTCAGAAGTACAACTCCAACAACACAACAGTTCTATTTTTAGAAACTTACCTCACTCTAATGTCCACTGCTTTCCCATATATTGTAAGTGATGCCACATCTATGATATATTCTTTGTATATTCGATAGATGGCACTTACGTAGTTAGGGAATTGCCAGAGCGCAAAGTTTGATAAAATAAAAGACTAAAGAAAATATTTAAATTTAATATGTATTATATATAATACATATTATATGTTAATAGATTAATAATCTAGTGTGGTCAAATTGCAAACAAACATAAACAGACATGTAGACAGAGTAAAGCGAAAGACAAAGACACACATCTTAGGTAGATTTGTATGGTTCCTTTTTCTTATTGCAAAAAAAAGGTTGTTTTTTTCGTTTCGTTTGTTTTTGTTTGTTTTTTCGTTTCGTTTCTATAATCATCTTAGGCATTTGCGTCCTTAAAAGATAGCATCATTTAGACAACCATTAATGTAAGTAATTGAAAGAAAATTTTCGTTATATATATTTATTTCTATATATTGTCAGATATTAAATTACTTCATGACATCAATGTGGGAAAATGAAAATTTTTATATTTCCTAATTATTGTAAATTATTTTTAAAAGAATCACAAAAATATGTTTTATGATTTTCAGCAAATATATTAACTAAATTACATTTTTTTGCGTTTTTTTCAGTCTACTAAAATTCAGCAAAAAATTTATTAATTTTTACCAACGCTTTTTTAATTCTAATCTACTAAGTGTTAGCAAAACTTTTGCTGAATCTACAAATTTTGTTGCTAAAAATCAGCTCGCTGATTTTCAGCAAAAGATTTTGCTGACATTAGCAATTTTTTTGCTAGCACCCTCCTGACTAAAATTTTGCTGACTCAGCAAAATTTTTTGCTTACTTTACAAACTTTTTTTTTTAGTGTAGAGAAGAATGAGTGTATTTTCTAAAAATCATAACTGCATTGTACATTTTCAATTTTTCTGAATCAGACAGTTTCTGTTTTTTTCATTCCTCATGTACTTTTCCAAAAAATTTTACTAGTCGAACCAAGATTTTTAGGATTTACGTCAAGATTTTTACGTCTTTGTAAAATTGGAAGTATGCGAAATCGGTTTTTGCTTTTAATATCAAAAATTTCATATTTTCTTTCAACCACGGCACATATAAATTTGAGCGATTGGCGTTGCCAAATAACAATTTTCAAATACTGCGTAAAAATGACAACATGATTTTTTAAAATTTTTAGAAATAGCGCGATAGCAACAATCAATACATTTTTTTTGATAGATATTTGACTTGTTTATACATATCGCTCATTTACTTCAAGACTGTCATAAGTCAAAAAATTCGAGTTTTGAGTTAATGATGCAGATTTATTATATATATCATGCTTTATATTGTGTAACAATTTCATAATAATATCATGTATACTTTTCGAGATAGAGGATAATATATTTTATTGTTTCTTTAAAGTGGGTGTAAAGATTATAAACTTCATAGAGATACTGTGCTACTCATGGATCTCTAGATAATTAGCGAATTCGTACACAACTCTCACTAAGCCAAAAATACATTAAAACCCCTTATTTATAGACAACGTGACCTAATAAATAGAGAAAGGGTGTAGCGAGGCAGATAAGGATTGAAAATTTTAAACTCGTTTTCTGCAAACTCGTGTTTTTTGAGTTATGTCACTCTTGCAATAAATGAGCGATATATAGAAATTAATTTTAAAAAAATATTAACCCTTTTAGTGCGTACAAAGCTTCAAATTTTCCATTTTAATTAATTATACCACCGCTTAGTCTACAAATATATTAGGTACGGAATCTATGCTTGTTAAAAAGTGGTTTAAAACAAAATTTTCTAGAATCCCTAAATTCTAGTAGAAAAACCTGCAAATTTCGCCAAAAATATTCTTCTTCTAGCCTGAAGGTACAGAATTTATCTCTTATAAAAAACTTGAAATGTTTTCTTATTGTTCAAATATTTTTCTACTGGAAAACATTGTATTTTATAGAAAATCCCTGACTAGTTTGGTTTTTAATAACATAATAATAAAAATCTTGAAACTTCGAATTCTTGACAATTTATTCATAATTCATAATTTACTCATAATAATCCATGCTAAAAATACGAAAATAATGTCAAAACAACGAAATCTTTTGTAAAATTAATAAATTTTCGTTTATTTTACTAAATTTTTGGTTATTTTGACATTTTTTTGTGTATTTTTACGCATGGATTATTATCAGTGTATATTCTTTTTTCTGAAAACGGTAATGAAATTACACTAATGCACCATCCTGTGGGAAAGGAAACCTATCACAGGGCACATCACGCGACCGATCCTAGGAGCAGTTTTCTTAATGGAAGTGCCCTTTAACTTTAACATGCGGTCAGTTTTACATGTGGGATCCAATTGCACTCTGTGACGCGTCACAGGAATAATGAAACAAAAAAATAATCACAGAACTGAGCAAAATGTTAAGTCACAGAGCTGACGTAAAAGAACGTGACACAACTTACGCATACGTGCCACTGAATCAGTTTTTTAATACACTATCCTAAATGATCGAATGAGGGGTCAATTACCCTCAATGGACCTGTCACGTGACTGGTTAAAATAAAATTGCTGTAGGTTAAGCAATGTCAATTTTACTGTGGTCCCGAGACAGCCATTTCTTACTGGCTGATCGGATTGCCATGAAACTTCACACAGCCATAATCAACATAATTTCAAGCTAAAGTTTCCAAGAAGGGCCCACAACACTGATAATAATCCATGCGTAAAATTGCGAAAAAATATCAAAATAACCAATTTTTATTGTAGAATAAACAAAAATGTTTACATTTTACAAAAGTTTTTATAGTTTTGACAATAATTTCGTATTTTTATGCATGGATTATTAAGAGTGTAGATACATGAGGCGACTCCAAAGTAGGACAGCTCGGATATTTTGAGAGCTTGTCAATTTTATATTTATCAATCGATTTTCAACATTTCTGTATTATTCATGTGTGTTATCTCTTAAAGTGCAAAAGTTATCCGCTTTTGAAAATTAAAATTTAGCATTTTTCTAATAACCTGGTCCAGCTTTTTGCCAATGGAAATATCAAATCAAGTCCAATTGCTTTGATATTAACAACAAGTTATTTAATGAAACAAAAAAAAATTAACCCTTTAACCACCGAGCATAAACCGCTGAGAATTTTTTTGACTAAACTTCGTGAAGATTTCGGCCAATGACTAACAATAAATTTTGTGCTACTTTTGGCGCGTTAGTGTTCCCCCTATCGGATAAATATAGTACTAAAGCTAAATCGTTAATGGGTTAAGGTTTTGTTTAAGTTTAAATTTAGCATTTTGCTTTAAGTTACGCCTAATACAAAATCATAGTGATTTGTAAATACAAACAGTCTTTTGCTGATTTTTTTTTTATTTTTAAATTATTGTTCCTAAAGAATTTTTATATAAAAAACTACAATTTACAATCATTTCAAACAAAAAATTTGTTGGAAATAAATTTGAATTTAAAAATGAGGGTGTTTGAATGTTCAACTTCCATTGTTGGTTGGTGCCTACAATTCTTTCTGTGTATTTGAGAATTATTTTATATTTAATTATTAATAAGCTACGTAGAAAATAGATCTTGAAAATAATTAGTATCTTGCAATTATATCGACTATAGTAATTTAGACTCATGGTAACAGATTTGAACAGATCAATTCTCCTAAAATAAAATTTGTGTATTAAAATTAAGACCAATGCCTGTATAATTTCCCGATTAAAATCGACTAGAGTGCGTAAATTTGTATTTTATTTTTTACTCGTAACTATTATTGAACAATAAATAAATATTAATTGCACAGTAATAATTACAGGTAAGGGGAAAAAATAAAAATTGCTGCATAATAGTTATAAATCAACTTTTTTTCTCATAAAACTTATAACATTTATGTCCTTGTCATAAACTACTAGAAATGATTTGAAGTTCTTGAACTTCAATTATATATATATATATTTTTTTTTATTAATTAATAATCATATAATTACAAATTAGCTAGCACTAGCACTAGCACGAGCACTAGCTACTATGGCTTTCGGCGCGTTGTAGCGAAAACAGACCAGTGCCTCTGGTGGGAATCGAAACCACGTCCCCCGCATTGATAAGCCAGCACGCTACCAACTAGCCTACCGGGGCTCATTATATAATTATATATTATTTTATAGTGTCCGACCGAACAGTTCGGCCAAAAAACTATATTTTGTCGGTTTTTTGATATCTAGAGGCAATGATGACAATATTTGGTATTGGAAACATGTTTGTTGAGCCGATTTAATTCGATTTTGTGTTTACAATTTAAGAGAAAAGCCGAAGTTTAGCTATAAAGTTAAAAGTTCGGCCGCCGAACTATTTGTAATTTGGCCGAACTTTCTGAGGCCGAACAGTGAATTTATTGCTTAACTGCAGACTTTTCTTCAAATTTGACACTCAAAATAGCATCTAATCAGCCCAATAAACATTTTTCCATCCGCCAAATTTGTCCATAATGCTTTAAAATACCGAATACAGACCAAATGCATTTTCTGACCGAACTGTTCGGTCGAACACTATTATTTGATGTGTTAACAATTTTAAATAGAATTTTTTGAAATAATAGGAAACGTTTATGAAACGTTTCATAATATTTATAAAGCATTTCATAAAAATTTAGGAAACATTTCATACAAATTTATAAAACTTTTGATAGAAATTAATAAAACGGCTTCATCGTATTTATGAAATATAAAATAATATTTATGAAGCGTTTCATAAAAAATTATGAAACTTCTCCATCATATTTATGAAACATTTCATTTCAATTTTCCCTTTTATCAAACAGCTTCATCATATTTATGAACTTTTACATTGGACGAAAATCAATAAAGTTTTTCGTCATATCTATGAAGTTTTTCATAAAAAGAATGATGAAGCGTTTTCCCTGAGTGTAGAACGTTTTGGCTGATAATGCTTTTTTTACTCATAAAATATTATTTTTGTAAATTAAAATTATTAAAAAAAAATAATAATTTAATTAAAAAAAAAAATCGAAAACTGTGGTCGCAGGCTGCCAATTGTTAAGATATCCAATATTTAACAAATTCGCACCACTTTTAGAACTCGTGCAACAATAATCACAACAATAATTGATAAAAATCTGAAGCAAAAGAAAACACTTCCGGTCTAATGCACAGATTGCTTTGAGTCCTTGCTGTTATCCTGTATCACTTAAAACGTCTGTTTTAAAATGTCAAAAATTTGGTATATATTTCTTAATGCAAAAAATAAAAAAAAAAACAACTGATACTGAGGGTTAATTCAACACAAAAAAAAACTGCACGGTTTACTCCCTCACTCCCTCTCCCGAAATCTGTTTTAAAATTTTGTAAATTTATTTAGTAACAACTTAATTTCTTAACTTCCGAGGATTTACAGCCACTGATTGTTTTAAATTGTTGTAGGAGGATATAAAAAAAAAAAAAATCCTAACCTAAGATGTTATAATGTTTCGTTTAAGGAACTTTTTCTTCCTGGCTCCATCGATTATAACGTTACTGTTACTGTTACTGTTAATGCTTTATTGCTGTTGTACTACGACTTTGGTAGTTGATGTTTTTGGTTAATTTAATTTTAGTCATTTTGGCGTGCCGTTCAAGACCCAATTATTAACTTATTTTGTCTTAATTAAGTGAATTTGTTGTTTGATAATGGGCGAAACAAAATGATGAAGAAAACAAAAAAAAAAAAAACAAAAAGGCGAAAAGTTAACGAAACATTATACAAGTTTATAAACTACCATATAATACCTCTTATATGTGTTTGTAATTGTTTGTTTGTTTTATTTATGTGTGGGTGGGTGGGCGGTTAAGTGTTTGTATCATCATGTAAGTAGTTGTTGTTATTTTCAAACATAAACTTGAAAATTTTATAAAGATATTTCGGAACTTACATACAGCTTATGTGAGTGAAACAATCTGGTGGGGCAAACCTAAAGTCCTTAATAGTTTAATAATCGGCCTGATTACGGTTGTCGTAGTCGTAGTGAAAAATTTATGCCCATTTTCAAATTTCAATGAAATTTTAATTAAATTTAAATACTTTTAGAATAAAAATTATAGCACCGAAGCTGTTTGCGAAATTGGAGGACGTTTTAGGATAAAAAAACGTAATTGGCAAAATCTGGAACAAGTGCAGTTTAGAAACATAACTACGATTACTTCAAAACTTTTACCCCAAAAACTAATTTTTGAGCTGATTTCAAGAAACAAAATATTTGTAGTCGCCGGCGTCCCCCTTGCGGCTGGGCTGGGCATTAAAGTTGAAAAAGTTTTTTAAGTATCTCAAAAAGTACAAGTCCATTTATAATAATATGCATTTCGTATGAAAGCTATTTTAAATGGCTTTTCAATGGTGTACAATATGTCAATATAAAATAAAGGCCGGTTTAAAATTTTCTTATTTTACTTTAGTTTTTTAGATAAAATGTGCTTTTTATTCAAAAATTGGCCTGTGTAAGTACTTGATAAGTTTATAGAAATGGATAGCCGGATTTATAAGCTATCTTTTGAGGTACAATATGACCACATATCACTTGAAACAAAAAAAAAAAAAAATATCAAAGGTTAAATTTAGACAATGTGGATTTTTTGTGATTTTTTTAACCTTTAATCTCTTTGTTATTTTCAAAGATATGGTAGTCCATTATACCTTTAATGAAAGCTTGTGAAATTGTCTTTAATTTTTTGTACAGTTTTTATATGCTTATATAGGCGATTTTTTAAATAAGGTGATCTTTTTACAAAAAAAAAACACAAATAAATATAAGGAAATTTTGAATTGGGCTGTAATGGGTTAAATTCTAGGGTCATATCGTACATCATTGAATAGATATTTTAATAAACTTTGATATGACATGTATATTGTAGTGATCGGAAGTGTACTTTTTGAGATAATTGTAAATAACTTTTCCGAATTTATTGCCTCGTCCAGCCGCAAAGGGGCTCTGGCGACAACATTTTTTTTGCATCTTAAAATCAGCTCAAAAAGTACTATGCGAGGTAAAAGTTAGGACGTGATCGGAGTTATTTTGCTAAACAACACTTAGCCGTTTTCTTCGAATATCATTCGTCTCCGCCATAGGCACTCATATTTTTCATCTGAAGTTAAAAAAATAAGTCCAAACTTAGCATTTTATATATTTTTGATAATTTAACAACAAAATTAAAAATTTCTTATTGCCCCCAATCAGCTGTTTTTGACAGATCGTCATAGAGTGCTTCATAATATTAATAAATTTAACAAATTTGTTAACACTCTGTTGTTTTCAATCTATTACAAAAACCTAGTAGTCGAAAAATTTACGTAATACCGCAACAAATAAAAATCGACAACGACTTCGACTAGAGTCGAAATACGACTACGACAACCGTAATTAGGCCCAATAATTTAGATTTTTTAAACTTAATATTAACACACAAAAAAAAAAAAAAAAAAATGGGCATAAATTATAAAAAAAGCCCAGTACAATATAAAATAGTTGAATAGTTCAGCTACGACAACAGAAAATATAACCTGAATTTGCGCTAACAGAATTTTCAATGAAGTTACGAATCACAGTGTGCTAAATTTAGATGACCTAATTTTTGAAGAACTAAATTTGAGTTAACAGTTCAAATTAAATTAACTAAGAATTTACCTAAATCAACAACAAATTTATTTAATTTATCGTACGCCCCGGTAGGCTAGTTGGTAGCGTGCTGGCTTATCAGTGCGGGGGTAGTGGGTTCGATTTCCACCAGAAGCACTGGTCTGTTTTCGCTACAACGCGCCGTAAGTGCTCGGTTAGGGTAATAGTTTATAAATTGTAATTACAGTGCACTCGCGATAATATGAACTAATTAAAACCAAGCCAGTTCACTTTTGCAAGATTGTTCATATTTGCGAATGGCATCTAATTTATCTTTAAAACGTTTTTCCAATAAAAATAAAAGTTTCTTATGTTAAAATTTTTATTTATTGTTTATTGGATTAAAAAAACAATTAGTTTTTGAAAAAAGAAACAAAATTTAAAAGTTAAACAGCTAGGGAAATTCCCAAATTATAATGTAGTTGAATAAAAATTTATTTAGATTTAAACACTGCGTAGGTTGATAAAATCCGTTAAAAATACAAAAATAAGCTGTTCATATTTTAAAGCTTGGGCACTAAGTTCATATTTTAGAGTAGTCAATGGAAGAAAAAAAAATGTTCAAATTTTGGGGTGTTCATATTTTTGCAAGTGCACTGCATATGATTATTAATTAATAAAATAAAAAAATAAAACAACAAATTTCTGCTAAAAAGGTCTTTCCGGATCTGACAATAATTATTGTCCTGATATATAAGTAGTTAATAAAGAGTACTTAATACGTACCAGACATGGACGGCGTCAATTACATTTCACAATCATTGACATGTGAAAATTTTCAATATCATTAATAATATCATACCTACGCTCACACTTGTTTGCTCAAACGCTTTCTTATGAAATTTGTAAAATTTTAAATACCAAACATAGGGATAAGTAACAACATCTGCTTATTTAATTTCAGGGCAATTACTCAATTGCACCCAATTACATGTAATAAGACGTAAAAAAGTAATTGGTCTGTAATTAAATAAACAAATATTGGTCTCATGTCACATGTCTGGTGTTGGCAAAATTGAAAACTTTCCAAGGCAGCGTTTAAGCCAACAAGTGTGAGCGTAGGTCTAAAATGATTAATTATATGACAAATTTCATTTGTGAATGATTGTGAAATGTGATTGACGTCGCCCATGTCTGATACGTACGGAATAACGATTTATGGTCCATTTTGCTCCATCTCTCTTAGTTTCTGAGATATAGAATAGTTTACGATTATAAAATAAAAGATATGAAAAATTCACTCTACCAGTGAGACGGATAGCGGAGATACAAAAAAATTATGATTTGAAATCAATTGTGGTTTAAATCAACTGGCCTGGCAAAATTTGTAAATTTGAGAATCACGAATTACTAAATTTTAGGTCAACAAAATAAGTTTAAATACAGATGATATTTGTTCTTGAGGTAAAATGAGATAACTAAAAACTTTAGTTAACAACAGAAAAAATTTGCTCAACTGATTTTTTTTTATGATTGTAAAACTTAAAATTGAGTTTAGATAAAATGAACAATGAACATTTAAAACAAAATAAGTTTTATAACATTTTTTTTTTTTTTGACAACCAACATATACTTCGAGCATTCGCCATACTTACTTACATATAAAATCAATAAATTACTTCGGACACGTTGTATTATTAAGTTATTATTTAACCTATAAAAACAAAATACGATTTTTGGCCAAGGATGCGTCGAGTTTGTTTCCTTTCAATATAAGAATAATCAGTGTATTATTCTTATATTGAAAATAAAAAATGTATGCTTTAAAAATATGTAGTAGGTTGGGTTGTAAATAATACAGTTTCTTTATTTTTAATGTAAATGGCAGTCATTTGTAGAACAAGTTAAATTTGTTACTAACCTTGTAGTTTATTTGAAAAAAACAAACCACATCAAATGACTGTTTTATGATTTTACATTCAGTTTTTGCATTAGTTTTTTGTTATTTTGAAAAAATTAATGTTTGTTTATTTTTTACTAACATATGTGGTTCATTTTTACTACAATTGTGGTTTATTTTTTGAACATTAAAAAACAAATGACAATGTTAGTTGAATTTACTAAAATGTAAGTCGTACTTTTTTAAGTGAAATTTCATTTGTTTTTAACTACATTTCAAGTGGTCTTTACCTACATAGTATTCTAAGTGTATGTATGAAATTTGTTGTCAATCGTATGAAGAAAAGTCGTGCCGAAAATGGATTGAAAATTTAAACTGTGTTTATATGGGGAAAAAACCTTCTTTTTCAGTTGTTGCCCAATTTTTTAAATGTTATTATTATTTGTATTCCAGATGATAAATTAATCGTTATACAGATAAAATTATGTCTTCAAAAAAGTATACAAATTCAAAATCGGTTAAGAACTTGCCCAGTAATAAATACTGCCTCAGACCACTAATGTGCCAACTATTACACACAGAAAACAGTTTTGTTGTTACAACCAATTTTTTGCCAACCGAATTTTTGTGGTTCCGTGTACTATCACTATTATTCAATTTTAATACTATTGTAACAACCGACATTTATTTATAAATTTCGAATTTTTATTGTAACAATTGAATATTTTATATTTGTGGAATATAATATTCTATAAATAGATTCACAAAAATATATATGTTTCTAACTGGGCTCGAATCGGCGATCTTCTGTATGGCAGGCAAATATTTTACCTCTAGCCTAAATCCAGTTTAAATATGTTTTTTTAAATTTCAACCTTGAATATTTTCTAGTATCAAATTTAAATATTTGTCTAAAAATAGATTTGTATGTGCAATAGAAATTCGGTTGCTAATTTCAATATTTTATAAGAGTTACCAAAACTATAAAAAAATTAATATATTATTTTAAAATTATTTTATTAAAAAAATTTCTTATGCCGAGAACTGGACTCGAACCGGTGACTGCTTGTCAGGTAATTACTTTACCTCTAGTCTTAATCCAATTTGAAATTGTACTTTCCAATTTCAACCTTGAATGTTTTTTTGTTTCAAATTTAAATATGTCTGTCTAAAAATAGATTTGTATGTACAACAGAAATTGGGCTGCTGATCTCAATATTTTATTAGAGTTACCAAAACTATTAAAAAACTTTATATTATTTTAAAATTGGTAACGAAAACTTATATTTTGGATAGAGTGATTGTTTTTTTTTTCAGGCGAAACTAATATTCGATTTTAACTGCAAATATGTTATTCAAGGATAACATCTCCGAAAAGTGGTTGGTTGTTGGTATTAAAGGTAATGTAGAAGATAATATTTTTTCAATGTTGATAAGGAAACCCAATACTTTGAATCAGGCCTTAATTAAACTAGACTTTGTGTATTTCGGATAATCTTTTCTTGCATGATTCCGCAATCTGGATAAAATGCCTTTCTTCTTCATTATTCGTATAATCTTTAACAACATTTTCACCTCTCTCCTCAATATTATTCACAACAGACTTGGGCGATTTCAATTACAATTAAATTATACTTTGGATACTTTTTCCTCTTCTGTGAGTCAAAAATGAATCAAAAGAACACATATTTTTGATATTTAAAAATTTTATTGTCAAAAATTACTCATTTTTTTATTTAAAGTTTCTTTTGGATGAACCACTTTCTTACAAACATTTAAAGTTTGAATAATATTCAAACTTTAAATTTCTGACTCAATTTTTTGCTTATTTGCTGGCAGGGATCAAATAAACCAACAAAAGTTACAAAAGTAGCTTATTTTCGATTTTAAATATTTTATGACAACAAATAAGCCTGCCCACGTGAAAATGGAATCATATATGAGCATATATGGTCATATATGAAATTGTGTATGAACATATATTGACATATGGAGATATCTGATCATATATGATCATATATTTTTCATATACATGTTCGTATATGACTGTACATGCTGACATCTCGGAATTTGATTGTATATGGTCGTATATGATCATATATGAGCATAGATGAATCATATATTGGCATATATGAAAATATATGCTCATATACGACCATATACCCTACAATTTCGGATCCGAACATATAGCCATATGTGATACCATACATGATCATATATTGAACTATATATGGGCATATATATGATCATATATGTTCATATTTGAAGCGATTTTCACGCGGGTTGTTGTTACCAAGAAACACAATTTCCTCGAAATCCGTAAATAACAAATCGTTGGCCTACCCAAGTGTACCGGGGAGTATATTATAAATTTTGTATTTTTATTCTCTAATATGTTTTAAAAAATTAGTGGGTGACTTCTTCAGAAAACAATTATTATAATTTTTTAAAACATATTGGAGAATAAAAATACAAACTTCTTAATATACTCCCCGGTACACTTGGGTAGGGCAACGATTTGTTATTTACGGATTTCGTGGAGACGAATATTGGAAATAAATAATTATAATTTATAAATCAATGATCTAAAGCTCGTTTAAAATAAGAAGAAACAAAATTTTCCCCCATATAAGCACAGTTTGAGTTTTTAATAGATTTTCGAACAAAGAGAAAAATTTAGCTGTTTGCCAACTAAAATTCGGTTACATCGAATTTCAGTTGACAAACACCTGAACATTTGTTTTCACGACAAAGTTCGGTTAATTCAACTGAATTTTAGTTGCAATAACCAAAATATTCAGAAATCTAATGTAAATATCGTAGTTCTAACTGAATTTATAAGTTGTTACTATTAAAATATACTTTTCAATTCACTGGCACTTTATTGCCCTCTGTGGGGCACAACGTTTCTTTATCCGATTGGCACCAACTTTCATATATATAATTTGTACATAGAAACGAAACAAGCCCGACCCATCCTAGCCTAAAAATCGCATTTTGACAAATCTCCATACAACCAAGAACACCTCTACTATGCATGAAAAATTAATTTGTTGGCCCCATGTTGGGCGCCTCTGTTTATTTTGCTGGTAGACGAACCACTTTAAAAGTAAACGTTGTTAGCCTTCTTGTTCATCTTTCAAAAAAAGTTTTGATAACTGATGTTGATGAAAATTTGTGTTGGGGTGTCCCGTAAAAAAATAGTTGCATTTAAGGCAAAATATCTGTTATTACGAACTAATTTGAAAGTCCCGATGCTTTAGTTACAACTTCAATGTAAAAAATCTGAATGTAATAAGAATGCGCTTGAGACGAATCATCGGTTAAAAAGATTCGTTTGGGACAGTCCCACTAACAATATTTCATATAATTTTCCATTTTTAATAATTTTTTTTAAAAATTTTATCAAAATTTTTTGAATATTAAAAAATTTTAAACCGAACACACATACATACATGTTTTTCAAATGTATCGAACAATTCCCATTTATGAAATCAAATAAAAAAATTTCACCATTTTTGAAAACGTTTATCAAATTTGTTCACTTATGGGCTAGATTTTTCGCAAAATTGCATTAGAATTTTATTTTTTTTTAACAAAGGTTTTTACACATAAAATTTTAAAAATAAGATATTTTCTCTTAATTATTCATGATAAATAATGATGAGACCTTCAGTAACATGTGTATCAATTTCGTTTAATAAATATGCGGTATTAACAAGTAAATCCTCGATATTTTCTCAGATTTTACTATATTTTACTACTTTTGCACAATCTATCATCCCACTTCGGAAAGGAACAACACATTTTTGAACAATTATTTCGTGAAAGAGCGAAAATGTTCATATACCCAGCAAAATCAGGGCGTCAACTCATTACCAGACTATTTACTCGCAACATTGCTTTTGTTCGCGATGTCCCAAAAGTACAAGGTGGCCTTTACCCTATCGCTTACAAAGAGCCACAAAATAATGGGTACACATTACCCTCTCGCTTTCAAAAAACACAAAATAATGAGTACTTATTACTTTTCCGGGCTTTACATATGACTTTTTGCGCTTAGGGTTATCGTAATGTATCCATTTTTCATCACCAGTAACAATATCATGCAAAAATGACTTCCTTTTGTAGCGTTCAAGCAGCATTTCCGACATGCAAAATCGCCTTTCAACGTCTCTCGGATTCAATTCATATGAGACCCAATTTCCTTGCTTTTGAATGAATCAAAATGCTTTTAAAAGTATTGAAATGGCTTGTTGTGTGACTCCCAATGATAATGCAAGTTCTTCTTGCGTTTGACAACAATCTTCGTTTAGTAATGCTTCCAATTCCTCCTCTTCAAACTTTTTCGGCTGACCAGGCCTCTCCTTGTCTTCTATGTCGAAACCAACACTTTTGAATCGCATAAAACCATCGTTCACAAGTTTTTTGAGTTGGTGCATGTTGACAGTAAGCTTCTACCAGCAATCGAGAACTTTCAGCACCCTTTTTTTTTGAAATGAAAGAAGGTTATCAGACTTCCCCGCAAAACTTCTTTTTTAGGCACAAAATTCGACATTATTATAGCGATTGAAAAAATGTGTGTTTACACTTTAGAGTCTATCGAATACTGAATTATAATGACAGATGTTTACCCTCCGAAATACCATATTTGTTATTATTGATTCAAACCATATGTTATAGCTATGACATATATTTTGTCCAAATCGACATTACTAACTTTTTTACCCAATACACTCATAAAAAAAAGCCCATACAAATAGTTGAAATTTCAGCTACGACAACAGAAAATAGTACCTAAATTTGCGCCAGACGAATTTTTAATGAAATTGAGAATCACAGTCTGCTAAATTTGGGTGTCCTAGATTTTAGAAGAACTAAATTTGAGTCGACAGTTGCAGTTAAATTAACTAAGAATCTCGAATAACTAAATATAAAGTCGAAAATTAGTACGGAAGAAATTTGTTCTTGAGGTAATTGAAACCCATTTAACAGACTTTTAAACTAACGTTTTTAATTAGTGTAACTTTCGCAAATATTAACTTTTGGCTAAATTTGGTACACGTAATTTTTTAAGCTGTTTGCATATTAATAATGAACCCATAGGCCATCCTTTTTCGCGTGCTGTCATATAAATTTTAGGCGCATTTTGTCTTCTTTTTTCTTTTTACACGAACTAATTGTTAAGATTTGTCAAATAGCTTACCCAGAAAAATATTGGTAATGTCATCTTATTATTGTTTGCATTACCAATAACGATATACCATTACATTCTGCATTTTTTTTAAAATACCAAATATAGACTTCTTAACAACGGCCTATTGTATTGATTATTTTTAAATAACAAAATAATGAGTTACTAATTAAGGGTTAAATACCAATTTGTTACGAAGTTAAATTTTATACATACACTCAAAAAAATAAGTTAGTACAAAAGTTAGTAAAACGTCTTGTAAATCAGGTATACTTTTTTTTAGCAAATTTTTTTGCTAAAATCGTGTTTTCAGCTAAAATTTTTGTTATACTTACTCAGCACTTAACTGTTTTATACTAATGCTTTACTAATATACTAATGTTTTACTAATTAATTTTGCTAAAAAAAATTGTGCTGATAAGCACATTAATAGTGTGGACGACAACCAGATTGAAAGATATACGCAGAATGAAGCAGATGTCGCGGCATGTCAATATGTAGTAGAGAAGAGGAAAATGATATTAAAAAGTACAACTCTAATAAGACATATACAAAAATCAACCATGGAAGACTTTTGTATCTGTTTTTCATACATAAAACAAAATTGGGGATTAAAACAACTTAAATTTTGCGTTGTCGCCGGCTTGTGAAAATAATTGTCTTTTAATTAAATAAAAGACAAAATAAAATATTTAAATTTAATATGTATTTCTATAATAAATGTTAATAGATTAATAATCTAGTGTGGTCAAATTGCAAACAAACATATACAGACATGTAGACAGAGTAAAGCGAAAGACAAAGACACACATCTTAGTATTGTTCATTTTTCTTATTGCAAAAAAAAGGGGTGTTTTTTCGTTTCGTTTGTTTTTGTTTATTTTTTCGTTTCGTTTCTATAATTATCTTCGGCAGTTGCGTCCTTTTAAAGAAAGCATCATTTAGACTACCATTGATGTTAGCAGTTAAAAGAAAATTTTTGTTATGTTATATATATTTATTTCTATATATTTTCAGATATTAAATTAGTTCATGACATCAATGTGGGAAAATGAAAATTTTTATATTTCGTAATTATTGTAAATTATTTTTAAAAGAATCACAAAAATATGTTTTATGATTTTCAGCAAATATATTAACTAAATTACAATTTTTTTACAATTTTTTGCGTTTTTTTTTCAGTCTACTAAAATTCAGCAAAAAATTTATTAATTTTTACCAACGCTTTTTCATTTCTAATCTACTAAGTGTTAGCAAAACTTTTGCTGAATCTACTAATTTTGATTTTGCTGACATTAGCAATTTTTTTGCTAGCACCCTCCTGACTAAAATTTTGCTGACTCAGCAAAATTTTTTGCTGACTTTACAAACGGCAAAAAGCCCTAACCCCTTAAACCCCACCCACAAATATGATTGATGCATTAATCTGCTAGAGAATCTTCCAGAGAAGAGATTGATACCATAATCTTGCATAAGCTCTTCCTACTTCCTGAGATATGTCCATCGCGCACATTGTTACTTTCACAAAATACGGCTAAAAATTCAAAATGTGGAAGCTCGATTTTCACCGTAGACGTATGGTCTAGTGGACTTTTTTGCACTTTAAGCAACTTAGTATTATATGTGACTATAGCTCAGTGGGTAGAGTTATCGCCTAAGAACCAAAAGACCTCAAGTTCGAATTCCAACAAGACCACGTTATTTATTCAATTAAAAAAAATATTGAAATATTGAATTGAATTATTAGCAATTAATTTTATTGAACCGGTGGTTTTCGTGATTGAAATGGGTTTTTATTTTTATTATAAATTCATTTGAGCAAAAAGTGTTTTTTTAATTACAAATCGTAAAGGAGACAACTTCTGCTTTCATATGCTTTTTAAATATTTGAAATAGTGCCTATACTTTGGAAAATATGGCTCTTCAAAGTTCACTACTTTACATTTTTTTTGATTTTTTAAAACTTAAAAACGGGAATAAAAACGCGAGTTTACACAATCATAAGAAACTAAAAGTGGTAGTGAGTTATAGATGGAATGAACGATATACCAAATAACCGAAAAATTTCCCTCAAAATAGCCCAACTTTAAAAGCCTATAAGCTTACTATTTAAAATCCTTTGAGGGTTTTGGTCTACTGATAGTCTATTTTCACTTCCCGTTAGTCTCATTCGAGAAAGATTCGATGCCACAGTGTAATTTGAAGGAATTAAATCCATTTGGATCAACGTAAATACAATTGCGTTCATCATTTTTCAGATAAAATTGTATCTGATTAGTTATAGGACCCTTTCTAATTAGATATGCCATCATATCACTTTTTTACTCGGTAATTGAAATTCTACTGATGATCACTTCGGAAGATACATGAAAACATATGCCTTAAATGTTGCAACATTTAAATGTTTCGAAATTCATTTTCTACGGGACATTCTATAGTAAGTAGTGTTAGAGTAGTTAGTTTATTTGGTATTTTCTATACAATGAAATGGTCTTTTGTTACGAATTACATCAAAATGTACTCATGTATTGTGTGCAATCGTGCATGGATGATGTTGTATTACATGTTTGGAAATTTGTTTCGGTTTAATTTCCCAATTTTTGTTTTTAATGGAGAGAGAGTGTATTTGTGAGTATTTTGTAATGTTTAATTCATTGATTTGAACTTGGGCGAACATACACTCACACAGTAATAGTAGATTTGAAACGAAACTCGAGTATCGTACATCGTTGTATATCGTTATTAACAAATAAATGCTATATAATCTTGTAAAGCGCAACCACCTGTTATGGGTTGGCATGTATTGGGTAGCGCACACACAAACACACACACAAACAAACACACAACACACACATACACACACACACACACACACAAACAAACACACACACTCACATTCACTCACTGTGGCTTGGTTACGTACCAAAGCAATTTTAATAGCAAAGCAGCAAAAGAACATATCAAAAGTTTGATTTAGTTTAAAGAAATTGGAAAAGTTTTATTTTTCAAGTTAGACAATAGTTTTTAGTTTATTCAAGTTATTTTACTGAAATTTTCAACAAACACCAGATTTTTGTATTTTATTTTCGGCTCCAAAAGCACGCATTTAGCAAAAACTTGTATTTTTTGAGTTTTAGATATAAACTCAGAATAATTGGATAGTATTGGTATGAAATTTAAATAAATTAATATTGCTGATAAATAAGGGAATGTTCACTAAAGTGGATCTTTCGTTTTTTTCGTGTTTTTGCATGAATATGTGAAAACTATCAACTGCCATTAAGTTTAATTGCCGCTATCTCTACACTAAGGATATTATGTAGGTAAAGACGACAGCAATTTTAGTTAAAAACAAATGAAATTTCACTTAATGAAAAGACGACTTACATTTCAGTAAATTCAACTAACACTGTCGTTTGTTTTTCAATGTTCAAAAAATAACTAACAATTGTAGTGAAAATGAACCACATATGTTAGTAAAAAATAAACAAACTTTTATTGTTTTTATTTTTATCATTGATGTGGTTTGTTTTTTAAATGAACGACAAGGTCAGTAAAAAATTAAGTTTTATCTAAAAATGACTGAGATTTCCCAGCAAAAAATAATCTGGATTTGGTAAGCAGTAACTACATTTCCCTCCATTTTCTTCCAAAATAGCGCATCACCGCCTTGCATACTGTAAGAATAGTCAATTAGAGTTGCCACCTTAATAAAGAAATACATAAATTGTATACTCTATTTGCAGGAATTCATAAAATTTAGTGTTGGCAACACCTAAAAATGTACACAAAGAACAAAAAAAAAATTAAGTAAAACTAAAATAAAATAACTAAATTTATTCGAATTGGAAATTATTGAAATTTTAACACGATCACAAAAACGTAGGGACTTTTAAAATATCATTTTTTAAACCCTGCATTGGGTGATTTATAAGAAGTGTAGGTGATGTGATGAACGCTGGTGATTAACAAAATTAGAACATAATTCAATGATGAGATCTTTAGCCAGATCGAAATACTAGTATCAACCTAACTAATATGTTTGATTTGCTTTATTTTTGTAAATATACGGAGGTTGAAAGCTCGTTATAAATTGAAAATAACATAAAAATAATCTCGATGTGTATAAAAACAAAAAAACTAATATAACTGTAAAAATATTACTTGAGCCAGAGTACAAACTAAAAATTTTTTATATAAATAGAACATTTTTGGTCTTCAAAGTTTAGTAACGTCATGATGCTTGTTAGCAAAAGACCTAACCACGTGCTTGATTACTAAGAAGACAAGAGTGGAGCAAAATTGATTATTAATAAGTTTTTTGTTAAAGTTCTGCCTATTATGGAGGCTCTAACTTTTCTAAAACTTCGGGTTCTGATGAGATCTTTAGCCAGATCGAAATACTAGTATCAACCTAGCTAATATGTTTGATTTGCTTTATTTTTGTAAATATACGGAGGTTGAAAGCTCATTATAAATTGAAAAGAAAATCCATTTTGTTTGGGAAGTTTGTATAAAAAAGTCTTGTCGAGTAGTGTAATCTAAAGATAAATCGTTTCATTATAACTATAAACGTTAGGTATTCTTGTTCGAGAAAAAAGACCTTGCAAAACTGGCTTTATAACATATTTTGTTAATCCACACTCAAAGGAAAAGCTTTATCATATCTATGACATTTTTCATTAAATTTTCGTCCAATGTAACGTTCCATAAAATTTAAGAAACATTTCATAAAAAGCTAAATCAATTTCATCATATTTATGAAATATTTCAGTAAATATATGAAGTCTATTTTGTATTAGTAAGGATTACATTATTGTTGTGTAGAAAAAATTCATACATACACACAGAAAAATAAAGTGCCAACCGAATTGAAAAGTGTATTGTAAGGGTAACAACTTATAAATTCAGTTACTACCACGATATTTACATTCGATTTCATAAAATTTTGGGTGTTGCAACTAAAATTCTGTTGAATTAACCGAACTTTATTGTGAAAACTAATATAAAGTTGTGCCAACTGTTTGAAATTCGTAATAACCGAATTTGAATCGTAGTAACCGAATTTCAGTTGGCAAATAGCAAAATTTTTTTCTGTGTGTACGATGATATTATGGTCATTATAATTTTTATTGTTTATGAAATGCTTCATGAATATTGATAAAATTGTTACATTGAACGAAAATTTATGAAACTTATTTCTGTTTTTCTCGGGGTGTAGGGAAAAAGTCGGTAAAACATTCACTTTTTAAAAAGGTAGCGGTTTTTTTTTGCAGCTTTTTGGTCTAATCTAGCAATGTTTGTTGAAAAATAGTTGATATCAGTACACACAAGTGAAAAATAGGGGGTGGCAACCTGTAGGCCTTCAATGATGGCAACGTGCATTCTGATTGAGTTTTGGAATTAATAAAAAAAAAAAAAAAATGCAAACTAATCATATGTTAGGAATTCTGCTTGGATTATGTAAATTGAATGAAAACTAAATACAGAAAAAATATTCTCCTTTAAGTAATGCTAAAAGCTTTAAGGTTATCAGCACAGGACAAAAAACACAATTTTGATTTTTTTTTTAGTTTTTAAGCAATAAACTGCACTTTGTAGATTAAACAAACACTGCGTTGAGCCTATCCGGTCCGAAAGTATATTAAAAGTGTTAACTACTCTGGTTGCGTAGAATTTAGTGCATTGCATGCTGGAATGCCGAAATACTTGCAAGCCTTTACAAAACATAAAACACGATTATATATGAGTATATGAACTCAGTACACATATACACAGAGAAAAATTTAGCTATTTGCTGAAACTGAAATTCGGTTACTTAGACTCAAATACGGTTATTAAGAAATTCTGTAGGTTGCTACAACTGAACATTAGTTTTCACAACAAAGTTCGGTTAACTCAATTGAATTGTAGTTGCAACACCCAAAATATTCAGAAATCAAATGTAAATATCGTTGTGCCAACTGAATTTATAAATTGTTACAATTAAAATACACTATTCAAATCGGTTGGCACTTTATTTTTCTGTGTGTACAAATGTCTCATGCTTATTTTTTAAATCATATCCGAAAAATAATTACACAGCATAAGAATAGTATTGGTTAGGGTTGACACTCGAATAAAAATTATTCGATTAATGGAACGAACAAAAAGCAAATTCGAACGAACAATTTAAAAAAATATGATTTTCGAATAACGAATTATTCGAACAAATTTTGACGATTAATAGAATAAAGCGAATAATTTTAAAAAATACTTCTTTTAACAAAACTTTTTCGAAAATTTACAAATTTTGGGAAAATTTATATAAAAATTGATAATACACAAAATAAAATCAAAACTCTATTAAAGAAATATCTAAAATTTTAAAACTTTCGTTAATCCTTTTCCAAGATTTGACCTCTTTAACAATGATTAAAAATATATGATTTGATATACAAGCAATCAATATGAAGGAATTCACAGAGAAAGTGATATCGTTCAAATAAAGCAAGATTTTTAAAGTTTAAACTATACAAAACCATGAAAATTATTGCTATATTTCAACGATAGCACGTTAGCACATAACCCATTTATTTAATTTCTAACTAAAATAAGATCTTAACAGCTCGATAACTACACTCAAATAAAAAAGTTAGTAAAGTTAGCAAAAACTTTTGCTGAGTCAGCAAAATTTTAGTCAGGAGGGTGCTTACAAAAAAAAAGGCTACTATCAGCAAAATCTTTTGCTGATAATCAGCGAGCTGATTTTAAGCACCAAATTAGTAGATTCAGCAAAAGTTTGCTAAAACTTAATGGATTAGAAATTTAAAAACCCTTGCTAAACATTAATAAAATTTTTGCTGAATATTAGTAGACTGAAAAAAACTGAAAAAATTTGTAGAAAATTTTTACTTTAGTTAATTTATTTTTCTGAAAATCATAAAACATATTTTTGTGATATTTTTTTAAATAATTTATCTTTCAACTACTTACATTATTGGTTGTCTAAATGATGCTATCTTTTAAAGGAACGCTAATGCAGCAGAGAATTATAGAAACGAAACGAAAAAATAACAAAATGTAACATATACAACCCTTTTTTCGCAATAAGAAAAAGGAAACACAAAAATTTACCTATGATGTATGTCTTTCGCTTTAGTCTGTCTACTGTATATTTGCTGTATATTTGTTATCAACTTGACCACTCAATTTGACTCAAATACACGTTTAATCTTTTTTAAATTTATATATTATTTTGTCTTTTATTTAATTAATATACAATTACTTTCACAACCGGTGAAAACGCAAAATTTCAGTTGTTTCAATCCACAATTTTGTTTTATGTATGAAAAACAGATACAAAATCTTCCATGGTTGATTTTTTTTTAAGTGTCTTACTAAAGTTGTACTTTTTAGTATAATTTTCCTCGTCACTACTACATCTTAACATCTAATTCATTCTGCGTATAACTTTTAATCTGGTTGTCGTTCACACTATTGATGTGCTAATCAGCACAATTTTTTTTTTAGCAAAATAAATTAGTAAAACATTAGTAAAATATTAGTAAAACATTAGTTCAAAACAGTTAAGTGCTGACTAAGTATAACTAAAATTTTAGTTTAAAACATAATTTTAGCAAAAAATTTGCTGAAAAATAGTATACCTGATTTACAAGATGTTTTACTGACTTTTCCACTAACTTATTTTTTTGCATTTAACATTTTAATGATTTTTAAAACTGTATTTTTTTCATCACGAGATAATGCCAAATGGCAAATAATGGAGAAATCGTTTGATTGAATTTGAGAATTGCTATTGTTGTAGTATTTACATTGATGTCAAAAATTAATAAAATTTTCTGATGATAGGTTAAAATAAAATATTTAAATTAGTTCGGTTAAAAGAATAATTTTTAAAAATTAATCGTTTGATCGTTCGATTATATGTTGTTTGATCATTTATACGAATAAAATAAAAACCCCGAATAATGACAACCCTAGTATTGGTCCATCTTTGGACCTTGTGCCCATATGAAATATATTCACAATTTTCTTGCATTAGTAAAATAAAAATTTCTTACTAATCAAATAAAAATAATTGTTAAGCTCGAAGTCTGATTTTGTTTAATAATAATTCAGACCTCGAGCTTAACAATTATTTTTATTTGATATAAAGAAAGGGTCAAAAAAACATTTACAATTTTGTATATTTCTTACTAATTTTCAATTTTTTTCTTTATTTTTAGAGAAATTTTTACAAAAGCAGACTGGTGTAGTGTGGTACCCGGGCATTGCCACCACGAACATTACCCTGATTTCGAGTTCAGGTATAGTATAAATTTTAAGTGATTTCCCTCATAGTTGAAGTGTGTATTATGGCCGAATACATTGCAAAGAGAAAATGGATATTACGTATTTAAAGTCTATAGTACAAAGATCATTTTAGACTATTAAAAACTCATTGTAAATTACAAAGAATGTAATATAAATTACACTACTCAACAATTTTCAAATGTTTGCGGAATCTGTCTTTGAAATACTTATTTTTGAATAGGTACACTGAATACAAATCAATTTTTTTTTCTTGTTAAATAATTAAAAATAATTCAATTCTTGTTAAATAATTAAAAATAATTCAATTATAAAAAATATAAAAACAATGAGAACAAGGTGGTCTCTTAAATGCTCTTCCCCTGTCCAAACAAGGAGTCGGGGCCCATTTTTTTATTGCTGATTCTTAAAGCAAAAATTATGAGGAATCCAAAAAAAATAAAATTAGCCGGAAAATTTAGGAGCTTCTGTGGAAAATCGGAAAATTTAATTTTCATGGGAAAATTTAATTTTCATGGGAAAAAAGGTAAATTTCTGAGAAAAATTAGAAAAATTTTATTTTTCAATTAAAGCCTGATTCAGTACCTTTCCAACGAGCTATCACTCCTTGCGATCGCTTTAGTAGTTTTTTTTAAAACAACTTTCAATGATGTCCCTTATGAAGAATTCTTCAATTTTGTCACATGACAGTGGTGCACACCACCACTAAACCAGTCACTATAAAAAAAAAAAAAAAATATGTAGCTACATTATTTTTTGGTGGGCAATCGATTGAGGCTATTTATTTTAAAATCGGAGAGGGGTTGTCCAAAAATTTGCCAATTTTGATCGTTTTCATATGGAATTGCTCTATAATAAAGTTTAATGCATTTGTAGACAGCATTCTTCTTTATTTGCCATTTCGTTTTCCGAATTTTAGCGACCGTTACAATTGAAGTAGATTATATTACATTGCATGATAAATAATTTCATAAATTTTTCATAATTTCTGCAAAAGCGTCCCTATTTCTCGCCTCGTAATTCGCTTTCGTAATGGTTTGTAGAAGCTTATATTTTGGGTTTCTCGTAATGTGACCCAAGTATGTCGTTTTTCTTATCTTTATAGTGGCTAAGAGCTCTCAATCGCGGTGTACTTGCCTTAGTACTTCGTTGTTAAATATAAAGTGGGTCCATGGTATTTTCAGTATTCGTCGGTAGATCCACATTTCGAAGGCTTCCATTCTTTTTACGTCAACTGCTTTAATAGTACACACCTCCGTTGCATATAGGAGTACTGACCATACATATGTTTTGACGAATCTAAGTAATGTCATGGCTGCTGAGAACTTTCTTATATTTAAACAATGCTTCTCTTGCCATTTCAATACGGCATCTTATTTCATTTGAACCGTCCCACTGGTCATTGATTGTAACCCCCAGATACTTAAAGCTCTGTACTTTATCGACATAGGAGTTTTGTATTCTTAAGGTGGTTATGGTGTGGTTACTTTTTCTGCTTACAATCATATATTTCGTTTTTCGGATATTTTTCTTCAGGCCATATGCTTCACTGTATTTAGTCAGTTTGTTAACTAGATCTTGAAGTTCAGACTTGCTATCAGCCAGTAAGGTGGTGTCATCGGCATATCGAATATTATTGAGGAACATGCCGTTCATATATACTCCTTTCCGTACATTACATATGGATTCCTGAAAGATTCTTTCGGAGTAGATATTAAATAATAAAGGGGACAATATACAGCCTTGTCTGACTCCTCTGGAAATTTCTATATTTTCTGTCAGGTCTCCGTTGACATCAACTTGTGCTGTCTGATGCCAGTACAGACTCCTAATGCATCGGATTTCTTTGTCGTCTATACCAACAGATATAAGAATTTCCATCAGTTTATCATGCTGCACCGTGTCGAAAGCTTTTTCATAGTCAATGAAGCATAAGTTTTAAACAATGTTTTGACAATTTTGTAGTAGGAGAAATCCAAAAAGTCGTTTTTTTGGAAGCACTATATACATATAAAAGGTCCGCCAAATAACTTTTTTTTTTGAAAATGCTATAAAAAAAAACTACTGAATATTTTCTCAAATTTCTTTTTTTATTTGAAAGTACAATCCTTCCGGTTAATAATGGAAAATAATTTCATTCAAATGGCTGCCTCGGCTGGCCATGCAGTAGCCTACACGATCGGTCCAATTTTTAAGCACATTATCGAATTATCGATTGTGTGCAGCTGTATTTCACCAATGGCTTTACGAATATTGTCCTTTAAAGCGTCAATTGTCTCTGGCTTGTTGGCGTAACACTTATTTTTGACGGCACCCCACAAATAATAGTCCAACGGTGTCAAATCGCAGCTCCGAGGTGGCCCAACGACATCAGCTCTGCGGCTGATTTGAATTTTCGCACACATTCTGCAACATTACCATGATTTTCAAAGTAATGTCGCAATATTTCCTAGCGTTGTTCAAGCGTCTACACAACCATATTCTTTCAGCGGAAGGATAAAACTAATTATCTGTCAAATCAGACATGAGCTAAGTGTTACCATTCACGAAATAAGCACTAGTTGAAAAAAAACGTTAGATGGCGGACCCTTTATATGACCAATATAGCTTATCAATAGTACAATTAAAAATATCACATGTCACTACTTGCGGGCTGGCCGACGATATAAGATGTATTCCAATCGGCGTATATCATTCGGTGTAGTTCCCTTATAAGTATTTCAAAGACAGATTCAGCAAAAAGTTAACAATTGTTGAGTAGTGTAATTTGTGATATAAATCTACATGTTTTGTAGGGTATTCCATGAACGGTTTAAACAATCTAAAAATTTCTACTTCTGTAAAAAATTGTTTGCGAATAAGAGGATTAGTTGGTTTTATTCATTTGTCTAGAATTTCGCAAATGTTAGTACACTGTGACCATTCTATTGTTACATATGACATGTAAGATTGAGTGGATATGGGAGTGTAAGTGACTATGGGAGTGTAAGTGAATCTGTGAGTGTGTGTGTGTGTGAAATAAAATGTGTTTGTTTGTGTTTTATGCTCAAGCATGTGTGTGGTTTAAGTTCAGATCATATACTTCATTGAGTTTTATACTATGTTTCCACTAACGTGTTTTGAGCAAAACATGTGTTTTGATGAAAACAAAGTGTATGGGTGAACATATTCAAAACACGTTCAGTGGAAACGTAGTATTACTTACTTGTTGTTTATTTTTATGTTGTTTTGTACTTTTTAGTGATGGGGAGGGGGGTTTATGGACAGTAGTGAGAGAAAATAAAGTACAATAAACAAAGTCAAAGTCATAATACAAAAATTTACAAATAAAAAGGAAAAGTTATTATTGTTGTGCAGAAAATAATGTTGTTGTAGTATAGAGTTGTTGTTGTTGTTAACAACAACAACAACAACAAAAAGGAGTGTATAAAATAACATGTTTCCAATTACCAACACATGCTACTTAAAGTTGAACTTTGGTACAACGATGCTTTGTAAACGAAACTTCCATGCTGTGGAATAAAAAAGTTATGAAAAATAACTGAAATATTGTATTAACATACAGTTTCATTGTTTTCAACCGAAAAATACATTAAACCTTCAGAAAAAAATTGAATTGTTGTACAAATTGTACGAAAGTCCATTTGGATACTCGAATGTCAGAGTTTTATAAAAAACTCTTTAAATTATTTTGTAATTTTTTAACTTTTAAAAAACATTTCGTTTGAAAAACTTATCAAACACAAGAGAATCACCCGACTAATGGAGTTTTATCACATCCAAGGACTAGATAAAGTTTATGGGTAAATTGTTTAAATTTGGAGAGGTTGGGTTTAAATGGTCGCACATTTTTTTTAGCTCTTTAAAAGACCACAAAAACGACTTTTTAAGATGTCTTATAGAGTGATTAGTTAGTTGACTAACTTATTTCTCAACAGACTTGTCAGCTAAGTCATTTTTTAGTTGTATATAAAAAAGAAAGACATTTTTGGGTGAAGTGAGAAATTTGGGGGGAAGTAGTAGTATAAGAAAGTACCAACATTAAAAAAATAATAAGTTTATTAACTGATAAATACAAAAGAAATAGATAATACAAATATAAAAGTAAAAACTAACCAAGGAAAAATCAATACAATTAGTACATAAAAAAAAAAAATATCTTCATAAGTATATTCCTACACTCAAAAAAATAAGTTAGTTGCAAAGTTAGTAAAACGTCTTGTAAATCAGGTATACTATTTTTTAGCAAATTTTTTTGCTAAAATCGTGTTTTTAGCTAATATTTCTGTTATACTTATTCAGCACTTAACTGTTTTATACTAATGCTTTACTAATATTATACTAATGTTTTACTAATTAATTTTGCTAAAAAAAATTGTGCTGATAAGCACATTAATAGTGTGTACGACAACCAGATTGAAAGATATGCGCAGAATGAAGCAGATGTCACGGCATGTCAAGATGTAGTAGAGAAGAGGAAAATGATACTAAAAAGTACAACTCTAATAAGACATATAAAAAAATCAACCATGGAAGATTTTTGTATCTGTTTTTCATACATAAAACAAAATTAAGGATTAAAACAACTTAAATTTTGCGTTGTCCCCGGCTTGTGAAAATAATTGTCTATTAATTAAATAAAAGATAAAATAAAATATTTAAATTTAATATGTATTTCTAAACTAAATGTTTATAGATTAATAATCTAGTGTGGTCAAATTGCAAACAAACATATACAGACATGTAGACAGCGTAAAGCGAAAGACAAAGACACACATCTTAGGTAGATTTTTATGGTTCCTTTTTCTTATTGCAAAAAAAGGGTTGTTTTTTTCATTTCGTTTGTTTTTGTTTTTTTTTTTTGTTTCGTGTCTGTAATTATCTTCGGCAGTTGCTTCCTTTAAAAGATAGCATCATTTAGACAACCATTGATGTAAGTAGTTGAAAGAAAACTTTTTTATTTTTTTTTATTTATAATTAGTTCTATATATTTTCAGATATTAAATTAATTCATGTCGTCAATGTGGGAAAATTAACATTTTTATATTTTGTAACGTATTTTAAATTATTTTTAAAAGAATCACAAAAATATGTTTTATGATTTTCAGCAAATAAATTAACTAAATTACAATCTTTCTACAAATTTTTTGCGTTTTTTTCAGTCTACTAAAATTCAGCAAAAAATTTATTAATTTTTAGCAAGGCTTTTTTATTTCTAATCCACTAAGTGTTAGCAAAACTTTTGCTGAATCTACTAATTTTGTTGCTAAAAATTAGCTCGCTGATTTTCAGCAAAAAATTTTGCTGACATTAGCAATTTTTTTGCAAGCACCCTCCTGACTAAAATTTTGCTGACTCAGCAAAATTTTTTGATGACTTTACAAACTTTTTTTTTTTGAGTTTAGCCACAATTAACACAGGTAAAAAAGCTGGCTGTTATGTTTGCAAAATTTCAATAAACGGCCCTATTGCATTTGTTGCAGTTTACCGAATTTTAACAATTTAATTTTATAATGAAATTGAGATACAGTAGAGGTTCTATTATTGCCACCTGTTTTAAATGTCGTTATGATTTACAAGACGTTTTACTAACTTATCTACTAACTTATTGTTTTATGTGTAGAGTAGCTAAAAAAAGCTAAGTTTTTTCTAGCTGTCCAATCTAAAAGGTTGAGTGTAAAGTTATTATTTTTTGGATTAAAACATGTCTGTCAATTACTTAATAAAGATGTTACTTAAAAGACAAATATAAAGCAATGATTCAGTAACAGTTATAGTTTACATATTATATTTGTTTAGTAGGGTTATAACTTTTTTATATGGCACCACAATATGGGCAATACTGTTCTGATAAAAAAATTTGTTTTTGGTCATTTTGAAAAAAAAAATCCTTAGGCACCGAGACCAATGTCTAAAATATTAAATTTTTAGCTATTTCAAATGATATTTTTAAAATATCCTTAAACAATTACATACATTATTATAGTCAAATGAAGGCTCGCAACTATTAAAAAAAAACAAATTACGACCAAAATGTTAAATTTTCAGAAATTAAGCGAACTTTTTTAAACTTCTTGGTTTAAACGAGCTTAAGATCATTTATTTGTTAATTATTTATTTTCAATATTTCGTCTGCACATTGGGTGACTTCTTCAGGGAACAAATATTACAATTTGAAAAACTTTTTTTTAATATTTGTTCCCTGAAGAAGTCACCAAATGTGGAGAAAAAATATTGGAAATAAATAATTAATAAATAAATTATCTTAAGCTCGTTTAAACTAAAAAGAATAAAATAACAGTTTTTATGGCCATCAAATTAAAGGAGTAAGTTGTTAGATTAATTAATTGTGTTGTTGTATATATTGAGTTTGTTACGCTATAATTAACTCAACAACAAAAGTTAATTACAAATAAACGATATTTAATTTAAAGTCACCACGTTTCACAAAATATTTCACTTACACATTAGGGCAGAGTTGGCAAAACTATAACATGCGTGCTAATTGTGGTACGCGACATTTCTAGTTTTTAATTTTTTTATCTTATTAGGAGACTAGCCACAAATTCTGTTAAAATCATTAGCAGATATTCAAATATTTATTTTTGGAACAAAATGTATGATTGAAAAGGATATTAGTGAAATTTTTAATAAAGATTATGAATTGCCCTTTAAAATTTTTAGAAAAGTGTATTAAAACTATTTTTTTTTATAGAATTGCCACAAAATACAATTCAGTACATAATTACAATCAAAATAATCTAAACTTTACAGCCATAGGTGTATAACAAATTAAACGAGTTGAAGCTTAAAAACTTAATTATGTAAAAATTTCTTAAAATTTGATGTAATTTTCAATGAGAAATTTAATGTAAAATTTCCTCAGAATTGAAGAAATAAAGAGGGTAAACAAATTAGACAAGAAAAAAATTAAGTTTGCTCTTAAATGACTAGGTTGTCATTTAAAGCTTATCACTCGGATTTCCTTAACCCTCTAACAGGTAAGGCTGCCTCAGAGTAGCCTTCATAAAATTTACCACAAATGCGTTCTTTACTTAGAAATTAATATATTCCGATAGAAAACTATATTTGCTAAATATTTTGCTCAGAAATTTTTCCTGTGCCGTTCACGGTTTGGAAGCGAGAAAACTTCAAAATCAAAATTTCGTAAAATTTAAAAAACTAATTATTTTTAAAAAAATATAGTTTTCAAAAATCTAAAAAACCAACTTAAGTAATATAATTGTAAATTGGAAATTGTAAATATAAGTAATATTGAAGCTTTATCTCTAATAATAAGTCTTACTTTCGTCCAAGGACTCACAGGATTTTATCAGGATTCCTCTAAAGGACATCATCTTAACTTATAATAATAGACGGATTTTTATGAAACTTTGCAGAAAGAAGACATTAAGTATAAATAGCAAAGCGTTGAAGTTTGAACAATATAATTTGAAGTTTAGATACTTTTTCGCCTAATTTCGCTTTTTCCAAAAAGCGAAAATCCCGATATCTTCTTTTATAAGACAGAAAAAAAAATAGTTTTTCGAGCGTGGTTATATCTTGGTAAGAGAAATATTTTTTGTCCAAAACTTCTCTTTTTTATGCTTTAGTTTTCAAAATGCGCCCTAAAATATTTTGGATCATATCGCCTAAATTAGGCAACGATAAACAATTTTGTTGAAGAACTTATTATTTGTTTTTCGAGCGGAGCACATGGTATGAATTTCGTTGCAAAACATCGTTTGGCAGTTAGAGGGTTAAACCTTGGATATGTTGTCGCTTCGATTTATTAAATTTCCCCATACACGCATTTTTTTTCATATTCGTAATAGGTCGATTGTTATCGAATTTTTTTCGAAGCCACTTATGGGTACTTTTTGGAAAATATGTAAACATTCAATAAACGTTTTTAAAGCAAAAGTTTTAAAATTTTTAAAGATTTCAATGAAAAAAATTTATTTATGCTAGCGGCGGCGTATTATTGTAACTATATTTTACTTTTTTGGCACTCGACGAAAAAAGTCTTGCCACCCCTACAATTGTTGCTAAATTGCCATAGGGGAATATTCCATTTAATTTTTCGATTTCAAATATTTGTGAGTTGAATTTTTTTGGTTGCTGTTTTTGATTAGAATCTCTGCTGTGAACTCGTGCAACATTCAGTCTTTTTATTGAATTTGTCTGAACATGTAACATAATGAAAACACAAAAGTATAACGACAGTGTTAGCAAAAAAAAAAAAAAAAAAAACTAAAGTTTAAAATCAAAATCAGGCGTCTCCTTACTTACATTTAAGTGTGTATTTTATGCTTGTACTTGGTTAAGCATAAAATTTGACGCTTGTCAAAACAAGCAAATTGTTCAATAATAAATTCATGTACACTTCATAAATTTGTAAATTAGTTAGGAAAACTACAAAATACAAAACTCACTTAACAAACACCGTATCAAAAATTATGCTAAAAATACATTTTATATTCATTATTAACACTAAATGTACCAGAAATCATTTTATTTTTACAATGATAGGTTAATATGGTTTTTCGAAAAATACACTGCGAGAATTATATTCACTCAAGTAATGAATTTCTTTATAGCTTTAATGAAAATTGTCACTGGAACTCGTCCATTGAAACTTTTCATAGAGTTTATGAAATACCCCTGCTGGAAATGGACCAGTCACTGGTATGGTCATGTGACTAGAACTTTGTGTGTATGAACCTATCCTAGTTTCTGAAATGAATATACTACGGGACAAGTTAGAAGTAGGTAGTATTAAAGTATGACCATTTTAAGATTTATGTGATATGCAACACAACCAGTGGGAAAAAAATTATCACGTGACTGGTGTAGGTGTACGTATCTTAGAACTGGAGAACAATTTTTGAAGGAAAACTAGTCACATATTAAGCGCAATGTGTTCTGTAATAGGGGTAGTTTGAGTGAAATAGTTTTGAGACGTACCACTGCACTGGTCTAAGGGGTACATGTCGAGGGGCATGCGAAAAGTAATTAGCAAGTAACCTGTCACTTTTTATTCAGCTTATTTCATATTATGCACGAGTTGCTAAATAGCCCGTCCGGAACCAATCACTGCACTTTTCCAAAACAGTGTGTCTTACCCGCTGTTCAAAAAAAACCTTAAAAAAGGCACAACAAAAATCAATTTTGTAATTACCTTATTTAGTCTATACCCAACTAAAAACTAAGTTTAAGATCGCGACGTTTGGCGAGAAATCGCCATATCTGGCAACCCTGGCCACAGTTCCGTGTTCAGTTCTTTTAAACCAGTGGAGTGTTACGTCTTCATTTCTACTGTCATATAGTCGGTACAGATAAAATTCCTTCAGTGTTATGTCTGCTGTGTAGCAGTCAAGTGACTGAATCCTTTGGCACTAATTGCCATGGTTTTCATCCACTGCTAACGGTTTTGATCCAGTTCAATGACCAGTAATAACTTCAACTGCAACGGCTCTAGTTGCTTCAGTACACTTTGATGTTATGTTACTTTTTCTCCAGTTATATGATATATCTGGTAGCAACCAGTGAATGTTTTGTAACTATAGTCACATGATGATTGGACATTTCACCAAAATAAACACTTTTTGGTGCACCACAATTTTGGTTTCACCAGTTTCGTGACGTGCCCCCAAATCATATATCACAGGTTTGTCACTTTGGATCAATCGACCTTTCGTTTCCAGCTGGGACGTTTCATTAAAGTCAATGTTTATGAAATGTTTGTAGAATTAATGAAAATCTTTATAAAAATAATAAATCATTCACAGAATAAAATATTTCCATACTTTTTTCAATTAAATCGGTTTGTTGAAAAATTTAAAAGCTGTCAATTAAAAATTAATTAAATCAATTAAATATTTGCTCAAATACGGAAATTGCTGGACATTTTTTATATTATCGCTCACAAGAAACATCAACACATTGTTGTTTATTTTGGTGGTATTAGTAATAAGTATTTTAAATTCATATCAATTAAATTTGATATTAATTCTTATTACGTTTATTACTTTATTAAGTTAAATAATTTAGTTTCAGTTGCTTTATTCTGAATATTTATTTATTCTAAAACATTATCATAAAATTGCTAAATGTAATTTTTAAAGTTTAAATTCGTTTAGTAAAAATTTTTTTAAACAGAACGAAAATGCACAAAATAAATTAAAAATTATTTCAAACAAAAAAAAAATACTCTGATTTCAACAAAAAGGCTAATTTCTGCAAAGAAAAAAATCAAAAAAAAAAAAATGTTGCCACAGTCCCTACACTTTAATAGAAGGAAAAAAAAACAATTTTCTGCGTGAATTTGTTTACATAAGTATAAATAAATCTGCTAACTTAATGGGAATTTCATGCCGGTTTAAACTCAATGTTATAAAACTCAAGCTATATGAAAAACATTTGGTATGGCAACAACACTTTTATAAAAAAAACATTTAGTATGGCAGCAAAAATTTTTTTTTTTGGTTTTGTGCAGGTATACAATATTGATCACTTTTTAATCAAATGAGTTATTATTTAAATGAAAATTAATTCAATTTTCGTTGTTGGCGGAATTTCAGCAATTAAAGTTATTGAATCGGTGGTTTTCGTGATTGAAATGGGATTTTATTTTTTTGTGTGTTCCGACAATGAAGCGTTTATAAAATTTATGAAACAGTTTCATAAAAGTTTTTAATTAATAAAACTCTTCAGGAATAACTTGAAAAATGCCTTGGAACTAAGCCAATGAACCGTTTCATACGAGTTCTTAATTTTCTTAATTTCATAGAAGTCCAAAATTAATAAAAGCACTTTAATTAACAAAGCATAATAAAACACTTTATAAAATATGTTCAACATTTGAGAATTAAATCTTAAAACTAAAGTTTAAAATTTATCAAAATTAATGAAATTATGAAATTTTATGAAAAAATAAAGTCAGAAATAATTTTTTTATTTTTTTTTTTTTTATAAAAAGAAAAGCAACACTCAGGAAATTCTTCCTATTAATTAATGTGTTGCTTTCTTTGGAAAGGGGATAGTTGAGAGATGAAAGGTGGTGAAAGAGGAAGGGCTTCAAACATGGCAACACTGTAATTGCGCGAGTAGATAAGTCTTAGAACAGTTGTTGCTCGTCAGCTGATGTAGAGTTGGCTAATTTATTGAAGCTTTTTGTTTCTTAGCCCTGATTCATTATTTTACTGCGGTGGGGTTAAGTGCTATGGGAACACCGAAGGTGGGCGCAGCGATACATATAAGTGATAGAAAACTCATACATATTAATTTTCTAAATTGATGTTGTCGTCACCGGGAATCGAACCCGGGACCATCTGTGTAACAGTCCAACGCGCTAACCATTACACCACAACGCCCACATGGTTCATGGTTCTTAAGAAAATCTTCATTAAATTTATGAAGAGATAATTTATTAAATTCAATGATTTTTTTTTATAAAACTATGAAATTGTATAATAAAAAGTTTATGAAAAATTTCTTAATACTAACAAAATTTCTTGGATATCATGCAATTCTACACTGAATTTACGAAAAAAATTCTATGAAAATGTTTCATTAATATCATGAAGGATAATTCTTTCAGTGTAGATACCTTTCAGTGCTATATACCAATTTTAACAAGAAAATTGAACAAAAAAAAAAAACCTGAAAGAAAAGTAAAACAAAGCACCCGTTTAGTAAATAAAAAAAAAATAATTAAATTAATTTTTAATCAAAAAATACTACATAAATACATAAAAACTTTAAAAAAAATATAATTAAGGAGTGAGAGTGAAGTCAAAAAAGTAAAAATTAGTTCCTAGTTGCTGGCTTTTCGCCATTTAAACTTATAACCTGGAAAAAAACATTAATTTCTCAATAATACGAAAATTGCATTTTGCGGAGTAATTATTAAAGTACTTAAATTAGGTAAAATATTTGGACTCATTTAAACTTTATTCAAACTACACTCAAAGCAAAGCTTTATTATATTTATGAAAACCGCGACAAATATACTCCAGTACTTTAATTACACAGAAAAAATTATCAACCTAAAAAATCTAATTAAAGATTTGATTTGAATTTAATTTGTTTCTAAACAAATATTTAATTGAATCAATTCATATTTTAATTGACTTTTAAATATATAAATACATATTTTATTTTAGAAGCAATTATCATATTATTTTGTCATGCACTGTATGCATAAATAGAAAAATTTCAGTATAAAATACCAAATACATTTGAAGTTAACAAACAAAACATGCACACACACAAACAGACTCAGCATTTCAAAAACACACATACCAATGTATAGATCACACACTTTTTTTGCGAGTATTATATTTTTTTTTTGTAGAAGTTATTTATAATTTTTTTTCCTTCTTAATTTTAATAAAATTATTAATTGATGGTATCATTGCCGTGATAGGTGCAAAATCAATTAAAATATTAATTGATTCAATAAATTTTTTAATTGAAACCCGTTTTTAGTTTTTTCTGTGTATAGATAATAATTTTTTCTATCTCTGCAAAACATTTCAGATATGGGCTATTTTAAAAACACGAGAATTCCGGGATCACGAGAATTCCCGCTCAGTAAGAAAATTATTAAAATTTCTTTTTAATTAACAAAGTTTCCTTTTCAAACATTTATTTATAGGGCCAAGCAAAATTACATAAAAACCTCATTATCTCAGGTTTATTTGTACATTTTTACAACGCTTTTAATCTGAATCTTAAATTTTTTAATATTTTAAATAAAAATTACATATGACAATAGTACACCTTTCCTTTATTATTTTTGTTAATATTATTATTAGAGTTTTTTTTTATGAAAAACAATTTATTATCCTTCATGACATTAATGAAACAATTTCATAGAATTTTTTTACGCAGATTCAATGAATAATTTTATTAAATTCAAGAAATTTTGTTAATATTAAGATATTTTTTTTACAAACTTTTTTTTTTACTAAAATTTCATAGTTTCATAAAAAAATTTATTCGATATCATAAATTACATCTTCATAAATTTAACGACAATTTTTTTTCGTTAAATTTATGTAATTATTTCAAAGACTTAATTTTCTTATTTTTTCATAAAATTTTATAATTTCATTACTTTCCAGACATTCAAAACTATAGTTTTAAGATTTAGTACTCAAGTGCTTAACATATTTTATAAAGTGCTTTATTATATCAATGGGTTATTAATTTTGAACTTCTAGTAAATTGTTTAAAAAATCATATGAAGCCGCTTAGTTCCAATGAATTTTCCAAGACATTCATGAAGAGTTTTATTAATTCAAAGAAATTCTTAATATTAAAACATTTTATGAAACTGTTTCATAAATTCTATAATCGCTGCATTTTCGGAATGATTCAATAGTTTTCGGAAGATTTTCATTCATGGCGAGCGCTACCGTGCGATGATTACAATTTTTTTTTTGCCTTAAATGGAAGAGCTGAACTTGGGTGACATGTGGTTTCAACAAGACGGTGCCACAATTGAGAGGCGAGTTCGGTGAACAGTTTATTTCACGTTTGGGGCCGGTCAATTGGCCGCCTAGATCGTGCGATTTAACGCCTGTAGACTATGTTTTGTGGGACTGTGTCAAGGATCATGGCTATAGGGACAAACCTGCAACGGTTGACGCAATGGAAGCCAATATTGAAGAATTTATTAGTGAGATACCGGCCGATATGTTGGAGAGAGTATGAACAAATTGGATCCAGCTTATGAACCATTTGAGTCGGAGCCGCGGTCAACATTTACATGAAATCATCATTGAACATTGAATTATATTTATCGTTTTACATTTCTCTAAATAGTATGTGTTTTTTTTAAATCAAATCCGAATGATCTTAAAAAATCACCCTTTATTATCATATAAAAATGCAAACAAAATAAAAATTTTGCAAAAAACGCATATTTTAGTAAAATATTAATCAATTTTCTTAAAAACATGCGTTTTAAAGCTAAAAATGCAAATATATGCATTTTTACCAAAATATGCAACAAAAAATACCAAATTAAGCATTAAAAATGCATTTATAGCTAAATATCTAAAAATATGTATTTATAGCAAAATATGCAAAAATATGCATTAGCAAATATATGCCAGTTTGCTGCAAATTTGTTAATTCGAAAGGTATTTGGTTGATTTGTCCTCCAGCTAACAGCAGTAAACATGTATTTACATAAACTTCCGAGCCTTAATTACACAGTTGTTTATTTGTCCAGTTGGGCATAATTTGAGAAAATATTTTTGATTTCAGATATTTTTCTCCATTTTTTGCGATTTTTAAAAAGTTTATCTGTCAATGCTAATTATTTTATTTGTTGCGTTATTAATGAAAATTAAAACCATTTACATTAATCACATAAATCAAATCAATGCAATGGTAGCAAAGACATCCACTAATTAATATTCTCAATTCATTAGTCCCATGTATGCGTAAGTTACATAAATAAATGCTCGTTTACTCAAAGTAAGCTTACTACTTTTATTTCAATTTAAAGATTTTGTCTACTTTTTTGTAAGTGTATTTTTTTATAGAGGTATATAACTTTGAAAAGGCATAAAACAAAGATGAATTTTTTAAATTGACATGAAATTTATTTTATTCGAAAGATAATCTTCTGGCATTATAATTTTAATATGACTTCTGGCATATGACCGCCACGGCTGGCTCGGACGTAGTCTAATATGGATTTCCAATTTTCGATGACTTTTTCCAAAACTCAGGGAACTTCTGCTTTAGAAATATGTAGTTGTTTGGGTTGTAATACAGTTTCTTTATCAGTCACTTGCAGAACAAATTAAATTTTTTACTAACCTTGTAGTTCATTTAAAAAAACAAACCACATCAATTGACTGTTTTATGATTTTACATTAATTTTTTACAGTAGTTTTTTGTTGTTTAAAAAATTAAATGTTGGTTTATTTTTTACTAACGTGTGGTTAATTTTTACTACAATTGTGGTTAGTTTTTTGAACATTAAAAAACAAATGACAATGTTAGTTGAATTTACTGAAATGTAAGTCGTCCTTTCTTGAAGTGAAATTTCATTTGTTTTTAACTACATTTGCTGTGATTTTTACCTACATAGTATTCTAAGTGAACATTTGTGGCCGTATATGGGCAATAACGCGGCCAATTTGTAAGCACGCAAAACAAAATCTTCCATAAAGTGGATGGACACATGTCCAATTCCTGTGCACGATTGCGGATAGACTGATTGGGGTCTTCCTCTACGCTACGCTCTACAGCAGCCAGGACTTCTTCTGTACGCACTGTACGACGTCTCTGTGAGTTGAAATGCCAAACCAAACTAAACATAAATCACTTGACAGCTGACAAAATGGCCACCAGTAAAAAAAGTGTTGCCAACTTAAAGTTCTATAACTGCATAAAAAACAGCCCTTATTAAAATTGTCCATTTGTAGTAAAGGAAGTAAATTATAGTAAGTAAATGACCACGGCGATTCTCTGGGGCAACCCGGAAAGGGACAGGACGAGGGAAAATCTGAATCTTAGTGGGAAGGAACTGAGTCCTTTGATGGAAATCCTCACGGGACACTCGACACTGAGGACCCATCTCCACCGTATTGGTAGAGCGGACTCGGGAGTGTGTAGGGCCTGTGTGGAGGACGAAGAGACCTTGGCACACTATCTCTGTGAATGCCCAGCGTTTACCGGGATCAGGGTCGAAATAGTATCCTTTGACCCAATATCCACATTGTGTGATCTTATTGGCATAGGATGGAAGATGTTGTGGAATTCCGTCAGTGCGAAAGAGTTCCTGGGGTAGGAAATAGACATGGGACCGATTTTTAGAGCGCACAACAAGCCGACATTCTGGCTTAACTGTAAGTCCTCAGGGACTTGAGTCGGATTAGGGAAGCATTTCCCTTCTCCGAATTCTCTTTTCGATCTAACCTAACCTAAATAAACGAAAAGGCCTATAATTGTATATTTTAACCTAATTAAAAATGGTAAAAAATATTGTTTTTGACAAAACACACGAAAACAACATGCTTTTCGCTATAAAATACAAGACTGGAGCAAAATTGATAATTAATAGGTTTTTTTTGCTAAAGCTCTGCCTATTCTGGAGGAAATAGTTTTTCTAAAACTTCGGGTTCTGATAAGATCTTTAGCCAGATCAAAATACTAATATCAACCTAGCTAATATGTTTGATTTGCTTTATATTTGTAAATATACGGGGGTTGAGCTAGTTATAAATTAAGTTTTTAGACAGAAATTTTTAAGAACTGCAAGAACTTTAAGTTTAAATAATGTAAAATGATCAAAAGCCCTAAAATTCAGACCTTTTCCTTAAAAAGATGTCCAGCACAGCATTTGGTTGGTACTCATATATTTATACTAAAAATTTTGTATATAGAACAAATTAAAATATATATTTACAATAAACTTTGAAATGGTGTCGTCAAACATAACGCTAACATAGAACATTTGTTAAATATTTATTTACAAACACCGTCATAGTGCGACGCCACATTGGGGACCTATTTTTTTTGGTGTTGATAGCAAATTGTAACAAATGTTTTAATTTTGAAACACGTTCGTATCGTGTAGTGTCATCATTTCTCTAGGGAGTTTTAAACTAAAAGGTTAGGAACATTAATTTTATAGTTATTTTTCATTAAAATGTTTTTGTGTTAAATAGTGTACAAAGCTTAATAGTTTTGGTGCTGACATCAGTGTCTTCAACTTTTTAAGTTCCTGCTCAAAAGTGAAGCAAATAAGCCGACAACTTTATTAATTAGTTTTCGCCGGAAGTTTACATAATTTAAAAACTAAAATATGTACTTTGTTTATGTAAGGGGAATTTGACAATTTATCTAATTGTTTTCTATGTAGTAAAAATTTTATATGAGCTACTTCAAAAGTTTTCGACACCTGTTAAAACTAATTTAAAATACCTCTTATTTTTCAAGTTTTTATGAATTGAGAGCAACGATGAACAGGTTATTTAAAATCTTTGTCATGCAAAATTTCACGTTGTAACCAGTGTTGACATGTTTGACGATTTATCGTCATTTTGACGATTTTTACTATTAAAAATAACTTTAAAAAAAAAATTAATTAATTTTATTTAAAAAAAAATAAGCAAATTAATTATATTAGCTAGGTTGATACATGTATTTCGATGTTTTGGAAAAGCTAGAGCCTCCAGAATAGGCAGAGCTTTAACAAAAAAACTTATTAATCATTACTGTTACTTCATTCTTGTCTTCTTAGCAGTCAAACACGTGGCTAAGGTTTCTTCCTAACAAGCATCATGACGTTACTAAACTTTCTTTGTAAACAGCACCTCCGAGTTGAAAAGACATTTTAAAATTTTAAAAGTAAAAATTTTTACCAAAAAACTTTGCGAAATTAAATAATTTTTCGCATTTTTTAGAAAAAGGATGTCTTGAATACTTAGTTAGGTATCTAGAGTGAATATTCACGACGTACTAAATTTATAAAGTTCTAAAAAGTTTTTTTTTTTTTTCATTCCTAGCGAGTACAGCCAAAGAGTATATATACTAAAGAGATCCCAACTCGCTCAACCTCTGTTAAATCCCTCTCTTCTATTTGTATGAAGATTTTGCATCGAATTTGTTAAGTTCACACCTCACTCAATGCTTGAAATCTGTCAATAAATGATATAATAGTGATGCCTACTTGGTGCTTTTATCAATATTTATGGTGCACTTATAAAAGTTGTCTCTTGAAAATTATTATTAAAACAAAGGTTAATATCGTTCAAAAAGGTAATTACCGTTAAAATAACTACAATTTGAAACATTTTTAACTGTTGAAAATCAACTAGCTATTAACTCATTAATGGTGTACATTTTTTACCCAAACTTTACAGATATATAAAAAAATGCCTAATTAAGAAAATTGCCTTAAAACGCCCTCTAGTGGAAATATTTTCAAGCAAAGTTTAAACATTGATAGAATATAAATCTTAGAAGATATTTTTAAAATTTAAATTTTGTATATAAATATGAAAAAGTAAGTTTTTAAAGTTAATCGATTTTGAATTTTTTTCTTGAAAATACCATGGTTTTTTATTTTTCTTATTTTTAAGTTGCCATATTTGAACCCTGACGTTATAATTTAAGCTTAGTAGAATTTTAACAAAAACCATCCATTACACAGTACAATACATGATTTTGGGACTCAATTCTGAGAATTGCACTTTCACGTCCCCAAATAAGCCCCAAAAATAAGAACTTCTGCATTATTCGTTTTGTCAAGTTGGCTAATAATTTAATGGCCATACGAATTTTTTGGCTCGAGGTGGATTTTTAGCACTTTTTCTATATTTTAACACGGTTTCATATCGGTATACCGTACGGAATATCTCTTTTGTGTCTGAAGCAAAGTTGTAGATATTGAAAAAGAAAAAAAAAAATGCGGAACAATCCTAAAAAGTGCATCATGTGCCTTAAAAATCGCAAAAATGCCAATTTTTCACCTTTTTTGCTCAATAACTGAATTACAAATCCACAAATATGCTGTTTTTTTCTTTATAAACTTTATTTGCATGAAAATAAAAATGACTAAATTTTCATATATTTAGTTAGAATATTAGATTTTATTTGTTGCTTTTCAAACAGTTTAATAATTTTCATGATAGACAATATAATTGGGCTCTATGCAATAAGTCCCAGGTGCAAAAAGTCCTAGTGCAAAAGCTCCCAATGAAATAAATTCTAAAAAAATGAAATAAGTCCCGTCTCGAAAAAGTGAAATAAATTCTAAAAGAATGAAATAATTTCCAAAACAAAAATGAAACAAATCCTAGGTTTTGGTTGTTACTTCATCATGAAATAATTTCCAAAGAATAAAAATGAAAAAACTCCCAAAAATAGTCCATGCAACACAAATGAAGTAAGGGAGTACCGTTATATTCCCCAAGGTCGTATTGCCCTATGTTATAACAACCAAATCAATGACAGAAAATCCAAAACTTTTTTTGGGTGCTATGGCATTTTATTTTGAAAAAACTTTTTTTTTTTTTTTGGGCGCTATGACGGCAAAAAAGAAGTTATTGCCCGACATCATAATTTATATTTTTTTTTAAAATGTCATAAGACATAATATCTTTTGTGTTGCACTCAGAAAAAACTTTATTTCGCGAAGCCGCCTGCCGCGTTCTACGGAGAAAAAAACCCCCAAGAGCGGCCGAAGGCAGCCACCCAAAAGAATTTTTTTTTTCAAATCAGATGTCGAATCCGTTGAAATCTTATATTTTTAAGACATCAAGTAACATTTATTTGACCTGTCATAAATTTTTATGTCCCAAAATACCAACCCACACCAAGATTTATTGTTTTTTAATGATTATTTTTTCAAAAGTCTATATTATTAAAAAATTTACGTATATATTAGTGTCTAAACGTTAAATAAACAGAAGGCCAATGCTCTACTCTTTAATTTAAGATAAAAAACAATCAATTAGCTGTTTAAATGACAAAGCTATGACTGGTCAAATTATATTATTTATTGTCTTAAAAATAAGATTTCAACGGATTCGACATTGGATTTGTAAAAACAAGTTTTTCTGTGTGGCGGCCTTCGGCCACTCTTAGGGTTTTTTTCCTCCGTAGAACGCTGCAGGCGGCTACGCGAAATAAAGTTTTTTCTGCGTGCGACACAAAAAAATAAAATTGAAGCAATTTTTTTAAGTTTCCTTAAAACTCTTTTGTTTGATTTCATGAATCAGCCTTGACATTTAAGGTCTTATAACATTTAAAAAAAAAAAAAATTATGATTTTGGGCAATAATTTCTTTTTTTGCCGTCATAGCGCTCAAATTTATTTTGGCCAAACAAGAAACCGTCAAAGCGCCCAAAAGCAAGATAATTTTTACAACAACAATTTACATATAATTTTTTTGGGCGTTATGTCCCACGCTAAGTTCTGTTGGGACTTATTTCATTTCGGAATTACTGCATTATGAAATAACACCTTATAACATTTTTTTTTGGGACTTTTTTAACCTGGGAGTTATTGCACAGAGCCATACAATTGTTCACAAAAAAAAAATCTGTTAAGTCAGCAACATTTTTGATGCAAATAACCTTGCACAAAAATTGATAATATCAGAAAAAAAACTGTAAACTCAACAAAAAAAAATGTTTCAGCCAAAATGTTGCTGACTGTACTTACTTTTTTTTTTTTTTGAGTTTAAAAAGACAATACAAAAAGAAAACGATGATTGGCTTAACTCAAACCGAGACATTACATACATTTTATTAAAATCAATATTTCATATAAATAACTTTAAAACTAATTTCTAAGAACAACATACACAGAGAGAATTTTGTTGGACGAAAAATTAAATTTTGCAGTAAATAAGTAAAACTTGTCTTCACAAAATAAACGAAAATTTTCTTACAAATAATAAAAACATAATAAGAAAGCGATGATTGGCTTAACTCAAACCGAGACATTACATACAGTTGATTTTGTCGGCTGTATGTAATGTCTGGGTTTGAGTTAAGCCAATCGTTGTTTCTTCTTATTGACTTTTTATTATTTGTAAGAAGAAAAGTTTCACTGATTTACAGCAAAATTTAATTTTTCGTCCAATAAAATTCTCTGTGTATGTGGTTTTTAGAAAATTGTTATAAAGTTATTTATATGAAACATAGATTTTACTTACTGAAATATATATATTTTTTTAAGAACTTTACAAGTTTCTCTTGGTTTTTTTTTTAAATAAGAAATTAAACGGAAATTGTAAATAAAAACAAAGTGAAACTATTTTTGAATACAAATATGAATTGAATGGCTTATTGTAAGAACTTGATAATCCACATTTGTTGTTATATGGAATTTCGCTGTTTTCTGCACTCAAAAAAAAAAAGAAAAGTTTATGGTTTTTAGCAAAAAAAGTTAGTTGAGTCAACAAAATTTTTACTGGGAGAACTCTCGCAAAAAATTGCTAATATCTGCAAAAGTGTTTTGATAAAAATTAGTGAGCTGATTTTTAGCAAAAAATTAGTAAAAATGTTTTGCTGACACTTAGTTCACTGCAAATTAAAGCCGACTTGTTGAAATCAACAAAATATTTTGTTGGAGCTTAGTAGATTGAAAAAAACTAAAAAACTTGGTAAACAAAAACACCGTGTATTGAATAAAACTAGTTTTAATCACAACAACCCTGCGGGAAACGAAGGGTCGATGGGGAGCACGTCACGAAACTGGTGAAACCAAAATTGTGTTGCAACAAAAAGTGTTTATTTAGTTGAAATTACCAATCACGTGACTATAGTTATGGTGACAAAACATTCACTGGTTGGCACCAGATATATCATGTAACTATAGAAAAACTAAAATAACATTAAAGTGTATCGAAGCAACTAGGGCCATTGCAGTTGAAGTTATTACTGGTCATTGAACTGGTTCAAAGCCGTTAGCTGTGGATGAAAACATGGCAATTCGTGCCAAAGTATTCAGTCCGTTGACTGCTACACAGCAGACATAACACTGAAGGAATTTTATTTGTACCGACTATGTGACAGCAGAAATGAAGATGTAAAAGAACTGAACACGGAACTGTGATCAGGGTTGAAGGTATGGCAATTTTTCGCCAAACGTCGCGATTTTAAACATAGTTTTTTGTTGGGTATAGACAAAATAATGTAATTATAAAATTGATTTTTGTTGTGACTTTTTTTTGAGCAGGGGGTAAGACACACTGTTTCGGAAAAGTGCAGTGATTGGTTCCGGACGGGCTATTTAGCAACTCGGGCATAATATGACATACGCTGAATAAAAAGTAACAGGTTACTTGCTAATTACTTTTCGCATGGCCGGCGACATGTACCACTTAGACCAGTGCAGTGGTACGTCTCAAAACTATTTCAGTCAAACTACCCCACATTGCTCTTAATATGCGTCTAGTTTTCCTTCAAAAATTTTTCTCCAGTTCTAAGATATGTACACTAGCTTGTCCCGTTAAACAGCGTTTTTGCGATTTCGTTGTAGTAACAGCACTCGAACGACGCTTATTAAAGCCCTTAACAATAATAGTTCAGCATAAAAATTTTTGAAGTTGATCTTCAGTTCCCTACCAGCGATTTAAATTTGCGGTTCTAGTACATTTTGCCTAAAAAAAAGTTTCGACGATTTTTTTCAAATGTGTCTCAAAAGTTTCGTATTTTAGCCCTTTTTAAGAAAAAAATAATTTAAAATTTTTGGTAGAGTAATTTTGGACCACTGGAAGATGTTTTAGTTTTCATCAAGCTAATTTTCTTACAATATTTTCTTTAAATTTTGCATTAAAACACTCAAAATCTTTTCATATATGACCTGTATTTCAAAAACATGTATTGTAAGATTAAAAATGTAATATCTTGAAAAAAAAAAGGTAATATCTTGAATTTTACAGATTTTTCTCGCGTTTAGCGAAAAAAAAAAACATTTTTAATCTTACAATAAACGTTTGGAAATACAGGTCATATATGAAAAGATTTTTAGTGTTTTAATGCAAAAAGTTAAAGAAAATATTGTAAGGAAATTTACTTGATAAAAATTAAAACATCTTCCAGTGGACCAAAATTACTCTATCAAAAACTTTAAATTATTTTTTTCTTAAAAAGGACTAAAATACGAAACGTTTGAGCCACATTTGAAACAAATCGTCGAAACTTTTTTTTTGTCAAAATGTACTAGAATCGCTAATTTTAATCGCTGGTAGGGAACTGAAGATCAACTTAAAAAGTTTTGATGCTGAACTTTTATTGTTCAGGGCGTTAATACGCATCGTTTGAGTGCTATTACCGAAAAATTTTTTCTATCGGGACACGCTAATGTACACATACACCAGTCACGTGATAATTTTTTTCCCACTGGTTCTGTTGCATATTACATCAGTTCTAAAATTTTCATACTTTGACTTTACCTACTTCTAACTTGTCCCGTGGTATATTAATTTCAGTCTTTATGGTTATAGGTTACCTTGGTCAAGTTATTCGATACGTCACACAGTGCTCCACAGGTAGCAAATTGTCCCCTCCTATGACAAGCCCATGTTAAAAGTACCGGTCACTTTCATATAACAGAACCGAAACTAGGACAGGTTCATACACACAAAGTTCTAGTCACATGACCATACCAGTGACTGGTCCATTTCCCGCAGGGAAAACTCGACCTGACGATAGCTCAGAGGGCTAAAGCGCTCTGTCTAACGTGTAGTGCGAGTGCATGTGTCATTAGAAATCAGTTTATCTATACCACGGTCAGTGATTGCACAGAAAATTTCATATAGACGCAATCGAACAAATAAAAATATAACAAATATAACATTATTCAAAAATTCAAAAACAGGGTCACTGACGAAGGTTCAATACCAGAAACTGCGCAGTCTGATTCAGAAAAAATTGAAAATTTGCAATGTAGTTATGATTTTTAGAACATACACTCATTCTTCTCTACCACGCCTTTCACAATTTTTTTTTAATTAATTTATTTTGCTGAAATTTAAATCTAAATTTAAAATTTATAATGTAAATCTAAATTTAAATCTAAATTTCTCTATGCAAATTTCAGGACTTCCGCATACACTCAAAAAAAAGTGAGTAAAGTCATGCAAACACAATTTCTAATGTCAGCAAAATCAAAATCAGCTGGCTAATTTTTAGCAAAAACATTAGTAAATTCAGCAAAAGTTTTGCTAACATTTAGTTGAGTAAAAATTAAAAAAAATATTGTTAAAAATTAATAATTTTTTTTACTGAAATAAAGACAAAATAATGAAAAAAAAACTCAAAAAAATGTTATAGAAACGTTATGCGTTAGTTAATTTATTTGCTGAAAATCCTAAAAATAATTTTGCGATTCTTAAACAAAAATTGTCAATACACTGAAAAATTTAAAAATTTCTATACATTTATGACATGAATTAATTTAATATCTGTAAACATAAAGAAATAAACATAAACAAAAATATAGTTCAACTACTTACATCCATGGTTGTCTTAATGATGACAATTTGGACTGAAGCTAAATGTGGTAGATAATTCTAGAAACAAAACAAAAGAATAACAAAATAAGACATACACATAAACAACCTTTTGTTTCAAATAGAGAAAGGAATAAAAAAAAATTACCTAATGTGTGTCTTTCTCTTTCGCTTTAATCTGTCTCCCTAAAGGTATATTTGTTTGCAATTTTTTCACATTCCACAAATTACCTTTATAAAAATCTAGTTTACATATACACATTTTACTTTTATTAACTTTACATAAATATTGTATTTTGTCTTTAATTTAATTAATAATCTATTTCTTTGACAAGCCCGTATCAGCAGAATATTTGAGTTTATTAGATCAATAACTCTAGTTTACACCGAAAATTTACATTATGTATTCTCTCCCGCTGAATTCGAAAATCAAGGTTACATTTTTTTTATAGAACAGTTTTTGAGATATTGTAATTTTTTTATTTTTTCGACCTTTTTTCACTTGACAAATCATATCTCGAACTAGAAATGTCCGATTGGACAGTCGGAAAATATGAGATTTGGATTTATTGACTCAATTGCTTACAACTTTGTAATTTTTCGGTCGATTTTCTTCTGGTTGGTCTTAGTTCTTACGTAAAAGTATCATCTTTACGTACATGAAGAGAAACCAGACGTTGTTTTTTTTTACGATTTGTACTTTTCCGTCGGCACAGAATCTCTGTAAAGTATGATTTTTTTGAAAATGTGCCCTATTTGCATCGATATATTTTGAACCGCTTTACCAACTAAAGGTCCGATTATACATATTTGTTCGTCATCTCAATACCTTACCAAGAACGACCCAATCGGACGCCTCCGATTGGGGCGTTCGGACGTTTCTAGCTCGAGATATGATTTGTCAAGTGAAAAAAGGTCGAAAAAATTAAAAAAATACAATATCTCAAAAACTGTTTTATAAAAAAAATTTAACCTTGATTTTCGAATTCAGCGGGAGAAAATACATAAGGAAAAATCTATCTCTCATCAAATGTACATGAAAAAAAAAATAATTTGTAAACTAGTGTAATTTATATGAATACACAATGTTGGCGTCATTTTGTATGAAAAACATTATTGATTTTTGTATATGTCTCACAAGAGTTGCTTTTTTTAGTATCATTTTCCTCGTCTCTACTACATCTTGACATGCCGCGACATCTGCGTATATCTTTCAATCTGGTTTTCGCCCACAATATTAATGTGCTTATTTGCACAATTTTTTCAGCAAAATAAATTAGTAGAACATTAGTAAAATATTAGTAAAGCACTAGCTCAAAACTGGTAAGAGCTGAATATGTATAACTAAACAAAAAAGTTAGTTGAGTGAGTAAAATTTTTGCTGGGAAGATCCTTAGCAAAAAATTAATAATTTCATCAAAATGTTTTGCTGACACTTAGTTCGATGCAAATTAAAGTCCACTTGTTGAAATCAAAAATTTTTTTTGTTGTAGCTTAGTAGACTGAAAAAAAACTAAAATATTGGTATAACATTTTAATTTAGTTTTTCTGAAATATAAATATATTATATTATGTATTATATGTTAAAGAAAACATATAAATATAATCGTTAAATTCCAAACCTTTTTTTTTTCCGGAAATTGGAAATTTGTTTTCAACATTGAAAACAATACCATTAAAGAAAGTTTATATGAGCATTTTGCTGGGTAAAAAGAGTTTTTCATGTCTTTATTTAACTACGTTTTAGAACATTTTTTTAAAAAATTATTTATTTTATATTTTGGAACACTAACATTTGAAGATTTCTTGCGGCCAAATAGTTGTGCAGCATGTAGTTGTTGCACAATTATTTTAAAAACATTACAGATAATAGTAAAAGTACATTTTTATTATAAATTTTGTTTTAAAACAAAATATTTATGAATGTTCCAATGTTATTCTTCCATCATACATTTTTTTTCTAGATTTTTAATTTTTGTTTAAAGCTTATGATATTTTGTAGGGGTATAACTTTTGAAATCCATAGTAAATAGACTATTCAAATTTTTACATTCAAAACTAGTAAAGTTTGCGTTGCACATCTTCAAAATTTCTCTTCTACCTCTCTTCTACCTCTCTCAAATTTCTCTTTTCTACCTCATTTATACGCTAATAGAATATTAGTTAACATTTTTGCTAAAACTACTAAAAATTTGTTCAAAATGACGTTGCAGGAAAAACTGCTGATATTAGTAGATTTGTTTTTGCTAAAAATTAATTTGCTAAGAAAATCTAAATATATTATTAATACTGGTCTTGTTCTTAGATTTCAACAAGAATAAATCAGATTTTTTGCATTTGCAATTTTTTTTTGTATAAAAAACAGCACAATGATCAGTCAAACTTTAAAGTAATTTTCCGGAAAAACTGTACCATAGATCAAAATATATAGAATTGATGGTCAAAACCTTATTAATTTTTTTGATGCCAAGGAAAATTAAAATAATTAAATTTAAAAATGTAATGTTAAGGCGGCGTTTAAAAATTTATTTGAAGAAACTGAGTACATTTTAAAAATAAATTCTTTAAGTTCTAGTGCAATTCGTTACATAATAATAATAATAAGCCATGCGCTAAAATATTTTAGAGCTACCTCATTGTGGGCATTAGGGTGCCCTTTAAAAAAAAGTGTCAAATCTTAAGGTCTCACCCCCCAGAAATATGCGAATGGCCAAAAAAGTGATAAATACGAAGTTTTGGGCCAATCGAAAAATGTTTAGAGGTTGCTCAAAGCGATGGAAAATTGCAAATGCTTTTATATTGGGAAAAAATTACTTTTTTCGAGACTTATGTAAATTTTTAAGTAAAAAAATTATAACTTAGTAATCGATTTCAAAAATATTTATCACGTGTCGAATTTCTTAATGAAGTAATAACTTAACCTTTTTTGGTCTGGGGCATTATTTATTACTGGGCTGGTTCTAAACCAAATTTGAATTTTTATACCTTTTTGAATAGATAATTATCTCTTTATATCAAATAATTTAACATGTTGAATAAAATTTTTTCCCATAATTGAAAAATTTACATAAGTCTCGAAAAAAGTCATTTTTTCCCCATATAAACGCATTTGCAATTTTCAATCGCTTTGAGCGACCTCTAAACATTTTTCGATTGGCCCAAAACTTTGTATTTATCACTTTTTTGGCCATTCGCATATTTCTGGTGGGGGGGGGGGGGGGGGGTGAGACCTAAAATTAGAACACTTTTTTTTGGCCCATATAACGAAGGGCCACCCTAGTGGGCATAGGCTCTCAATAAGAAATCTCCATCTGGAGCGTCTATTTGCAAAACTTCTTAGTTCTAATAAGCTATTTATATTTCTATTACTAAAATCAGGCAGGTTATTAATTTCACTCAATGTTGAGCGGCGCCAAGAATTGCACGGTCTTCCTCGTTTTCTTGCACCTTGGGTGTTGTACGTTAGGGCTCTTTGGCATATATTATCGTCTTCTCTTCTAAGTGTGGCCCTATCCAGTAAAGTTTTCTTCTTCGGATTTCGCAGTTTATATCAGTCATATTTGCTATGGTGAGTAGTTGGACATTACTTATTGTGTTGGTCCAAAATATTCTGAATATTATACGAAGGCATCTGTTGGTAAACACTTGCATTTTTCGCTTAATTTCTTCTGTTATCAGCCATGTTTCACAGCCATATAATAAGACCGATAGTACACAGGCTGAAAATATATTTAATTTGGTCTTTTTGCTGTATTCGTTCGACCTCCATGTTTTCGATAATAGCGCAAAAGCACCTCTGGCTTTTCGTATTCTTGTCGTGACATCAAGAAGGGCACCCCCACACGTATCTATCATACTGCCCAGGTATTGGAACTCGTTTACATTTTCTATTACGTAACTGCCGATGGTTAATGGTTGTGTTGACTCTGCATTTATGCGCATTTCCTTTGTTTAGTTGGTATTAATCTTCAGACCTACTTTCTCTGATTCTCGTGCTAGATCATCAATTTTTGCTTGTATATGAGCACGATTGTGAGAAAGCTCACATTTGTCATCGGCATAATCAAGTGACTCTAATCGTGTCTGCTGGTTTAAGGGGTCCCATATAATTCCTCTCGGCTTATTTGTAGTATTTCGTTACATATTTTATTAAAAATAACAAAGTTCAAGTATTGCCATTTTTTCAAAAGACAACATTAAAATAATTGAATTCATTATTTCATATATTTGAAAGAAAATTGTAAATTCGCTTTTTTTGAGATTTATTCATGTTTATTCAAATTAAAAAGTAAATTTAAAAGTTCGGCTTCGGCTACGGCTTCGGCCGAACATTGAAAATCTGGCCGAAGTTCGGCTACGGCTTCGACTTCGTGAGTGAGTTCGGTCGGATACTACTAATTACATGTAATTTAATTGTAATTACAATATAATTGAGATCGCCCAAGTCAGATACAATCTTTTTTCTTTGGCTATAGTTTTTATTTCAAAATTACTCAAAAATCAGTGTATTTTTGTCATACCCCTAATGTTGTACATGCATATAAAATTATCTACATAAATGTACAGTATCGGACAAATCATTTGCAACTATCATACAAATTTCATTATGAGTTCTAAAAAATTACGTGGGGTTGTGTTATTTCAATTAAAATTTTATTTATATAATAAATTAAACTTCATTAACAATTTTAAATCAAAATTCTTTTAATTTTTTCAATATTTCGAATTCTCTGTAACATAAAATGAACATAGTCACTACTTCAGCGAGACAAAACAAATGCAACTGAAAAATATTTCATGTTTAACAATTTTTTTTTTTTTTTATTTATTTCGTAGCGAACCCCTTATTTTCAATAACAGCTTTGCATTGTCGCGGCGTAGACTCTATTAAATGATTAATTGTACCCCGTGGTATACCATAGCATGCATCTTGAATCCGGTCGAAACAATTTTCAGTATTTTGGACGTTATTGCGATCAATTCTCTGTTTCACAATTGACCAAAGGTTTTCGATCGGGTTAAGGTCCGGTGATTGAGGTGGACATTGCGTTACATTAACACTTTGTTGTCTTTGCTATGTTTGGGATCGTTATCTTTCTTAAACGTTCAACGTAACGGCATTTCCCAGTTAGCATACATATGTCAACCCTCAAGGATGTTTTTGTAAACCCATCTATCCATTATACCATTAATACGATGAAGTGGGCCTAACCCATTGGCATAAAAACATCCGCTTGCCATGACATTGGCCACCTCCATGCTTGACTGTCTTTACACAAAACTCTTTTTGAATTCGTTTTCCTTTGGGTCTTCTTACCTAAGTGATACCATCACTGGCAATAATATTAAATTTTGATTCGTCGCTGAAAAGAACGTTTTTCCACTGGTCCACTGTCCAACTAACATGATCTTGAGCAAATTAAAGCCGTTTCAATTGGTTACGCTTAGATATGAGGGGCTTTTTCGCTGGCCGATAGGCTAACAAACCAGCGTCAACGAGACGTCAGGAAATGGTTCTTGCGCTTACTGGTAATTTTAATTGTTTTTGCCAATTTCGGAGCCGATTTAAAAGTAAACTTTTTAATCTCTCTCACTTTTAATGAGTCTGTTCTTTGGTCAGCTTTTCGTGGCCGACCGCCCTCCACAGATTTATTTTTTTGAAAACGCGATAAAATTCGAGAAATGAATGCTTTATGCACTTTATATTTAACAGATAGTTCTTTTTGAGAAATTCCCTTGTTAAAATCGTCCACAATACGCTTTCGTTATTCTTTTCCGAATTTATCTGGTAACATTATTATCAATATTTCGGAATATTATCCCAAAATAAAACATAACGGTTTTTTAATCTATTAACAACAGAAACTTTAGGAGTTGCAATTGTTTTGTCTCGTCAAAACAATAACTATTTTCACATAATACAATATAGTAATGCAAATTCCGGATAACTAAACCCAAAATATCTCTAAAATTGATACTGAAATTGATACTGAAATAACAAATACCATTGAACTACCAAAAAAAACTTTGAAAAGTGGGAACTAATTAATTTTACGGACCAAAACTTAAATTTTGAATGTAAGTTGCAAATGTTTTGTCCGATACTGTAGATGTAGTACATACAAAACTCAATACCTGTACATTTCCTATTGTCAAGTTTCATTGTCAGGAACTAAAAATGAATAATAAAAGTAGCAGAGACAAGAAAAACAAAACTTATTTAAATGTAAACTTTTATGAATTCAGATGACAAAACTTTACAATTCATATTCATTGTTTAAAACATTAACAAGATATTTATTTTTAAATTTAAAAAGTTTAACAAAAAATTCAAATAAATTTTTAACGAACTATGAGTAACGGATTTTATGTGTAGCAGAGATTTGAAGAGATTTTAAAATATTTTTTAAAAAAGTAAAAAATACTCATACAAATAAATGGATCCCTTACAACAACAAATCTCTAGTATGGGATATGAACAATCGTCATCATGGCCAATTTAAAGACATCAAATGATACTAAATTTCATACAAACATTAGTTTATGCATTGAAACGAATTTTACTTTAGCTACAGAATATCTACTATTCCAACATCTTTCTCCTTTAGCTACTCGTATACAAAAATATTTCTGAAAAACACTTTAAACATTTTTTGTTGTTATTTACCTTTTTATTGTTTAAGGGGCATTATAAGTTTTGTTAAAATGTTTGAAACTTTTTTTTAAGTTGGAAAATTGTCTAGAATTGGCAAATTTACATATATTTCTATTGTTTAAAGTTTAGTATTTCGTTGTTTCTTTTGTTGTCCTGGTTTTCCCTTTTATTTCAAAAACTTTTAAATGAAATATGTAGAGTTTTTGATATTTATTGCTTATAAGCTTTAAAAAATTATATGGAGACAAGAGGGCGGTCCCAAAATTAGCCAACCTGAAGAAGAAAACATAACAAATTTGGAAAAAATTTTCTTTATTTCTCAACATAATCTCATTTTAGCTTTTTTTACACTTTTTCCCAGCGATATTCAATAGCTGCGATACCCTGCTTATAGTAAGATCTGTCTAGCTCCTTAAAATAGCCAACAACCACAGAATTCACCTCTTCATTGCTTGCAAATCTTTTGCCACCGAGCTAGTTTTTCAAATTTGGAAATAGAAAGTAATTCGGGAGAGCTAAATTTGGCGAATAAGGTGCGAAGCGATTCGAATTTTAATTATTGATTTTGGCCATCGTAAAGTTGGATATGTGAACTGGTGCATTGTCTTGATGAAACAACACTTTCGTTTTCGCGAAATGTGGTCCTTTTCCATTAATTTCATCACATAAGCGCTGCAATAAATTAGTATAATGCTCGTCGCTTATTGTTTTTCCTTTTTGAAGATAATCAATAAAAATTATACCAGGCGCATCCCAAAAAAATAGACGTCATGACTTTGGCTGCAGATAGAACTGTCTTCGCCTACTTTGGACACGATTCTTCCATTCCAATTCACAGCTTTAACTGTTCCTTTGTCTCAGGTGTGGGTCCACCACCCATGTCTCATCCATGGTTACGAATCGACGCTAACTACGGCTTTATTACGGTGAAACAGAGCCAACACTCTGTTGAAACATTTTCACGACGCAGTGTTTGTTCTATTGTGAGCAAAAGCGGCACCCATCTTGCGCACAGCTTTCTCATCTCCAAATTTTCGGTTAATATAGCACTTTTTGAAATGCCTATCAGGGGGTTTAGTAAACCAGATATCAGAAAACTCACCTAGAATTTGACGTCTTAGTCAAAAATCACAAAAGAGAGAATTGTAGCTCTTGTCAATACATGAACATTATGCATTATGTTACGATCGGACTTCAAATGGCGACGCAAGGCACAAAAAACACCTCAATTAATTGACTCCACCAGAGTATAATCTAGCTCGGCTTTAATATTTGTTGGACTGAGACGTTTCCAATTAAAGTATTGAATTACAAAACGGTAACTAATTTTTCCATGCTTACAAATTCACTGAGATCGTTTATTTGTGATGGCTACAAAAAAAAAAAATATTAAGCAACGTGGCGCCTTGAGACTTAAAACATATGTTTTATAAGGTTGCCACTTTTCAGGAAAGTAATTTTTTTCAAACTGCTGCCGCCATCTAACGTCAGGTCGGCTAATTTTGGGACCGCACTCGCTTTGCTTTAAAACAATCTTGCTTTAAAACAATCTTTTTATTTTGCTATTTTCATTGATGCAAAAAAACCTTCTAAAAAGTGATGATATCCAAAAATCAAAATTTCAAAACTAACTCGTAATATATCCTACGTCTTACGCAACAGGATAGAGTTTTAAAAAACGTATATGTATGTCCTTAGCAGCAAAGAGGTTAAGCGCTTTTTTAAATTTTGATGATTATTTATTTTAATTTTTGCGTTTTTGTTTTTTAATTCTGACGGTTGTTTTAAATTTTGGTGTTTTCTACAATTTTGTAGTTTTTTTAAATATTGAAATTTTTGAATTTAGGCGATTTTTTTTCCAAGTTTGGAGTTTTTTTTTTAAATTCTACCGATTTACAGATAGCAGTTAACATTTGTATCTTTCTTTTTCAATTACAGAGCAGATTTTCGAACAATTTGGGATCATATTTCTTTCAGTTTTTATATAAAAATAAAATTATAATTTTTATTGGTAAATTATAGCGAATATGAAGGAGCTCAGTATTTTAAAAGGATACACGAAAAAATAACAAGAACCCTAAAATCTTTAATTTAAAATTAAGGATAATGTAAAATCCATTGGTGAGTAATAAGAAGTTAAATCGAAATCCCGAAACACATTTTCTCTAACAGCTGATTTTGTATAAGACACTGAACTTTTCTCTTATCAAGTTGTCTCTAAAAATTTTGTCAGGTTATGTGTGCCAACTATTTAACCGATCGGCTCATTATTTCCCTTACAAATTAAATCTAAACAAAAAGTGAATAATAGAGATTTATCTTTAGTATCCAAATTGCTAAGAGCAGAAAATCTTCAAAAAAAAAAATTGACAATATTGAGGACTTGGCTTGCAGCCTTCATTAATAGCGATTTCATTAATAAACGATTCTTAATATCATTTGATTGTCCTAAGTTCTGGACAATTAAGTCAATTTTTATGGTGAGTAATTGAAGATTTTTTTTTAAAAATTTTACTTTTTTACATCAGTTTATCGGATTATTGAGAAAGGCGTGGTAGAGAAGAATGAGTGTATTTTCTAAAATCATAACTACATTGCAAATTTTAAATTTTTTCTGAATCAGACTGCGCAGTTTCTGGTATTGAACCTTCGTCAGTGACCCTGTTTTTTTGAATAATGTAATATTTGTTATGGTTTTTATTTGTTCGATTGCGTCTATATGAAATTTTTTTTCTGTGCAATCACTGACCGTGGTATAGATAAACTGATTTCTAATGCCACATGCACTCGCACTACACGTTAGACAGAGCGCTTTAGCGCACTGATCTATAGTCAGGTCGAGTTTTGTTGTGATTAAAACTAGTTTTATTCAATACACGGTGTTTTTGTTCTTGCATACATAATCTCAGAAGTACAACTCCAACAACACAACAGTTCTATTTTTAGAAACTTACCTCACTCTAATCTCCACTGTTTTCCCATATGTTGTAAGTGATGCCATATCTATTTTTAAATAAACTAATAACACAAGGGAACAAAATTTAACTTTTTTTGTGTTGATTTGAAATTTGTAGCAAATTTTACTAATTTGAGGTCGCTGATTTCAAATCTGCACTTGGTTTTTCTCTATCAGCTCGACTTTTCGAGATATACCGTTATGTTCAAAATTAAGGCACTTCCGCTACATATATTGGAATAACTTGAAAAACGGTTCACCATATTAAATTAAAAAAAAAACCGAAACTCGCAAACAATATTCTCTTTAAGCCGTGCTTACATTGTTTTTAAATTTTCCAAGTAGTTTTAGAGATATCGTTCAAGTTTTGAAAAAAAAATTAAAATTTTTTAAAAAAAAAAAAAATTTTTGTTCTTTAAAAATTCCGAAAAAATAAAATTGGGACAAAAATCACAGTTTTGGTCTAGAAACAGTTAGTTAAATATATTTCGAATGAAATGAGCTTTATTTCATTGCAATTGGTGCACAACTTTTGATTTTGTTCACGATTTACTGAATTGATATAAATCGCGATTTCCATACAAAAATAATATTTTCTAATGTGTAAGTGTTTGTATGTAATAAGTTAGTTTTTTATGATTCTAAGAATTAAAAAAATTAAGTAATAAAAAAAGATTATTTCATTTTTATGGTTGCGGCCTATAAATTGTATTGTTCCTTTATGACACCTAGTCAGTTCACAGTCAATTAAAGAGAAAAAAGAAAAGTGCACTTGTTTTTATTGATGTGTGGTTTACCGTTGGTAACGGATGATTTTTTTAAAGAAATTCCCCTTAACACATGTGTTCATTCATAAGTGACTGTCAATAAAATTGTGGATATAATTTTTTCTAGGTACTTCAGTAAAAAACTACGAAGTATTTATATAGGTTCATTCAACCAATTTTTCTCATTCAACAAGTGTTTACGAAAGCGAAAAATATAACGAAAAAAAATATTAAAAAATTTTAACCTAGAACATTTCATCAGTGAACACAAAAAACTTTTGATTTTTATCCCTTGTTTTATTTATTGAAAACTGTGTTACTTTGAAATATATGTCAAAATTGGGCTATGACTACGTCAAGAAACACCTGTAAAATCAATACCAACTATTTTTGTAACATATTTTTGTAACATATTTTTGTAACATATGTGGTAGAAAAAGTGTGTCAGATTTTATTAAAAAAAATTTATTTTGACTACTTCGGATTTACCATGGAAACCCGTGACAAGTACTGGATTCCTAATACTGTATGTAAAAACTGTGTTGAGTATTTAAGGTTATGGGCAAACAAGCAACGGATCCAGTTCAAGTATAAAACACCAATGATCTGGCGGGAACCTTCGAATCGTTATGATGATTGTTATTTTTGCGCTGTCAACATAACAGGCATTAATAAAACAAACCGGTCTAAATGGATTTATACTCACGTGTTGTCTATTACACAACCAGTCCTGTACTCTAGTGAGGATTCAGAACCACAACCATCTACATCTACACACAATTTTCACGACTTACGACAAAATGTTCCTTCACCAATTTCTGAATGTGGACCAGATGACTTCCATTTAGATATTTCTTCTGAACGCGAGCAATTTAATGAGGAGGAGCTTAGTGATTTAGTGAGAGACCTTGGACTCTCTAAAAAAGCATCTGAAATTCTTGCTTCTCGATTAAAGCAAAAAAATCTGTTAACCCAAGGAACAACAATTTCATACTACCGTAACAGAGCATATGATGGCGGACTATTGCTGGAGCATTAAAAATTATCCCTCTAAACAACATTATTTAAGAAAATCTTATAAAAGAAAATTTTTCGATGAGTTGTAATTACATTGTAATATTTGTGTATTAAAATTTTTATTTTTCTTTAAAATTCTCTTTTTGTGTTAAATTAAAAAGTATAGCTGATAGAAATGAACAAAATCAGAAGTTGTTATTTTTGTATGGAAATCGCGATTTATATCAATTCAGTAAATCGTGAACAAAATCAAAAGTTGTGCACCGATTGCAATGAAATAAAGCTCATTTCATTCGAAATATATTTAACTAACTGTTTCTAGACCAAAACTGTGATTTTTGTCCCATTTTTATTTTTTAGGAATTTTTAAAGAACAAAAAATTTTTTTTTTTAAAAAAATTTTAATTTTTTTTTCAAAACTTGAACGATATCTCTAAAACTATTTGGAAAATTTAAAAACAATGTAAGCACGGCTTAAAGAGAATATTGTTTGCGAGTTTCGGTTTTATTTTTAATTTAATATGGTGAACCGTTTTCAAGTTATTCCAATATATGTAGCGGAAGTGCCTTAATTTTGAATATAACGGTATATCTCGAAAAGTCGAGCTGATAGAAAAAAACCAAATGCAGATTTGGATTCAGCGTCCCAAATAACCTTAAAAACAATATTCAGTTCTTAATCAACAGAACCATTGTTCCCTTGTGTAATCCGATTACGCTTATATTTTGTGCGCATAATCTGACTATTTTTTAAAAGATAATTTTATCACTTTTAAACACAAAAAACAAGCTATAAGAGATAATGTGTGTGGGAAATTTTTCAATCTCACTCCTTATTTAGAAATATATTGAATTAAAAACCACCTTCCGAGTTTAAAATCTATCTTTATAATTAAAAAATTTAAAGACATTTTTCACTTGACACTAAATTAACTTTTAGATTAAACGAATTCCTACAAAGTTGAATCTAAAAACATTTTATCTCTTTAAAAAACTTCTTAAAAATATGTAAAATCTTAACTCCTTTAAAACGCTGTAAAATAATATTTCCTTTTCCGTTAGAGCTTAGTATGTGTGCGTTCTTTGATAGTAGTAAAAGGTGTACATCCTACATATGTACACTCAAAAAGTTAGTTGAAAATTTTGTTAAACGTCTATTTAAAATATTTAACTAACTTACAGCTAAACAAAAAAAATTTAGTTAAAATGTTTTACTAAAAAACTAATTTTGAACTTATGTTTAACTAGTTTTTGTTGCTGCCAAAATTGTACTGATAACTACACTCAGGGAACTTCTGCTTTAACGGTACAATGCATACCCAACTTTTTCTACGAGAATACACACCCGGGATACGTTTGTGGCTTTTTCTAATGTTTAAATGGTCCAATTTTAATATTTTTTTAAATGCATATATTAATATTTTACAAATGTTTTAGTTTTTGTTTAATGCAAATATTCTACCTGGTTCAAGAGAAATAGGCAAAAATGGTCACGGGCATGGAATAGCCAAATGTTGTGTGTGTTTACGTAGGTGTCGACTTTGGAAACTCGTAGCTCCTGAACTACTGATCCGAATTGGATCAAATAACCTTAAAAAGATTAGAAATTACTTACATTTCCTAGATCCGAAATGCTAATGCCCTAAGTTGAGCCGTTCCTGAGATATAGCACTGCAAATGGGTGTGTTTTTACGTAGGTGTCGACTTTGGAAGCTCTTAGCTCCTGAACCACTGATTCGAATTGGATCAAATAACCTTTAAAAGATTAGATATAACTTATATTATATTATTAACTTATTATTAACTTATATTATATTATAAACTTATATTATTATATTAGATGCGCCAAGTTAAGCCGTTCCTGAGTTACAGGACTGCAAAGTTGCAAGTGGATACATTTGTACCCGGGTGTGTGTTCTAGGGTTAAAAATATGTAGTCGTTTGAGTTACAGTTTTTTTTTTATTTTCAATGTAAATGTCAGTCATTTGTAGAACAAATTTAATTTTTTTAATAACCTTGTTTGTTTTTTTAAAAGAACTACACCTTTAAAAAAACAAACCACATCAAATGACTGTTTTATGATTTTACATTAATTTTTTACATTCGTTTTTTGTTCTTTAAAAGAATAAAAACAATAAATGTTTGTTTATTTTTTACTAACAGTTGTTTCATTTTTACTACAATTGTGGTTCATTTCTGAACATTAGAAAACAAATGACAATGCTAGTTGAATTTACTGAAATGTAAGTCGTCCTTTATTTAAGTGAAATTTCATTTGTTTTTTACTACATTTGCAGTGGTATTTTCCTACTTAATATTCAACCATTATAAGACTTCCAAAAAAAATCCAACTGTAGTTGATTTCATTTATTTAAATTTTTGGTTTCTACTCATAACTAAAAAATCAAAGGGATGAGGCAAAAATTTCACGTGGAAGTCCTTACATTTTTATATATATTTAAAAAAAATATAGATTTAAATTTCAGCAAAATAAATTAACTAAAGTAAAAATTGTATACTAATGTAAGATTTTTAGTTGTTTTCCATCTAATAAGCTCCAGCAAAATTCTTTGTTGATTTCAACAAGTCGATTTGCATTTTCTTTGTACTAAGTGTCAGCAAAACAATTTGCTGATTTTAATAATTTTTTGCTAAAAACCAACTCAATTATTTTCAGCAAAACGCATTTGCAGACATTAGCAATTTTTCTGCAAGGATTTTCCTAACAAAAATTTTGCCGACTCAACTAACTTTTTTGTTAACTTGACGTACTGGTTTTTTTTTAGTGTAAGTATATGTTGCTATATATTATTTTTCTGGTTGAAAACATGTGGTGATTTTCAAACAATTTTTTTCTATGTTATTACTTGCTTAGTGGTATTTTTTTTTTGGCTAAATGCCATAAAATGTAATAAATCCATTTAAAAAATGATAAAGTGTTTAAGTTGAAAAACCTTTAAGTTGGATATTTTTAAAATGCTTATATTTCTATCATGCAGTTTTAAACAAAATGTATAAAATCATGTTTTCAATAGAATTTGTATGAGTAGAAATAGAAATATACTTGTCGAAATTTACACATGGGTAATTTAGAAATTTTATACATTATAATTACTGAAATTCTAATAAAATTAACATAAATTTCAAAAATTCATAATGATTGCAAAATTACTGAGTTTTGGTTTCAACACTCAAGTGTATAAGCAATATTAATTAAATATATTTTAATCAATACGTATGAGTAATATTTTGAATTAAATATAAATTATACGTACCATTTATATTAAATTCGTTAAACAAGGTACCAGCATGTGGAACAGATAGTTCTTCTACAGGTAAAACGATCGTCCGCGTGCAGAAGATGCGAAAAAAATGTGAACATAGTGAAGGCGGAAAAGCGTAAAGTAAAAACAATCACTTTTTCAAAACAAAAGTACTAAGTTTTGGAAAAAGTCCTTTTTTTAATTACGGTTTTTTTTCTTGAAAAAGGGATTTTTTTTGATCAAGTACACACAGAGAAATAAAGTGCCAACCGAATTGAAAAGTGTATATTAATGGTAACAACTTATAAATTCAGGTAGTACGACGATATTTACATTCGATTTGTGAAAATTTTGGGTGTTGTAACTAAAATTCTGTTAAATTAACCGAATTTTTTTGTGAAAACAAATATAAAGTTGTGCCAACTGCTGAAATTCGAAATAATCGATTTTGAGTCGTAGTAACCGAATTTTAGTTGGCAAATAGCTAAATTTTTTTCTGTGTGTACCTTATTTTAATTTCTTTATTAAAACAAAATCAAAAGCTTTTCCTTCGATTTCACTGTGTTCACTTTTTTCGCATCGTTTGCGTTCGCGAACGATATTTTAACATTCACAAGAACTATCTGTCCTAGTGTATATATTCCTTGCTTTAAATAACTAATTGAAAATACTGAAAATAAAATTTATTTACTGGAATATTCATGTTTATTCATATATAAAAAAATTTAATAAACGAAATATTTTTGTTATATTTTTTACTTTGACCAACCGGTAAAACCCCCTATAGCAAAAATCATATAAAATATGCTGCCATAGCTTTTACAAATATTTGACATTTAAATGAACAGTCAGTTAAACTTTTTTCGTTTATTTCCCCCTTTTATAACCTGAATTAACAAGACTTAAGCTCTTGGGTCCTTGTCTTAACATCTGAGTCCTAAATGCTTGCATCCGTAGTTGCTGCATTGGATATAAACGTTTTGTAATATTAAAATAAAACAATAGATGTTGTAATAAAAAAAAAATATATGAATATAAGTTAAAATGAATATTCCTTAATACTGCATGTATTTTAATATGCCACAAGGTAAAATGAACATACTTGTTCATTAGGGTGTCCCGTTAGAAAAAATTTTTAAGTAATAGCACTTAAACAATATAATTTATAAGGGTACTTTTAGGTCACGACACGCAATTTATGATTTCAAAAATGGTACGTTTCGCTTAAAGAAAGTTGTCTTACTTTTTTGTCGAAAATAAGCTCAAAAGTTTATTTATGTACACTTAAAAAAAAAGTTATTAAGCAAGAAATGTTGCTGAGATCAGCAACATTTTAGTCAGGAGGGTGCTTGCCAAAATAATGCTAATGTCAGCAAAATATCAGCTCGCTGATTTTCAGCAACAAAATTAGTTGATTCAGTAAAAGTTTTGCTAACACTTAGTGGTTTAGAAATTAAAAAAATTCTAGCTAAAAATTAATAAAATTTTTGCTGAATATTAGAAGACTAAAAACTATTTGCTAAAAATCATAAAACATATTTTTGTGATTCTTTTAAAAATAATTTACAATAGGTTACCAAATATAAAAATGTTCATACTCAAACATTGATGGCATGAATTAGTGTAATATCTAAAAAAAAAAAATACAAATAATTATATATAACTTAAAACCAAATTATCTTTTCACTACACATAGACAACCATTGGTCTAAGTGATGCTATCTTTTAAAGAAACGCAAATAATAATTATAGAAACGAAACGAAAAAATAATAAAATATATACAACCCTTTTTTGCAATAAGAAAAAGGAAACATAAAAATCTACCTAAGCTGTGTCGCTTTATGCTTTTTACCTGAACGTATATTTGTTTTCAATTTGATAACACTACATTATTAATCTCCATTAACATTTAGTTTTTAAATACACATTTAATCTTTATTAAATTTAAATATTTTATTTTGTCTTTTATTTAATTAATAGACAATTATTTTCACAAGCCGCTAATAACGCAAAATTTAAGTTGTTTTAATCCACAACTTGTTTTATTTATGAAAAACAGATGCTAAAATCTTCCATGGTTGATTTTTTTTATATGAGTTTTTAGAGTTGTACTTTTAGTACCCTTTTCATCGTCGCCTTGACGTCGTCTTGACATGCCGTGACATCTGATTCATTCTGCGTATATCTTTCAATCTGGTTGTCGTCCACACTATTCATGTACTTATCAGCACAATTTCTTTTAGCAAAATAAGTATAATATTAATAAAATTAGTATAATATTAATAAAACATTAGGTCAAAACAGTTAAGTGCTGAATAAGTATGACTAAAATTTGAGCTGAAAACTTAATTTTACAAAAAATTTGCTAAAAAAAATAGTATACCTGATTTGCAAAATGTTTTACTAACTTTTCTACTAACTAATTTTAATGAACGTATTTATAATATTTTTTTGGAATACTTTTGGTCTACCACAGCATTTTTTAGTTTTCAACAAGTCTGTAAAATTTTCTTTTAATCTTTCTTATTAGAAACAATTGTAAAAAAATTATTGAACATTTTTAAAGAATTTTTTTTTTTTAAAAATTACTTTTAAAATGTTTTATTTTAAATTAAAAAAAAAAAAAAATTTTAAAGCCAAAAGTTTGTTTTTTGATCTTTTATCATAAATTATGATGTGAGCAAGATTATTCAGTTCAAAACCGAGCAATGTTTACTTATAAATAAAAACTGTCTTCATCCGCTAATTTAAAGCAGACTTTATCTACTTACATACTTTTTCCTTAATAAAATTTGAATTGCAAAAATTTTGAGCCCGATTTTGTTAAAAAATCATTTATTTTTGTTTCGCGATTTGCGGATTAAAAAATTATGTTAAAAATTTTTTAATTATTTGAGTGTTTTTATTAACAAATTAACAAAAAAATATATAATTAGAACATACTGGATCAAAACTAAAAAAATGCTGCGGTGGACCAAAAGTATTCTAAAAAAATAAATATGAATATTTCTCCCATAATAAGTTTTGTTATACTTTTAACCCCTTTTTTGACAAAAAAAAAATTAGACAACTTTTTTTGTAGCAAAACGTACATTTAGGATATTATGTAGGTAAAGACGACAGCAATTTTAGTCAAAAACAAATGAAATTTCGCTTGAAGAAAGGACGACTAACATTTCATTAAATTCAACTAACATTTGTCATTTGTTTTTACTGTTCAAAAAAATTCTAACAATTGTAGTAAAAATTAACCACATGTGTTAGTAAAAAAGAAAGAAGCATTTACTTTTTAAATTTTTCTTAATAACAAAAACCAACTCTTAAAATGAATGTAAAATCATAAAACAGTGATTTGATGTGGTTTGTTTTTTAAATGAACTACAAGGTTTGTAAAAAATTTAATATGTTCTGCAAATAACTGACATTTACAATAAAAATGCAGAAACTGTATTACAATGCAAGCAACTACATATTTTTAAAGCAGAAGTTCCCTGAGTGTACAATTTTTGAAATCTTAAATCGCGTGTCGGGACCTAAAAGTAATCTCCCAAAAAAATTTCGTTATTTTTCCGTATTCATCTCTCTAATAGTCATCGTTTGAGTACTATATTACTCAAGGCAGAGTGCTCTTTGTCGGGACACTCTATTGTTCATACATATAAAGACACTTATATCCTTAATATCAAGGTAGCAAAAGTAGCAGAAGTCTATGTATTAGGTTTAGAGATATATTTTTGGTCTATATTTTTCTAGAAGTCCTTTTTAAAGACTGGTATTAATGAAGAATACCTGCACAGAATCAGATCAGTTTATAAAATAAAATCAATAAAACTTTTTATTAAATTATTAAATTATTTAATATTTTTTTTTTAATTTTAATTGTCAAGTTCGAGATCTTAATTAAAATGTTAATATTATAAATAGAAAACACTAATTGTTAATAAATCTAAGAGAAAGATAATAAAAAATCTTGTGATAATCACCGCTAGAGGGAGTGTTTTTCATTACGTTAGATTTTACGTTACAGGTACAACGTAATGTAAACGTTAATTGGAAAATAGTCAACTACTTTATTAGTATACATGCTGGATTCCCAATTCGTTCCCAGTAATGGTAACATTAGCAGTTGGAATGGTAACGCTGCCAATTAAAAAGCTTTAAGATTCCAAGCTGTTGGCTAAACTTGTAAGAAAAGATGAACATAACTCATATTGTTCTTGTAATCAATTAACATCACCGATTTCCTGTGGTTGGTTGATACACTTAGAATACTATGTAGGTAAAGACCACTGCAAATGTAGTTAAAAACAAATTAAATTTCACTTAAAGTAAGGACGACTTATATTTCAGTAAATTTAACTAACATTGTCATTTGTTTTTATTCCTCAAAAAATGAACCACAATTGTAGTAAAAATTAACCAAATATGTTAGTAAAAAATAAACAAACGTTTTTTTTAAATAACAGAAAACTGCTGTAAAAAATGTATGTAAAATCATAAAACAGTCATTTAATGTGGTTTGTTTTTTTTTTAAATGAACTACAAGGTTAGTAAACAATTAAATTTGTTTTACAAATAACTGACATTTACATTAAAAATACAGAAACTGTATTGTAACCCAAACAACTACATATTTTTAAAGCAGAAGTGTATTTATACCTGATCAAAATCATCAGTTTCTTGCGGGTGGTGAATTAGAATGAGGCCGATTTTATGACCTACCCTATGGGAAATGAGAAGTAAATTATCCTAAAAGTGACTGGTTAAAGGAGGACTTATCACAGGACTGGTATAATTTAATACTGAAGTGGGTTAAGCAGTGTCAATTGTCCTAAACTTACCATTCCTGTGCCTGGTAAAGGGAGGACATACCACTTAACCAGAATGCTTATTAACAAAAAAATGCCAGTTGACCAGAATTTTACCCATTGGAAGCTGTTTAGTTTTCGTTTATTTTATACGACATGGCCCTTTTTCGACAGTCATGTGGTATGTACATCTTTGGTTATTCCTGTGGCATGCCACTATGTGGTTTAAAGCTGGACAAATGACCACCTCCTATGACAAGCCAATTTTAAAGTTGCCAGTTGTTTACATAGGGCAGGGTTTAGCAGAGAGTTTTATAAATTCAATCAAAAATTTCTATAAAAAGAAAATTTAGAAAACAAATTTATCATTAAAACTATGAACTTTTTGGTAACATTATGAAATCTTTTCATTTAATACTGAAAGCTTCAATTATGAAAAAAAAATCCCATTTAATTAACAGAAGTTTTGTTTTTAGCAAACATTATTTTTGTCAAGGACAAACCTTAAAGTTTCCCAAAATCAATTAAGTTATATGAAAATTAAACTAATGAAACTTTTCATTAAATAAATTAATTGTTTTTTAAATTTGTATTGCATTTAAAAAAAAAAGTATTCAATTATTGAAATGTTCAATAAAACCCAAATGTACGAAACTGTATTAATGTTGTAGAAAATAAACTTCTTTAAACTAATGAAAGCTTTTTGACTGAATTTTAATGACCCATTTCTTTAGTAAAAGACAAGCTCCAAATGTTATCAAAATTATAAAACAAATTAGATTACATCTAATGAAACTTTTCAAACTTGATTTTCATGGTAATTATGAAAAGTTTAATATAATTATAAAAAAAGGTTCATAAACAAATAAACTGTATTGAACTTTTAATGATTAAGACCATTAGATTTGTATGAATAAATATATTAACAAAAAAACTATGTAATGTTATAATAAAAAAATGTCTTCATTCTAAAATGTTTCAGTTGGCGTCACCGAACTTTCTTTTTGTTATTTATCAATGAAATAATAAAAAAAAAATATGGATAATACTGACAATATGCAAAATTGTGATAATTTTACTTCAAAATATGGGCTCTTCTATCCCTTCTACATTACTTCTCTGTGGAAGTTCGGGGACGCGAAATAAAAAATGTAAGGACCTATCTGTAGATAATCTGCATCTAAAAGATCTATCTGCATTGCATTAACGGATAAAGACATTTTTAAAATGAGAGCATTTCACTGTTTTATGTAAATGTATTTATTAACAAAAAAACTAATGATCTGGAATTCAGCAAAAAAATTTGCTGAGTCAGCAAAATTTTAGTCAGGAGGGTGTTTGCAAAAAAAGTGCTAATGTCAGCAAAATCTTTTGCTGAAAATCAGCGAGCTGATTTTTAGCAACAAAATTAATGGATTAAGCATAAGTTTTGCTAACACTTAGTAGATTAGAAATTAAAAAATCCTTGCTAAAAATTAATAAAATTTTTGATGAATATTAGTAGACTGAAAAAAAACTCAAAAAATTTTGAGAACAATTATATTTTAATTAATTTATTTACTGAAAATCATAAAAGATATTTTTGTGATTCTTTTAAAAAAAATTAACAATACGTTACAAAATACAAAAATGTTCATACACCCACATTGACGACATGAATTAATGTAGTATTTAAAAAAAAAAATAGAAATAATTATATATAACATAAACAAAATTATCTTTCAACTAATGACATCAATGGTTGTCTAAATTATGCTATCTTTTAAAGGAACGCAAATGCCGCACATAATTATAGAAAAGAAACGAAAAATAACAAAATATATCATATGCAAACCCTTTTTTTGCAATAAGAAAAAGGCAACATAAAAATTTACCTAAGATGTATGTCTTTGTCTTTCGCTTTAGTCTGTCTACCTGCTGTAGATTTGTTTGTAATTTGACCACACTAGATTATAAATCTCCATAAACATTTAGTTTACAAAAACATATATAATCTTTATTACATTTATATATATTAGTTTGTCATTTATTTAATTAATAGATAATTACTTTCACAAGCAGGTGACAACGCAAAATTTAAGTTGTTTCAATCCACAATTTTGTTTTATGTATTAAAAATAGATACAAAAATCTTCCATGGTTGATTTTTTTATATGTCTTACTAGAGTTGTACTTTTTAGTATCATTTTCCTCTTCTAATTCATTCTGCATATATTTTTCAATCTGGTTGTCGTCCACACCATTAATGTGCTTATCAGCACAATTTTTTTAGCAAAATAAATTAGTAAAACATTAGTAAAATGTTAGTAAAACATTAGTTCAAAACAGTTCAGTGCTGAATAAATATAACTAAAATTTTAGCTGAAAACAGAATTTTTGCAAAAAAATTTGTTGAAAAATAGTATATCTGATTTACAAGACGTTTTACTAACTTTTCTACTAACTTATTTTTTTGAGTGTACTTTTTATTAATTGTTGCCTTTAGGTTATGACAAATGTTCAGTAAAATCATGAAATTTTCTTCGTTTCTTTCTGCCACCAAAACTTTTCTATCCACCCAATACTTTTGCATGTAAAAAAAGAAAAAACAGGACAATGTTGAGAAAATCAAATTTACACTTTTATTATATGAACTGAAAGACCTGACATTGGTTGAAAGAACACAGAAAAAAAATTATAAAAATAAAAAAAAAGCTTTTAAAATTCTTAACATCTTCATAAATGACAAGAAGAAGAAGAAAAAAAAAACAACTTTTTCCATAAATTTTACCTGAGTGACTAACCAAGCAGCAGGTTGCATTTTTTTTTTGCAACGACAGTCAAAGTATAAAATAATTTATTCATGTGTGCATGCAAATGCATGCATATGATGATAACAGTAATATGATAAAGTGGATGTGATGCATTCTGTTACATAAGTCATATTTAAATTGTCTTCTTGTCATATGTCAAACTGGGATAATTTAAAAATTGGTATTATTAAAGTTTAAACAACGATACTTGGAATGAAATGTCAGGCAAATATTAAGCCAATTCTGTTTTACTTCAATTATAGCTAATGTACGCATTATACAATTCTATCTGTACTCGTATTCGTCAATATTTATTAATTATCTTAATATCCCAAGTAAAAAAAAAAAAAATTTGTTGGGCATCATCAAATTATATTAAATTATATATAAATTAATTGTGCAATGAGATGAAATTTGATGCTAAAAGTAAACAACATGTAATTGTATCTGAAATAAAATGTTTTGAACTCCTGAACCAATTGGCGTCATACCAAGGTCTTTATGCAAAATTCGTCTCAATGATGTCTCCGAAATGTTCAATTGTTGAGAACGACGGTGAATTGGCGCTTCACGCACACTTTCTGCCACAGCAGCAATATTCTCGTATGTACGCACTGTTTTTGGCTTTTCACGCTTTGGTTTATCGATGAGGATGCCAGTTTCTTTCACTTTTTCACAAGATAACGAACATACGGACCATATTCGTTCATCGGAAGGATAAAACTAATTATCTGTCAAAGGAGACATGCGCTAAGTGTTACCATTCACGAAATAAGCACTAGTTGAAAAAAAACGTTAGATGGCGGACCTTTACATCAAATTGTATCGAACTAGATCTAATTCGATGCAATTTAATACAATTTTGTACAATTTGATGTATATTAGATACATTTTTATCCGAACTTTGTTCCCATATAAAGGGTGATTTTTAAGAGCTTTCGGATTTGATAAAAAAAAAAAACACATAAAATTTAGAGAAATGTACGAAATCTTTCTTTGAGTCGATAAAACGATCTATCTAATTCAATGTTTAAAGATGATTTCATATAAATCTTGACCGTGGCTATGCCTCAAAGGGTTCATACGCTGGGTCCAATTTTGGCATACTCTCTCCAACATATCGGCCGGTATCTCACGAATAAATTCTTCAATATTGGCTTCCCCCTATAGACATGAGCCTTAACATATTGGCCACGAAAAATAGTCTAATAGCGTTAAAATCGCACGATCTAGGCGGCCAATTCACAGGCCCCTAACGCGAAATAAACTGTTCACCGCACTTGCCTCTCAATTGGGCCATTGTTTTGCGTTCTGTGTGGTTCCACACGCCTTGTTGAAACCACATGTCACCCAAGTCCAGCTCTTCCATTTTGGGGGAAAAAAATTGTAACCATCGTACGGTAGCGCTCGCCATTCACAGTAACTTTCCTGCTTTCGTCGTCCTTGAAAAAGTACGGTCCAATGATGCCAAACTGACCATAAATTGGAAGAAGTGCACGATGCAGTTTCTTAACCGATCATGAATTTTGATAATAAAATTCAATAATCTGCAAGCGTTGTTCGTTTGTAAGTCGATTCATGGTTAAATTATAGACCAAACTGAATATGTTTAACTGTAATATGTTACATGGAAACAGCTGATCTGCCAAAAACAGTGTTGCAAAAAAGAAATTTGCAAAAAATCATCCTTTTATAAACATACATTAACACAGATATTCACATATAATAGCATGCAATAACATATATGTTTATATAAAATAATGAATGATTATATACTATATTTCTATATAATTTTCTATGGAACAATATGCATATGAATTTAAAAAAATTAATAAAAGAAAAACTGTAATGTTGGTTAACATGAATTTTTATATAATTATATGTACATTTATGTTGAATTATATACGAAATTAGGTATATATAGTATAATTGCATGTAAGACAATATAAAATAATATATTTCTATATATTTTTGAAACAACACAAAGCTATATACAATTAGATACAAATATTTATGCTTTAACATATATGTTTTTATGATTATATAAATTTATACATTGAAACATTTAATTGTATAAAATTATATCTAAACATATATAAACTTTTTTACTTGGGATGTAAATGTACAAAATTTCCAGAATCAAAAGTGTTTAATGTATTACACAGAAATTTTAATCGAAATTTGTGTTTCTAAGTAGATACAAACTACTAATTAAAATTTAAACATAAATTTTACGTTTAGCTACAATTTAACATTGTGTGTAGCTTTAGGTAAGACATTCGCTAACACTTAAGTTTATGTTAAACACATGTCATTAATTGATTTCCGATAACCCAGCAACATTTTTGGTAGTAGGCAATGTGTAGTATTTCCAGATCTTTGCACTAAAACAATATTTTATTAGAATTTAACCTATGTCAATTTAGTAGTTGGTCAATTTTAAAACACTTTTTTTAAGTATTTTTGTTTATAACACAATATAGACTATAAATTACACAGTTCAACAAAATCAGGAAAATTTAATGCATCGGAGTTTTGCGACCTATTATTTCTAAAAGCATTTTGAACGCAGATGACGAAAATGCCATTAGATTTTAAAAGTTAGATGTATTTAAAGAAATATTTGCAAAAAAAACTTTTTGATGACATTTAAATTTTTTATTAAAATTTTTATAAAATTATACAAAATTGAAAATAAAAAATTGAAAATAAAATTGCAACATTTAAAAAAGTATCAAATATTGTCTTTAATTTAATATTGTACACGTTTTTCATAATATTTAATATTCTATATGCATCTATTTAAAGTTGAAATTTCTAATTTTTCCCGATTTCGTTAATAAAAAATCTAAAACGAAAAGAAGATTTAAGACTTTAATACCTACACTCAAAAAAAAAAGAAGTTTGCAAAGTCAGCAAAAAATTGCCTTGCTAAAAATGAATAAATTTTTGCTGAGTATTTGTAGAATAAAAAAAAATTCAAAAAATTTGTAGAAAAATTGTACTTTAGTTAATTTATTTGCTGAAAATCATAAAACATATTTTTGTGATTCTTTTAAAAATAATTTACAATAATTACGAAATATAAAAATTTTCATTTTCCCACATTGACGACATGAATTAATTTAATATCTGAAAATATATGGAAATAAATATATATAACATAACAAAAATTTTCTTTCAACTACTTACATCAATGTTTGTCTAAATGATGCTATCTTTTAAAGGACGCAACTACCGAAGATAATTATAGAAACGAAACGAAAAAATAAACACAAACGAAACAAAAAAAAAAACAACCCTTTTTTTGCAATAAGAAAAACAAACCATAAAAATCTACCTAAGATGTGTCTCTTTGTCTTTCGCTTTACTCTGTCTACATGTCTGTATATGTTTGCTTGCAATTTGACCACACTAGATTATTAATCTATAAACAATTAGTTTAGAAATACATATTAATTTTAAATATTTTATTTTGTCTTTTATTTAATTAATAGGCAATTATTTTCACAAGCCGTTGACAACGCAAAATTTAAGTTGTTTTAATCCTCAATTTTGTTTTATGCATGAAAAACAGATACAAAAATCTTCCATGGTTGATTTTTTTATATGTCTTATTAGAGTTGTACTTTTTAGTATCATTTTCCTCTTCTCTACTACATCTTGACATGCCGCGACATCTGCTTCATTCTGCGTATATCTTTCAATCTGGTTGTCGTCCACACTATTAATGTGCTTATCAGCACAATTTTTTTTTAGCAAAATTAATTAGTAAAACATTAGTATAATATTAGTAGAGCATTAGTATAAAACGGTTAAGTGCTGAATAAGTATAACAAAAATTTTAGCTGAAAACATGATTTTAGCAAAAAATTTGCTAAAACATAGTATACCTGATTTACAAGATGATTTACTAAGTTTTCTATTAACTTATTTTTTTGAGTGTACATTTAGTGAACATCACATGTTTCTTAATTTGCGAAAACTACAAAAATTTATATATTTTCATGCCTTAAAAATAAGGAGTCTGTGACATATCTTAACTAATAAAATTCAGATAAAAACATTCAAATATGTTCAGCACATGTTTTGTAATCAATAACAATCAAGTTATTTCTTAAAGAATAACGATTTTAAATGATTAATGTTCAAAAAATGCATTTTTTTGTTTTCCCCATAGTGTAAATACATTTCATTTTAAACAAATTTTGAACTTCATATTTAATTTTCGGGAAATATTGATCTGAAAGCGATGGTTCTTTCTCTGAAAATAATTAAGTGAATTATAAAATCAACATCATGTGCTAAAATTTTGCAAATTCGATTAAGAGATTTTATAATATTCACAAAAAATAAAAATAAGCAAAGTTTTTACTTTAATTCCAATGGATATGGCTGCGGTAAATTTTTTTGGATGTCATTTCTTTTGTATCCCGGTTGATGCCACTCCATTATCAAACCATTTGAATATGGAATATATTGTGCCACGTGGTACTTGTTCCTTAAGCAAATTATGTAACACTTCGTTTTTAGGATACCGTCCGTCCAAGCATTTTTACTTAAACTGCTTTAGTTGACAAAAGTCTTTACAATTTTGTGAACAAAAAAAAATTCGTTTGAGATGTGGTTTACAATTTTGTTATAAATTTGGGGTTTAAAATTTTGGTATCAAATTTTTTGTTTGTGTAATTATTGATTTTTATGAAATAACTCATTAACTAAAAACTTTGTTGGGAGTGTTGAAATATTTAATGTTTTTGGGATAACGCATGATTTTTCGAAAACAATAGTTAAGCTGATACCGTTTACAATTAATTAGTACGTTTGTTACATACAATTTTATTACACAACCTTCCAATTATTGTTAACCACTTAACGACACCTACAATGAAGAGCTAAAGTGTAACATACTGTTAGAGGGTCTTGTCCGTCGAAAGTCTTGTCCAGAGTCTACTCAAGGACCCGAAAAACCTTAAGTAACAATGCAATTAAAATATCTTTAGACTTCATTCTGCGTATATCTTTCAATCTGGTTGTCGTCCACACTATTAATGTGCTTATCAGCACAATTTTTGTTTAGCAAAATTAATTAGTAAAATATTAGTATAAAAGTAAAGCATTAGTATAAAATAGTTAAGTGCTGAATTAGTATAACAAAAATTTTAGCTGAAAACACGATTTTAGCAAAAAATTTTGCTAAAAAATAGTATACCTGATTTACAAGACGTTTTACTAACTTTTCTACTAACTTATTTTTTTGCGTGTATTTTGGCCCTTTTATAATGTCAATTTGACCCAAAACAAAAAAACTCAAAATGCATCACTGATGTGAATGTAGTTTAATATGGTTAACTTTCGTAATTTTTTTTTCGCTTTTTTATAAATACTTTTTTTTTTTTGGCTAATAATTCAATTAGAAAATCTGACAAATCTGGGAAATTTTCGCTGTCGGCATCAATGTTTTTTACATGGAGTCATAAGCAATGCAGACACAATGTCAGAGAGCCAAAAATATGTTGTTACTGTTGTTACTACTACTAAAAATTTATGCTAGAGATTAAGATGAACATGAAAATTTAAAAAACTGTTGGTATGGGAAAATTGAATTTATGAACATATGCGTGTGTGTGGTGGTAGGTAGGTGTATTAGTGTGTAATATATAGTAAGAAGTACTTTTTGTACAAACAGCAGCATAAAAACAATATAGAAATATTTCAGACAGACGGACAGCATGTACAGCAAAAGTTTATATGGGCTATTTTCAAAAATATTTAAAATCGAGGTTTATTTTTTTTTATTTGATGACACATTTACAGGATTTTATACGATAATAAACCACTATTTATGCACGTCAAATCTGTTTTTGTCAGTGGCGGATCCAGCACTCGATTTGGGGGAGGGGTTATTTGCAAATAGTAATTTACTTTGCTAAAATTAGCAAGAATTTTAGCTTAATATTTCTGTAATATCAACCAAATGTTTGCGTTATTTTTAATTTTCGTTGAATAACATGTCAGTATGTTTATCAAAAATCAACAAGAATATTTGCTAAAAAGTTGTAGGCTGCTGATTTCAGAAGAGCAAATTTTTTATTCGCATAAAAAAGAAATCTTAACAAACGTTTACACATTTTACATTTTTTGTAATTTTGTTTCTACCATAATGTAAACATTTTTTTGCTGTTTTTAGCAGAATGTTTTGGTACTTTCAATTATGTTAAATTTAGCTCAATGTAACTAAAATTTTGTAGATTTAACAGATTTATTTTTGGTGTTATATTCTTACTAATTTTTAGCCATTAAAATCTGCTAACTTTATCACTTTTTCCTGCAACGTCACTTTGAGGAAATTTTTCGTACACTGAAAAAATCAATGCTACTATTTAGGAAAAAAACTTGTTCTTACATTTTATTAAAATAAATTTAGTGCAGACTTTTAAAATTTTACGTAATCAAGGAAATCATATCCTGCTTGATTTGTCTTATTTTTGTAAATATACGAGGTTGAAAGATCGTTATAAATTTAAAATAACATTAAAATATTCTCGATGTATATCAGGCGCGGATATCAGGTATGAGGGTGATATATACAAAAAAAAATCAATTTTTGTGCAATTTTATAAAAGTCCATATAATTGTTTGCATTTAGATATTTTTATGCTCCTCTGATTTTATGATTTTAAAACTAAACAGCGACTGTGCCATGTGGAAAACTGCTTTTGTAACAAATTTCAGGTTAATGTTTTACAACTTTTGTGAAGCTTGTATTCATTATATGTTAAGTGCACTTCAATGAATCATACCCCCAACTGGGCATAATTACATACTCATAATTATCGATGAACCATTGATTTCAAAATTGTATTCCATGAGGGGACTTCAATGCCCGGTACAAAAAAACACCATGGTAGTCAATTTCTGACTACCATGTATTTATTTGCTAGGCGATGGCACGCCAAAAAAGGTAAGCGTTGAATTTATCTCCAAAAGTCGAAAGCCGGAATCAAAAAATTAAAAAAACAAAAAAAAAATGAGCTTGTTTTAAACGATTTTTTTTTTCATATTATCAACTTTGCGTAACGATAACAATTAGAGATATAAAGGGTGGTTAAATTTCAAGGGCCGATGTTGATTTTGAATAAAACACAAACTATTTAGGAAATTATTGTAATTTTATTTTATTATGATATATTGGTATTACTCAATTATGTATGGAACAAAATATCGGCCAAATGGGCGCCGCGACCACGGCGGCACACCTCCATCCGATGGTCCAAATTTTCGATGACGCTGAGGCATAATGGAGGTTCTATGCTCTTGAATTGTTGCTGGCTTATCGACATACACCTTTTCTTTCAAATAACCCCAAAGAAAAAAGTCCAACGGTGTCAAATCACATGATCTTGGCGGCCAATTGACATCGCCATTACGTGAGATAACACGGCCATTGAATTTGTTGCGCAAAAGAGCCATTGTTTCGTTAGCTGTGTGGCAAGTGGCACCGTCCTGCTGAAACCACATATCGTCCACATCCATATCTTCTAATTCGGGCCATAAAAAGTTCGTTATCATCTCACGATAGCGAACACCATTCACAGTAACTGCCTGACCGGCCTCATTTTGGAAAAAATACGGCCAGATGATGCCGCCAGCCCATAAACCGCACCAAACAGTCACTCTTTGTGGGTGCATTGGTTTTTCGACAATCACTCTTGGATTCTCATTCGCCCAAATGCGGCAATTCTGTTTATTGACGAATCCACTGAGGTGAAAATGTGCCTCATCACTGAAGATGATTTTCTTCGAAAATTGATCATCCACTGTTGCCATTTCTTGCCACCATTCTGCCCATTCACGACGTTTGGAATGGTCAAGAGGCTTTAGTTCTTGAGCCAATTGCACCTTGTAAGCGTGTAAATGCAAGTCTTTATGCATAATGTTCATCAACGACGAGCGTGAGAGGTGCAATTGTTGGGCACGACGACGAGTTGAGGTGGACGGCTCTTCAGCCACACTATCGCGAACAGCAGCAATATTTTCTGCAGTACGAGCTGTACGAGCATGCACTGGTGTTCTCACATCTTCTACAGACCCGGTTTGCTCGAATTTTTCCACGATTTTTGCGATTGTACGCACATTTGGACGATCAAATTGACCAAAAAAATCACGAAGTGCACGATATGCATTTTGATTTGAACGCCCATTTTCATAATAAGTCTGGATAACTTTAACACGTTGTTGGATTGTGTATCTCTCCATGGTTCAAATTGAGTAAGTCTAAAATAGAGAAATGTCAAATAAAATTCGGAAAAAAACTTGGCGTTTAGGTGTGGTTCACATTCAACATCGGCCCTTACAATTTAACCACCCTTTATAACTTAAAGCCCTAAAATCGTGCACTCCTTCGAGTTGAAGTGTTGTTAATCCAAGCATATAACCCGATTTTCTAAAATATAAATATTACGAAAGTTTTTTAAAAATAATATCAGTTTCAATGGATTTAAAAATTTTTGACATAAGACCATATGTACGCTGTGAGAATTATATTCACTTCAGTAATGCATTTCTTCATAGCTTTAATGAAAATTGTCACTCGAACTCGTCCATTGAAACACGTTTCATTAAAGTCAATGTTTATGAAATGTTTGTAGAATTAATGAAAATCTTCATGAAACTAATGAATCATTCCAACAATGAAGCGTTTATAGAATTTATGAAACGGTTTCTTAAAATTTTTTAATATTAAGAAGTCTAAAAATTAATAAAAGGCTACATTGAATAAAAAATACGTTGAGCACTTGAGAATTAAATCTTAAAACTAAAGTTTGAAATCGAATGAATTCTTTTTATGAAACTATGAAATTTTATGCTAAACAGTTTATGAAAAATTTCTTAATATTAATAAAATTTCAATGAAAATGGAAATTATTCAAGTTCTAGGCCATACTCTACATTCCTTTATTAGGATATGGTCCTTACAAATAATCTATAGAGTTTTTGTTTTCAAATTTATTAATTGATCACTTTCAGGAATGTGTTGGTAGATTTATTTTGTTAATTTCCTAGGTTCCCCTCATCAGAACACGTTTTGAAAGAAGTGACAATCGCATGCAAACATCAAACATTCATATAACCTAGTTATCCCACTAAATGAGAACTAATATATGAGCTCGAAGTTAAAGATTATCACCATTGATCAAAAATAAATTGAAAACTTGTTCGTTATGTGCAAGCTCTACCTTTGGTAGATATACAATACACGCTTTTTGTTTTTATTCTCCTTTTTTTACACTTGTTTTCTTTATTTAAAAACAAGTTGTAAAGGTGAAGTAAACTAAGACCGTACTTTGTCTTTTTTAACAAATTTTAAAACAAAAACTCTATAGATTATATGTTAGGACAATATCCTAATAAAGAAATATAGAGTATGGCCTGGAACTTGAATAATTTTCATTTTCATTGCACAATTAAAGGTCAAAAAAACTTAATTTTTATTTTTAATAAAAATTATTTCAAACTTATTAATAAAATTTCTTGGATATAATGAAATTCTTTATTGAAACTACGAAAAAAATTCTACGAAATTGCTTCATTAATGTCCTGATGGATAATTCTCTCAGTGTATGTAATTCTAAAGTTCATGTAACTTTGAAGCTTAATAATATACGGTGTGAGCTTTTGTAAATACTAGAAAATTATCTACTACTGACAATGATTGACTGTGTATGTCTGACTTATACTTTGTTTTTTGTTTGGTTGGAAAAGAGCATTAGAAAGAAAAAGTTTTGTCAGTTTAGGGTATGAATAAACTGTAAAACATAAATAAAAAAAAAAACTGATATTTTAAATGAAAATGAACCACATATTTGACTGAACAATAGACTTTTTGGCATCAACACAATACAAACATGATGTTTTTTTATTTAAACCAACAAATTTCCCAAATTTGTTACTAAAGCCAAAGTCATAGATTTTATGCAAAGAGTCATCAGATATGTCAGGCAAAGTATTGATTTCTAAAATGGAATAAATTTAACCATAACATCAAACCCACATATACCGTAATTACTAAACTTACACTCAAAATTATATAAGAGTAAAACAAAATTTTTAAAACTGCTGATAACATAAACTAAGATTTGAATACATATCGCTCATTTACTTCAAGAACCTCACAACTCAAAAAACATGATTTTTGAGTTAATGACGCAGAATTTTTCGTTATATCACGTATCATATTGAGTAAAAAAGTCGTATTGATATCTTGTATACTTACCTCTTGAGAGAAATTATGTCGTTATTTTTTCTTCAAGGTGAGAGTAAATTTAAAACTTTTAACTCGTTTTCTACAAAATCAAAATTTTTGAGTTATGACGTTATTGAAATAAATGAGCGATATACACTCACAATAACTTTTCCATAAAAAATCAACAGTTACTTAAAAGTTTAATCGGTAAAGTTGATTCAATGGAATATACGGTTAAATTACCCAAGAAATATATTTTTTAAACTTTCTGTCTGTTATTCAATAAAAAAAATAAACAAAAAAAAAAAACGTACTTTCGGTAATAAAGGGTCCGCCAAATAACATTTTTTGTTTTGAACTCCTGAACCAATTGGACTTTGTATGGCGTCATACCAAGGTCTTTATGCAAAATTCGTCTCAATGATGTCTCCGAAATGTTCAATTGTTGAGAACGACGGTGAATTGATGTTGATGGCGCTTCACGCACACTTTCTGCCACAGCAGCAATATTCTCGGGTGTACGCACTGTTTTTGGCTTTTCACGCTTTGTTTTATCGATGAGGATGCCAGTTTCTTTCACTTTTTTCACAAGATAACGAACATACAAACCATATTCGTTCAGCGGAAGGATAAAACTAATTATCTGTCAAATCAGACAAGAGCTAAGTGTAACCATTCACGACATAGGCACTAGTTGAAAAAAAAAAACGTTAGATGGCGGACCCTTTAGTTAAAATATTCAGTTAAAATTTTCTATTTAAAACAAAAACTAGTTTATATGAATGTTTGCTGTTTGGCATGGGATTGTTACCTCTTTCAAAATGTGTCCTGATGATGAGGACCTAAAAAATTCCCGAAATAGATCTACCAATTTGTACATTTTGTTTTTAAAAACAAGGAAAAGAAACAAAAACGTGTATTGAATATTTATCAAAGGTAGACATACACACAAAAAACAAGTATTCAATTTATTTTTTGATCAATGGTGATAATCTTTAACTTCAAGCTCATATATTAGTTCTCATATAGTGAGTAAACTAGTTTATATGAATGTTTGATGTTTAGCATGGGATTGTTACCTCTTTCAAAACGTGTTCTGATGATGGGAACCTAGAAAATTCCCGAAATATATCTATCAACTCATTACTGAAAGGGTCAAAGAGTAAATTTGAAAACAAAAACTCTATAGATTATTTGTTAGGACAATATCCTAATAAAGAAATATAGAGTATGGCATCGAACTTGAATAATTTTTAATTTTCATTGCACAATTAAAGGTCGAAAAAAACATAATTTTTATTTTTAATAGAAATTATATCAAATTTAAAAACTTTTTATATTATATTGAGTACTGAAATAAACGATAACTCTATTGTTTTTATCGATTTTGTCAATTAATTTTTCAACAGTTGAAAATAAACTAAAAAATACAATTGTTTTAAACGAAAAGTAAGTAGTCCTGTTTTTAACTGATTTTCGGTTAATTTAATATGTACACTATTGAACAAAATAAAGTGCAATTATATTATTGTTGTGTTTCGTAAAGGAAAAATTATTGAAAATAGTATCGAATATTAAAAGTTAAATTAAGAATGGATTGCTCTAAGGTCAGATGTGCTTATAATTGCTATGCAGCAAATAACATAGTTCGGGTGCCATTATCGTCTACAGTAGAGGAGTTTTCGGTAGGATTTGAATTGAAAACTACTTAAAAATAATAAATTATTATTTTAAAAATATTTAACAAAGAAAATGTTAAAATTGGGTTGAGAAAATTTGCTCTAGTGAGCTAAACCTCCAGCAGGGTACTGGCTGCATCCTCATGGAAATAAATATTTTAAGGGTAAAACTAACTTTTAAACTGAATTTTTTAGCTCAAAATTTTTGAGTAAAACTATTTTGAAAATTTTGAAATAATGTAAGCGAAGGTTGATCCTTCGCTCTCAATATAATGACCTCCAAACAAAAGGCAATAGCCACAAATGTTTTCAAACAAATTTATTTTATATGTTTAAAAAGTACTTGTAGATGTCATATTTAACACAAAATATATGATAAAAAACTAAAACAGTTTTTTCTTTTAACTTATTTTAAGTTTTTAAATACAATTTATAAAATTTGCACTCTATTTTGTGAAACAAAATTCTGTTCGTTCTTGATTTTTGGGTGGCATGTAGAAAAATCCTAAGTCAAATATGTATGTTTTGTAGTTTTTTGTATCGTATTGTGTATAAAATATATAAATTTAGTCAAATTTTTAATATTCAACAATATTTTATATAATTTTTTCTTCGCGAAAGACAACAGTAATGTTGTTGCACTTTATTTTGTCCAATAGTGTATATTCAGTAGTCTTTACGGAAAAAATATTGTGAGTGTAGTTATATCATTAACCGTATAAATAAAAAAGTTGTCAATAAAAATGTATGCCGTAATGTGACTCCATTCAGATAAGACTTAGTCATATTATATATGACTAGATATAAGTTTAACTTTTATATTTTTTTTTTTTTTTTTTTTAAAGAGAACCAACACTCAGGAAATTCTTCCTATTAATTAATGTGTTGCTTTCTTTGGAAAGGGGATAATAGAGAGATGAAAGGTGGTGAAAGATGAAGGGCTTCAAACGTGGCAACACTGTAATTGCGCGAGTAGATAAGACATAGAACAGTTGTTGCTCGCCACCTGATGTAGAGGTACTTAGATGCGAAAAGGTTTTATACGAACAGCGTCTACGTGCCAAAGTTCTTTCTGCTCCTCGGGGCAGTAAGACCTTTTGGTCGTTTTTTAAAAGAGTAAGGGATAATGCTAGTTCTTCTATTCCAACTCTTTTAAAGGACGATCAATCATTCACTGACCCGGTTGATAAGGCCAACCTTTTCGCTGAACTTTTTGCAAGAAATTCTTTCTTGCCGGAAAGCGATCAACCACTGCCCGTTCTCGAAAGTGTATCCTATACTATGCCTTCGATTTTCTTTCGGGCCCAGGCAGTCAAAAGGGTTCTTGCGGATCTCAACGTAAATAAGTCACCGGGGCCAGATGGCATATCAGCACTGGTGATGAAACAGTGCTCTTTAACGTTGGCACGTCCATTGGCAAAACTTTTCAGCCCAATCGCAATTTGCTCTGCGCTCTCCAAAGTGATGGAGACCATGGTTAACCACCATCTTGTGAAATATTTAGAGACCAATTCACTTTTAAATGATCGACAGTATGGCTTCCGTAGTGGTCGATCTACGGGAGACCTGTTGGCGTTTCTATCGGAACGTTGGAGCCGGTCAACCCACCGCTTTGGTGAGAGTAAAGTGGCGTTCTAAGGCGTTCTAAGGCGTTCGATCGTGTGTGGCACGGGGCACTCGTGACTTAGCTAGTTGCTTTTGGTGTCGGTAATGTCTTCTCTCGATTTATAACGAGTTTTCTCAGTGACCGCACTATACGTGTTGTTTAGATGGGGTCTCATCAAACGAGTTTCAGCTAAATTCAGGGGTACCGCAAGGTTCTGTTCTTTCTCCTACCCTTTTTCTTATTTTTATTAATGACCTTCTTGGTCAGACCTTCAACCCTATCTACTCTTTTGCAGATGACAGCAACATTTGTCATTCATTTTCATTCGATCATAGGCCAAGCTCTTTGGAGATAGAGGGCATGCGGCATAACATGAATGACACACTCAATCAATACCTTTCTACAATCTCCGAGTGGGGTCGCGCGAATAAGGTCGATTTAATGCACGCAAGACCCAATGTTGTATGTTAACCCACTGACGGGCTGTGGAATTAACATTGTCATCTGTAACTATGGATGCTTTAGGTATTGAGGATTCGGATACTCTTGATGTTCTGGGCATGAGAATCTAGTGTGATGTCCGTTGGAATAAGCACGTATTTCAAGTGCCGAAAGAGGCATTCAAGTGTCTCGGTTTTCTAAAACGGTGCAAGACTTACTTCACTCCATCCGATCTCCTTACTATTTATACCAGCTATATCCGTCAAAAAATAGAATACAACTCTCATATATGGGCAGGGGCTCCACTGTCTATTCTTAAGCTTCTGGACCGTGTCCAGGGGAGGGCGGTGAAGCTTATCAATGACAGTAAAGTATCCAACTCTATTGATTCATTGGAGCATCGTCGGAATGTGGGTTGTGTGACACTTTTCTATCGATGTTACCATGGGAGATGCTCATCTGAGATAAGTGAACTTATTCCACGAGCCCGAGTTTTTATTCGTAATACTCGCTTATCTAGTAGAGGCACATCCGTTTGTAGTTGATTGTCCTGTGTTTCGCACAACGCATTACAGAGAAAATTCGTTTTTTAGTCGAACGATTCGTATGTGGAACAAACTTCCCGCAGAAGTCTTCCCTGTTACTTACAATTTAGAAAAATTTAAATCAAATATCCACAAACACTGCTCCCTCTTTCCTCCTTCCCATACCTTATTTTCCTGATCAATACAATGCACTGCATGAGTAGGGGGCATCCCCTGAGTATTGGTTAAATTATAAAAAAAAAAAAAAATTAAATATTTTTACTCGGGTTAGTATAGTTCAGCTCTTTTTTTTTAAGAGCGAACGTTTTGCGATCGAGCATTTTTAAATTTATTAGAAATTATATTTTTAGGTTCAACCGCCAACACGTCGCAAGGTGTCAATTGACATTCTTCTGTGAATGTCATGTCTCACAGCTGTACAAAGACATAAATATTCTTAAAATAAACTCTCCTAAAATAAAGTAAATCAATACGGTGTCCTTGATTAGTTAGATGGCATTTTCCCAGGGATCAAATTCCCTTTATATGTCAATGAAGGCAGTTTGAGTAAATTTCCAGTAGAGTTATTATTACTAATATCAGCCATCAAACCCACAGTAGAGTACACATAAAACAAAGTCAATCAAAAAAATTCCTGAACAAATGTACTAAATTGACAATAGTGGCATTCACAATTAGCAAAGTTTTAGTTTTCACAGGTTGTTTGGAAATTTCGTAAATTTCTAATTTAAATCCCTCCCAACAGCCAATGTCTATCTACACATAAAAAATACAAACCCATTCAATTACTTTAATTGCTAAAATTCCGCCAACAACGAAAATTGCTAATTCAATTAGAAATTGATAGCTCTTATTTTTGAATTAAATTATAACTCATTTGATTAAAAAGTGATCAATATTGTATTCCCAGTAAAAAACGCTGCTTACATGCAAGCAGGTTTGAAAGGGAGTAAGCCGAAAAGAATCCCTTACAAACCTGCTTACATATGCTATGATTTTTATATGGCGAATTCCCACTTGAAGCATTACTTTTGGACAAAATAAGCGCGGATTTCAGTGCTTTTAAAAAGCAGTGATTTCATGGGTTTCAGTAAAATCATATTTCATGTCTACATTATTACGATTAAAAGTAATAATATGCATACACTCATAATAAACTATGCATAAAAATACGAAATTATTGTCAAAACTACAAAAAATTTCGTAAAATGAACAAATTTTCGTTTATTTTACAAAAAATTTGGTTATTTTGACATTTTTTTTTCGTAATTTTACGCATGGATTATTAGCAATGTATGTACTTCATTTATTTTACATAAAATTCTACAGATATTAGTTTTTTGTTGTAAAAATTTTTGACATATAATATAATTATTGTTTTTTTCACCGCTCCACGTGTTAGCCCTTCAGAAACAGTTAAATGAGTAATTATTTTTTATTTCATACTCGATAGTTTATAATCCACGATATGGAACTTTCTGCATTACAACCTGCATCCTTGTAAGGGATTAGGGTAAGCTGCTTACAACCTGCATTCTTGTAAGAGAAAAAAATAAGCTGAACATTTTTGTTTGTTTATTTCTATACGAAAGTTATTCGTTTCTTTTGCTGCTTCTTAGTATTATGTAATAGTAAGCACTTACATCAGCGCATTTGTTATATTCTGCTTCTAAAAACACGAACATTTTTTACTGGGTACCTTCACAAAAACAAAAAAAAAAATTGTTGTTGCTATACCAAATATTTTTTTATAGAAGTACCATACCAAATGTTTTTTAACAACTTTAATTTTATAACATTGTATTTAAACCGGCATGAAATTATCATATAGTTAGCCGATATATTTGTACTTATTTGAACATTCTCACACATGAATTAGTTTTTCTTTCTATTGAAGCGTAATGTTTTGGCAAAATATTTTTGGATTTTTTCTTTGCATAAATTAGCCCTTTTGTTGAAATCAGTGTATTATTTTTTTTTTGTTTAAAATAATTTTTAATTTATTAAACAAAATTAAACATTATAAATTGCATTTTCAAATATTCAGATTAAAACAACTGAAACTAAAAATTACTTAACTTTATAAAGTAATATCGGGTGTTTTTTACAGAGTGACACAAGTTTAAATCATAAAAAAGGAAATATATTTTTAATATCAATGAAACGGTCTTTATTGGAAAGAAAATTTTATGAAATTAATGTTTAAATATGATTACTGCCATGTGGCCGCCACGGCTGGCGCGTAGAAGGCGCAATCTGGAACACCAATTTTCAACAAGTGATGACCAAAAAACAAAACACGTTGATGACCAAAAAATACTGGAAAAGATTTTATTAAAATTAGAACACCTAGAAACATTCAATAAAAGTATTGAAGATCGCCTTATTGCATTAGAACAAAACATAAATTATTAATGAAACCATCAATCAGAGTTATGGAGTGGAATGCTAACGGACTTCAAAAACATAAAACTGAACTTTTAGCCATACTTGTAAAACAAAACGTCGACATTTGCCTTATAAGCGAGACTCAAAAGCTATATACGAGTTGATAACTATAACGTATATCTAACAATCCACCCAAGCAATAATGCAAGAGGTGGCAGTGCAATCTTGGTAAGATCCAATATATCTCATTATGAAGAAGAAAAAAATTTGCAAAGATGAATTCCAAGCCACAAACATAACAATAACAACAAATAACGCATACACATCATTCACATCAGTCTACAGCCCTCCAAGACATAATATTACTTGCGAACAGTATATGGAACTTATTAACAAACATAAGTATAAGTTTATAATGGGAGGCGATTTTAATGCCAAACATGTATATTGGGGATCCCGATTAAATACAACGAAAGGCAGACGTTTGTTTGAAGCCTTACAAGCAACAGGTAGTGAATGCATCTCGACTGGTTCTCCTACATATTGGCCAACAGATAGAAAAAAGCGGCCAGATTTAATTGATTTTTTTATAATCAGAAAAATATCTAAACTCTCACTGGATATAGAAGAAGGGTTCGCTTGAGCTCAGACCATTCACCAATATACTTAACTCTAAACTGCGGAGTTCGTAAAAAAACACCGATTCCAACAATATCAAATAAGCACACTGATTGGAGTTATTACAAATTATTAATAAACGAAAATATTAAGACCTTATCACATATATCTACATCTGAAGATTTAGAAAAAGACGTACAAGACCTTGCGTCACTAATTCAAGAGGCTGCATGGAATTTCACCCCTCAAATGAAAGGGTTTCAAAATAAAATATCCTACCCTCCAAAAATCCGCGAACTTATAGCAATTGAACGAAAACTTCGAAAAAAATGGCAGCAGACCAGATGTCCCCGTGACAAAACTGTACTTAATAATGCTACTCAAAAACTGAGAAGACAAATAAAAGTTTACAAAAACGAAAATCTTAATCAGTATTTATCGGAGTTAACATATGACAGCAAAACTGACTATTCTCTTTGGAAGGCCACAAAGCAGCTTAAGCAAGCAACTCGTACAAACTCAGCTCTTAGGCAAATCGATGGAACTTGGGCAAGAACGAATTTACAAAAGGTTAATTTATTTGCTGATTATCTAAGTAGCATTTTTACCAATGACCTTGCTGATAAACAAGAGCTAGGTGTGGTAATAAACAATGACTGTGAAAATATTTCAAATGTAACAGTCACAGAAGTAAAAAAGGAAATCAAATCCCTTAAATCTAAAAAGTCTCCCGGTTATGATTTAATAACTGCAGATCTACTGAAACACTTACCGCATAAGGCAATTGCAAATCTTGCAGCAATATTTAATGCAGCTATAAAACTAAGCTATTTTCCAAGCATATGGAAAGTGGCTGAGATCATAATGATACAGAAGCCAGGAAAAAACCGTGAAGAAGTTAGTTCTTATAGACCTATTTCATTATTGCCGTTAATTGGTAAATAGTTTGAGAAATTAATCTGCAAAAGATTAAAATTAATAATTCACACTAAAGGTCTAATACCTCATCACCAATTCGGATTTCGCGAGAAACATTCGACAATCGAACAGATACATAGAATAACTCATTCAATTGAAATCGCCTTAGAAAAAAAAGAAATTTGTTCAGCCGTATTCTTAGATGTTGCAAAGGCGTTCGATGGTGTATGGCATGACGGATTGATTTACAAGCTAAATTTACTTTTACCCAAGCACTACTGCGAATTATTAAAATCATATTTAGAAGAAAGAGTTTTCCGAGTAAAGCTAGAAGACGAGTACTCAAATCTTTATCCTATTAGATCAGGCGTACCACAGGGTAGTATACTGGGCCCTATTTTGTATCTTTTGTATACCTATGATATGCCAGTAAACAGAAATTGTGTAGTCGGCACTTTTGCGGATGACACGGTAATATTGTCAACAGGCCCGAACAACATGATTGCAACCGAAAAACTACAGAAAGCTCTTGATGATGTACAACTATGGACACAAAAATGGGGCATACAATTAAATAGTTCCAAATCCATCCATATGAACTTTACCTACAAAAAAACAGCTCATTTACCAATTTTTATCAACAGCATTGAAGTGCCATTTGCAAACTCGGCTAAATACTTAGGTATGACGCTGGATACAAAACTTCATTGGAAAGAACACGTCAAAATTAAAAAAAACGAACTAGAGATAAAATACAGAAAAATGAGTTGGCTATTAGGAAGAAGAGCCAAACTCTCTATACACAACAAACTTATGCTGTACAAACAGCTTTTAAAACCAGTGTGGACTTATGGAATCCAAGTCTGGGGATGCGCAAAAAATTCTACAATACAACAAATTCAAAAATTCCAAAATAAAGTCCTTAGAAATATTGTTAATGCCCCATGGTATGTTCGAAATGCCGACATTCATCGTGACTTAAAAATAAGTACAATACATGAAGAGATAAGGCGTAACGCTGAGGCTCATAATCTTCGATTATTGAGTCATCCCAACGAAGGAATTCCGAATATATTAAACATCTCAAACAAAATTTAGTTGATTTTAGTTACAGAATTTATAAAAATTATCAGACTATTTCTTAAATTCACCTTTTTTTTGCAAGGAAATCTATTTTATTACTCATTCGATTTTAGAATCACAATGCAAATTTGAAGAAGTTGGCAATGGCCTTTTTTCAATTGTACTTTTTTAAGATATTTATTTTTCACTTTTCGAACTTTTTTTTTTACTCGAACTCAAATAAAATCATCTTTAATCAATTCCATTTACAACGATTGGATCCAAATAAATACATTTGATAAATATTAATTTATGAATGGGTAATTGAATTAAATGTTGAATCTTGAAGTTTCTCTGAAGTTTCTAAAAATAGAACTGTTGTGTTGTTGGAGTTGTACTTCTGAGATTATGTATGCAAGAAGAAAAACACCGTGTATTGAATAAAACTAGTTTTAATCACAACAAAACTCGACCTGACGATAGATCAGTGCGCTAAAGCGCTCTGTCTAACGTTTGGTGCGAGTGCATGTGGCATTAGAAATCAGTCTATCTATACCACGGTCAGTGATTGCACAGAAAATTTCATATAGACGCAATCGAACAAATAAAAACATAACAAATATTACATTATTTAAAAATTCAAAAAACAGGGTCACTGACGAAGGTTCAATACCAGAAACTGCGCAGTCTGATTCAAGAAAATTGAAAAATTTACAATGTAGTTATGATTTTAAGAAATACACTCATTCTTATCTACCATGTCTTTCACAATTAAAATTTAATAAAATTGCATATTAATTACAGTAATTAATATGTGAAAAAGACGTTAAAATTCAAACTCAATCTTTAATTTTTATTTTTATGGAAATAGTACTAAAAGAGTCAAAGGAGTACCATGGCACTTTTCCGGATCAAATAGTACCAAAAAAAGTACAATTTTACTAACTTTATCATCCCTGGTTAAATCACATGATCTTGGTGGCCAATTAATTGGACCATTACGTGAAATTATTTTTTCATCAAAAGTTTCTTTGAGTAAATCAATTGTAGCGCCCGCTGTGTGGCAGGTGGCTCCGTCCTGTTGGAACCAGATATCAGCAAGATTAATGCCACGTAATAAAGGTACGAAAAAATTTCGAATCGTGTTCCTATACCGCTCACCATTGACAGTGACATTATGACCTTCATCGTTTTTGAAGACATATAGGCCAATGACTCCGCCAGCAAATAAAGCGCACCAAACAGTAATGTTCTGTGGATATAATGACAAAAGCTTGTGGGTTCTCCTTACTTCAAATGCGACAATTCTGCTTATTTACGTACCCATTCAACCAAAAATGGGCTTTATCCTAAAATAAAATTTTGAATGGAAATTTAAAATCAAGTTTGACAAATAGAAAAATTATGTTGATTAAAAATTTCAACAATTTGCACGCGTTGCTCTAATGTAAGTCTATTTATAATGAAATTTCAAAGCAAACTTAACAAAAAGCAACTATCAGCTGTTAACTGGGTGGTCAAATAAAGCAGTGATGCCAACTCAAAGTTGTGACACTCTAAAAAAAAAAACACTTTTTATAACTAATACGAATTAATATCTAATCTAATTGAAATAAATTAAAACTATTTATTACTAATACGACTAAACATAAACATTTGTAAACAACAACTATATAAATATAACAAAAAACAACAACAATGTGTTGATGTTTGCTTTTGAGCGATAATTTAAAAAAAATGTCAAGCAAGTTCCGAATTTGAGCAAAATATTTAATTGATTCAATTAATTTTTAATTGACTGCTTTTAAATTGAAAAAAGTAGGGACATATTTTGTTCTGTGTATATTGAGCAAATTAATTGCAAGACTCGCAAATCATTAGTAGGAAATTTTACCGAATAGTGGCATATTGTGAATACCGCTATTGTTTTATTTCATAAAGAGAACAAATATTATTAATATTTTATTAATGATAATAAGTAAGTAATAAGAATTTTTGTGTACAATTTCGATAATGAAACCAAAGGACATATTTCATGAAATTCCCAATAAATAAAGTTTTAATTAAACAAAGTAATATCCGACTCTTTATGTATGTATGTACATTAGGGTGGCATTACTCTAAAAAGGTGAAATTTTGGAGTTTAAATTAAAAAATATAACAAATATTTTTTTTACTAATTTCTTGTGACACATTCTTTATAATAAACTTTAGTATGATGAACATGAATGTAAAGCCATTTTTTTTTTAAACAATTTAAGAATTTCCGAGATTTTTTTCTGTTAAACTTATTTAAAATAACGATATCACAAAAAAAGTTTTTAGTAATTTCAAAAATGTTTTTATATTTGTGTTTGACATACAAAATTATATATAAAATTATAACATATTTACAATACAAGACATATTTATTTTATATTTTTTTCAATTGTTCCAAAATAACAAAACTTTGACCTTTAAAGTGCACGGTTTAGAGTTATCTTACTTAACTTAAATTTTTACCTTCTGCACAATAGTCCGCTGGGGAAAAGTTCCCCATGTGTTTCATTGCCACCCTAATACGATTATAACTTTGATATGAAATTGAATTTGCTATTTGAATTTTCTGTAACTTTTACAGAATTTTTTATTTCTTTTTTACCCTCTTTAACCTGCCTCCAGGCGGGGTTCATAAAAGCACGAATGCTTTAAATAAGTACTTTATAATAAGAAATCAAGATATTTCGTCAGAAAACTTAATTAAATAAACCTTTTTCGTTTAGGATGAGCGGTTTTAAGTGTCAAATTCGTAATTTCGTAAAATCTGGAAAATAAAAAATATTTTAAAATGAGAACAAATTTAAAAACAATACTAAAAAAAAAAATAGTAATCTTTACTGAGAAACATTGATAATGAACATTTAGTACTATTTAATCCCAAAATAATTATATATTTTGGCCCAAGGACTCTCCTAATACTTAAACATATAATGCTAAAGACTGCATATTATTCTCTAAAAAATATACTTTCCATCTCAATAAAATTCTGCACAGTCGACTTTAAAGTCTTTACTTGTTTAATTTACGGTGCTCGGTATTCGTATAGCACTTAACTCCACCGAAGTATAATAATGAATTAGGTCTATGAACCAAAAAGCTTTCATAAGTTCGCCAACTCGCTCTTATATTTCTAGCAACAACTGTTCTAAGACTTATCATCTCGCGCAATTACAGTGTTGCCATATTTGAAGCCCTTCACGTTCCCCCGCTTTCATCTCTCCTCTAATCCGTATCCAAAGAAAGCAACACATTAATAAATAGGAAGAATTTCCTGAGTGTTGTTTCTCTTAAAAACTTTATATTAAACAAATATATTAAATTCCCAGGTGAAAAGTTCATATATGATCATATATTGTCATATAAGGTACCATGTACGGGCACATATGAACATATATGTAATGTATGGAATCATATATGTGTAAAAACATGCAAAGAAAAAGTTAATGTATGGATATGTATAGCACCATATATAATAATATATTGCATAAATTGATTCATTGATTCATATATTGCTTCATATATTCCATATATCTCCTTATATGAATTCATATATTGATCTTTACATGGGCAATATGTTTCTATCTGTTTTCGTCAGATATGACCATATATGAGGACGAAATTTTTAACCCCTTCTCGCCGCTGGACGAATTCCTGACAAAAATATTTAAAAGGAACTAGATTTTAAAGTTTCCATAATTTATAAAGACGTTAGTAGAGAATGAGTTAATAAGATAAATGTTTTTTATGATTTTTATTTTAATTATAATATTGAATCTTAAAGAGGTTTAATTGAGCTCTTTACACAGTTTTTTGAAATTTATGTTTCAGTTTATCGAAAACTTTTAATACTGCTTCACCAACACGTATTTTACTATTTGCATACAGGGCATGCAATGTGTTTTGGTTCATATGATATCTCACTTGTATCTAAGGAAATATCAGTCGTAACCTGACTAACAATCCCGCTTTTGAATATAATTTTTTCTTAACAAAGTTTTATAAAAAATAAAATTATTTAAAAACATTCAACATTAGGGTGGGGCGATTTGAACATATTAATGGGCGCTTCGCGTTTCTGATTCTGGGATTGTACTGAGCAAAAAAGTCCACTAGACCATACGTCTACGGTGAAAATCGAACTTCCAGATTTTGACTTGCAAACAGCTTTTGACTTGCTTGTAACAATGTGTGGGATGGACATATCTCAGGAAGTAGAGGAGCTTATCCAAGATTATGGCATCAATCTCTTCATTGGAAGATTCTCTAGCAGATTAATGCATCAATCATATTTGTGGGTGGGATTTAAGGGGTTAATTTTTAATTTCAAAATAGGCTTTTTTTGCCGTATTTTGTGAAAGTAACCCTGTCCCTTTGCACTTTCACAAGGCCAAAACTGCCTGAAGGAGCGTTCCAATGCTTTTGCGATATACTAGCGAGTTCTTAACTTTTGTCTTGGCTACAATTTTTGTCTTAGTATTGGATCGAAAATCTCAATGGTTTGGCTGTTATAGGCCAAAATTTCCAAAAAAAGTGACAAAAGTCTCTATTCAACATATTATAAATTTTGGAGATTATTGATAGAAAATAAAGTTTCGGAGCCAGTGATAGAATATCGAAAGTTGAATCGAAGTATGAAATGTATTCATTTGTTGTGCCAAAAGGGATTGCTTTTAAAATTAGAAAAAAAAAAAATTTTTGAAGCAATATTTGAACGATTCAACCTAAAAACTACGAACTTATTAAAATACGTATTTTAAGACAATAAATTTTAAAAATTCCGCTTTTTGCAACAAAATCCCGATTTTTCGCTTGCCCAGTCCCGCTTTTTGATCAAAAAAAGTTGGCCACGTTAGTAGTACTTGACTCCGTCTCAGATGCTGACTTTGTCTCTAGATCATAATTATTAGTGTCCGACCGAGTATTCGGCTTCGGAGTTCGGCCAAAAAGTTATGTTCGGTTAAGTTCAGCCTTTGGCCAAATTTTAGCTGAACTTGACCGAACTCCGTGTATTTGAAGAAATTTAGTACATTTTAAGAATAAATTCATTAAGTTCTAGTGCAATTCGTTACATATTTTATTAAAAATAACAATGTTCAAGCATTGCCATTTTTTCAAAATACAAAATTAAATTAATTGAAATCATTATGTCACATTTTTAAAAGATAAATTAGCTTTTTTTTGAGGTTTATTCAGGTTTATTCAAACTAAACAGGAAATTTAAAAGTTCTGATTCGGCCGAATATTGAAAATCTGGCCGAAGTTCGGCTACGGCTGCGGCTTCGGCCAAAAAAAGTGAGTTCGGTGGGATACTAATAATTATCACTATAATTATCAGAAACTGAATATTCTTATTTATTTAAACATTCATCTCCATTAGTATCCTCATTGCCATCACTAACAATCTCTTCATCACCATCTACCATGAATTGTCATAATCGGAATCAACAATTATATTGCGCTATTGTTTAGCTTCCAACTTTCAGATGCTTTTAGTGGAACCTTCAAACACAAGCATTTAGCTAAAGTTTGTTTTATAAAATTCTTAAGTATTTTTTTTTGTCGGGTGGCTTAATTACTAGTGTTATTGTCCTCATCATCATTTTCCAAATCATCGAATTTAATATTTTTTTTTGTAGCAAGTTTGTTTTACATTGTCCATACTGTTATTAATTTTCTATTTATATCTATTAATGCATTTTAAATTTCAAATGTATGAATTCACCTTCACGGAAGAAGTCACCCAATGTGGAGACGAGATATTGGCAATAAATAATTATAATTTATAAATAAAGGATCTTAAGCTCGTTTAAAAGGAAAAAAGCGTGGACATTTGTATTTCCTACATCCTATTTAAAATGTAAAGTCAAATTTCCAAACGGTATTCCAGTTTTGGTGTTTTTCTGCATTTGAAATACATTGAAATTTTCTAATTATTATTTACAAACTATGAACATATCAATAATAACAAATATAAACTAAACGAGAATTAAGTTTGATATAATTTTTATTAAAAATAAAAATTATTTCTTTTCGACCTTTAATTGTGCAATGAAAATGAAAATTAGCCATTTTCATTAAACGAGAATTTTTAAAAACTCGACATAATCTTTTATTTTTAAATAGCTAACCCACATTAACTGTTTAAATTGCAAAATTACTGTTTTTGGTAGTTGTTTATAAAAATACTAAATTAACTACTCAAACCAACTTTTACTGTACTCATGTACACTTGGAATGCTATGTACCACTGCAATTGTAGTTAAAAACAAATGAAATTTCATTAAATTCAACTAACATTGTCATTTGTTTTCTAATGTTCAAAAAATGAACCACAATTGTAATAAAAATTAACCACATATGCAGTAAAAAATAATCAAACTTTTATTTTTTTTATTCTTTTAAATAACAAAAAACTACTGTAAAGAGTTAATGTAAAATCATAAAACAGTCATTTGATGTGGTTTGTTTTTTAAAATGAACTACAAGGTAAGTAAAAAATTAAATTTGTTCTACAAATGACTGACATTTACATTAAAAATGAAGATACTGCATTACATCCTAACCAACTACATATTTTTAAAGCAGAAGTACACTGCGTGTAACAATTTTACTATGTAAATTTTCTGCTTTTCCGAGATATTTTTAGTTAAATTTACAAGTTCCCTTCAACCGATATTAACATAATTATGCTCAAATGAAAAGTAATTTTGTCTAATTCGCTTTTGTAGAATTATTTTTAAAATTTTTTTAGAATGGAGGAAAAAAACTCCATTTATAGTAAAAATCAAATCAATATTTGTGCTTAGCATGGCAAAATTAATTAGAAATTATGTGTAGCAAGACATATTTTTATTAACCCTTTCATGCATTTGTTGTATGTATAAAACAACACTTTTTGACAAAAGCTTTCTCATTTCTAACAATAAATTTAGCAAAACGGAGTTTTACAAAAAGATCTCAGGGCCCTATACTTCAGTTTTGCTGTTTACTTGAAAAATTTAAAAAATATATGGTTTCCTTAACTAAGTGTGGCGCATGAAAGGGTTAAAATGAGAGGTTGAAAAAAATTATTGTATATATTTTATAATGATAACTTTTGCAAATGGAAACTTTTTTGCTTCATTTTTGGCAAGAACACTGTTTTGATGTGCCCACATATTAAACCAAAAGTATAACTCTGGAGTCAACTTGGAAAGCTATGCTTCCAATATAATTTTTTTTTTTTAAATCTCGAATATATAGTATATGCAAATACATTTTTTTTTTCAAAATAATTTCCAATAATTGCTGATTTTTAAAAAACTAAAACTTCCCAGTAAAATAGTAAACTCCAAATAACAGGTTGCAGAACAACTTATGCACTATTAGAACAGGTTCTACTTTCTGTTCTACAACAGGTTCTTTTTATATGTAGTTTGTCCCATTTGCAATATTTTCTTTACCTCCAAACTAGAACAGGTTGCTTTAGAACCGGTTCTAGAACCAGTTATAGAACTGGTTCTGAGACAGTGGCACCTTACATTTGGACTCACAAGAACCTGTTCTAGAACCGGTTTCATGTAACCGGTGGAAAATAAGCTGTTCTAGAACAGGTGCAAAGGCAGACTGTTCTAAAAAATTTTGCTGGGTTATTTATGTCAATTGTTCATTAAGCGTTCATATTCGCTAAAACTGTAAAAAATGCTAAAAACCTAAATGAAACGTAAAGCAGTCGTTTAAATCTAAAGTTCTGTGCATTGCATATGTGCCATAAATATAAACACAGGTCTTGTTATAAATTTCCGCCAAAACAAAAGCAGATTGATTGCTTGCGAAAAGTTTTAAATGCAAAAAACTAAATGTAAAACCGACAAACTTTAAAGACATTTTTCTCGTAATCTGTATGTCCAAAATAAATATGGGAAAATCTACGAAACCGTACGATTTCAGATTTGGAAATTGAAAATTTTAAAATTAGTGGCACACAATTTTTTTCTGGATTAGATTATTTAAAATACATTAAAAGCAATAATGCGCTCGCGTGAATCATTTTTTTTGCTAAAAGGATCGTATTATCCCTTTCGTTTCTAAATCACTTTTAGCTCCAAAAATCTATGAAAAGCTACAAAATTGAAACTTAAATGGCTCTGGATACCAAAATAATAGTCATACGATCCATTTAGCATTTAGAGATTTTATTGCCATATTTTAATTATTTCTAAAGGCACACTAATCGATTTGATCTCATTTAATTATTTTATTTGTCATTTATAGCCAATATAAAAATTTCAAAAATCGAAAACTTTGTTCGCGGCGCTCCACTGGTTATACCTAACTTTTAGACCTAGTTTTACAATAACCGCAACAATATTTAATTGATAAGAATAGAAGGTTGAAAAAAATGCTGCTCTAATGTACGTATATGTATTTGAAATATCTTTTAAGCTTCTGTCTATGGAGAGTCAATAATCAATCCAGTGTTCTATGAGTGTGTGTGAGTGCACACCGTCTTAGTACAATAGATAAACAACAACATCTTATTAGTTGACACATCACGATATAATGGTCTACTACACAACCACTACAACTACTACGACACGTATTTTCCAATTGCACAATAAATACTCAAGTGACACTTGGTGTTCTCTTTACTTTCGTTTTCTTTTTTGTTTAATACCAAATGCACACACGTAAATGAAATGTATGTGTTGTTCATTTTTAAATTAGTTCATGTGTTACTCTTGTTTAACAGTAGCTCTGTGTGTATGTGTGTCTGAGCTAATATATAGCACTATAGTGAAAAACAGAGATTACAAGATTAATTGTTACTTTGGCCAGAATTGGATTTTTTTATACGAGTTTTATTTCCTGTTAGTATAAAAGTATATACACAAGAAAGACACTTATTTCATGATATCTGAGAGATTTCAAATGAAAATGGAAAATTTTGTGTAGTGTTCGTAACCGTCCCGTCATATAATGACAATTGTAATTAATTATAAGAATTAATTACTAAAGAAAATTTTTTAGAGTTCATTTTACAGGACGAGGAGGAAAACATTTTCATTGAAAAATTTAACGGAATCAAGGGATATACCAGACAGCCACAGTTTCGTACCATTCAAGCTCTCGTCAGTGGTTATTTTATGTGTTAATTGATTAAAATATTTTATATTATTAACTTGCTCTATATGACAAACTTTTTACTTTTTGTCGTGTCTGAGAATCAAACTCAGCGCTATCATCATGGAAGATGTTTGTATTTAAAATTTAAGTATCACCCTAGGTTTTGTATACAACTATATACATATATAAGCAGCTTATATGACACACGGATTCTTGTTATATATATTTTTCTTATATTCCAGAGTTTTAATTTTGTTTTGCTGCTGTTTAGGTCTCTTTTTTATTCCTTTTAAGCATCTGTGCAAATGGTCAACCATTTGTGCTTTTGATATTTTTCTTTACATCTCCAGTGTATAAAGTGAAAAAAGATACCGTTTGGGAATATGATGCTATATACTAACGCGAGCGTGTAGCAATGGTTTGAGCTAGAAACTCACTTAAAGTTGTTGTGATTTATGTCATTTTGTGTCACAAAGCATGGAACGCGTTAAACGTTTAGTTAAAGCAATTTGTATGCGTCAACAGATGAATTAACAATTTTCGTTGTCGTTGTTATTTTCATTGTGCTCGCTGTATTATGTGTGTGTGTGTGTGTGTAACCCGCGTGGTATATAAACATTTATTTATTATGTAGTAATAACAACCAGTCATGGTCATATATACACATAGAGAACAATTAAGTCATTTGCCAACTGGAATTTGGTTACTAAGACTCAAAATTGGTTACTACAACTAAAATCGGTTGGTACAACTGAATAATGGTATTCACAACAAAATTCGGTTAATACAACTGAATTTTAGTTGCAACAAAAAATAAAAAACTATTCAGAAATCAGTTTTAAATTTAAATTCATTTCTCTGTGTGTAGCATAGCAAAAGATATTTATTTTCATGTCGAGAAAATGTAGAATACAAATGAGAACAAATAAAAGTCAGAAGTGATCTATTTTAAACATGGTTTGGTCGACATTTGTGAGGACTTATATCTTATAAGTAACAAAAAATGTATTTTAAGTAAAAATATTCAATTTTGATCGAATTTAGAAAAATAGATACAAAAAACTATAGCTTGGCTAAGAAATGATTTTAGTAAAACCATATCAAGTAAAAAAAAAAATGGTTTTTATCCGCGCTCAAAAAAATTTTCTTTTTGGCGAATTTTATTAATTCAAATTCTTATATTTCATATAATTTAAAAGTGAAGTATACAATATACACTCATAGAAAAAAGTTAGAAGAGAAATTAGTAATCCGACTTTGCAAGTTTTAATCAAATTTTTAATTCAAATTGAGATTTAAGTTAAAAATTTTGCTATTTTTACTTGATCAAATACTACATTTTTTCTGAATTGAAGAACTATAATAGGTGGTTCTTTGTGTTTGTAAAATAGTTTATAATGTTTAAAACAAATTTTCATCATGGTAAACTACACGAACGAACAACGTATGGAAATTATAAAAATGTATTACCGAAATTCGGAGTCGGTGACTGCAGCTTTAAGAACGTTAACTCCAATTTTCGGTCGTTATTCTCAATGGGCTCAATGGGTTCGTCAATAAGCAAAATATGCGTTATTGGTTTGGTGAAAATCTACATGTGCTTCCTGAATCACCACTTCATCCACAAAAAATAACTGTTTGTTGCGGTTTGTATGCCGGCGGCATCATTGGGCCACATTTTTCGTCGACAATAACGATCGTCACTTTACTGCGAATGGCGATCGTTATGGCGCCATGATTACCGATTATTTTTGGCCCGAATTGGATAACATATACTTGGACGACATGTGTTTTCAACAGGACGGTTCCACACAGCACACGTTACAATCGATTTATTGAAGAGTAAGTTTGGTGAGCGTGTTATCTCAAGAAATGGACCAGTCAATTGGACGCCTCGTTCGTGCGATTTAACGCCTCTAGACATTTTTCTTTGGGGCTACGTCAATTCATTGGTCTATGCCAACAAGCCGACGACGTTGGAAGAACTCAGAGCCAACATTGAACGCGAAATAGCGGCCGTTACGGCCGAAATATGTGACTGAGTCATCGAAAATTGGGTCCAACGAATCGACCGCTGCCGACGTACCCGCGGTGGCCGTTAGAACGAAGTCGAGTTCCATTCATTAATGTTTTGATTGTATTTCAAGTTATTTTGGAAATATCTCAAATGGCGTGCGTTTTATTTCAAAAAAAAAAGTTATCAAGTCCCTATTGAAAAACCCGTTATAATAAATACAGTGCTGTATTTTAGCTGTCTCATTATTTATGGTAAAAATTTTCTCGAATAGATGGCGCTTAGTTTTCAAGCAAACAACTAAAAATTTAACGAAAATTTAGTAGATTTTACAGTTTTTGTTTGCTGTTTATAGTTTACTAATATTTTGCAAAAAGATTCTGCTAATTTTACTGCCTTTTTCTGCAACGTAATTTTTAACCAATTTTTAGTAACTTTTTCTGCTTTTTTACAGTTTATGAGTTTAGTCTGCAAATATGGCCAATATAGCCAATTTTCAAAATTTTTATTTTCTTGAGAACTTTTAACCTGAGTAAAAATACATCTAATTTTCGAAAATTTCAGATACTTTTTCATACAAAAATATAATAAAACCATAAACGTGATATTGGGCAACTAAAAAATACGTGTCGCTTTTTTTGCTTCTCTACATAAAAATCTACTTGGGTCGGGATACTTCCCTTGTTAGCTTCTTTAACTTAAATTTTTTAACTTTAAAAATAAATTCCAAAAAGTTATTTGTCTATAAATAATAAAATAATAACCATTTGTTTTAAAAATGTTTCAAGGCAGAGTTACTGAGTTTATTTTCAAAAAAATTACCAATCAAAGTTCAAACAGTTGTATAGTTATCAATATGTTACCATCCGGTTAAAAAATTTATGATATCTTTATACTTTATAGCTAACCATGTAATAAACAAATGTTTTACTTACAGCTAAACAAAGGACAATTTTACGATGTTTTAACGAAAAAACAAACAAAAAATACAACGGATAAAATTAAATGGAATCTTTTAATACAAACACAGTAATATAACTCACACAAACACTCTCTAATACAACAGTTCTCTCATTCATACACACGTACTATTGAAACGTGTAAAAGGACATTCATATGACTTAAAACAACAAAAACAACAAAATATTTTTTTACAATATTAAAGAACGCCAACCATCTGCCATGGTTCACTGCACTCGCAGGAGTTGTTAGTTATTATTTTTAGTATTTTTTTCTTTTAACCTACACAAATCAACAGACTCTTAAAAGTATGAATTCATTAAAATGAATTTAGACTTATAAGTGAATTTAAAATGTTAAACAATTCTGAAGTAGCATTTTATTAAAAAAAAGAAAAAAAACGTCAAATAATTTATCACAGTTCATAAATTTTCTTAATTAAAAGTTTAGAAATTTCCAAAATTTTCAAAAAAAAAAAAAAATCTACAATTTAAAAATAAAATACATTCTTTGATTTCTCTGTCCTTTAGAACAACTGATGTTGTATGTAGTAGAATTGAAAAAAAAGAACAAAATTATTTGTTCTATTTTTGTTCGTATTGTTTTAGTTGCTTCATGTTTATGAGGTTGAACCAACCATTATGGTTTTTGGCATAAGATATCGATATTTGAGTATCTCCATGTATGTGGGTGGGATGCTGTGGAAACTTTGAACTTTTTAAAAAACGTTTATTTTTATAATGAGTAAATATTAAAATACAGGTACAACGATAAAAATCAATGTCAAGGAAGGTTAAAAATATATCAACAGGAAGAAAGGTATAAGAATGAGAAGAAAACATGAGCGGTCACAAAATTATTTCTGAAAATTAGTAAGGGTCATATAAGAAATTGAGGAAACCATATTTAATAGTTCCCAAAACAAAGACATTTAAATTAAAATTCGAATTTTAAACACAAGTGTCCTTTTTGTGTCAGCACAGTAATAGAAGAATGTTGGTGGAATCTACTGCAAATTCGGAACTAATTCTAGTTTTTCTACCGATCCAGAAGGTTTCATCGTGTGACTCGTATTAGTTTTGGACGAAATTTTCATTGAATATTTTCGTTTTTAAATATTTTAAAATTTTTATGTTAAACCTAAACCTAAGCCGATAGCCTAAGTTGCTAGTGCTTAGTTCTTAAGATTTATTGTAATTTTTAATTATAGTAAATAAATTAAATAAATAAATAATAATATGTTAAACCTACATGTCGTATGAGTAATAAATATTGCATGTAATAAAATTTCACATACACTCAGGGAAAAATGACGTTGCAAAATCGACAACGGTTGTGGTCAATATTACACCACAACGTTTTCAATTTATTTGACAACGCACGGTGTCAAATTTTTAACGAACGTGTTCGAATCGACAACGTTATGTTGTCAAAATCTCTGCTAACGCCAAAATTTTTAGTTTTTGACAACACGTGTTTACAATTTGACAACGAACGTGGTTAATTTGTCAACGTTACGTTGTCAAATTCTCTGCTAATGCCGAAATATTTACTTTTTGACAACGCATGTTTACAACTTGACAACGAACGTGTTCAAATTGACAACGTAACGTTGTCAAACTCTCTGCTAACGAAGAAGTTTTAAGAATTTTTCATTCTTTTGGTTTTAGTCAGTGTGTTTAGTAGCATTATTTAAAATATTATTAATAAAATGGAACAAAGCCACGAAATTCAATTATCTGAGGACCTTAATTTAGTTGGTGATTTATTAGAATTAAATGGTGAAATTGTAGTGGTCAGTGATTCATGCTTTTCAACAAATGATATCGTTGAAGACAGACAGTTTTTAAAAACCATGGATTATGTAAGTAAATCAATGGCTGAAAAAGCAATGTACAATATACGGTTAGAAACATATATTTTTTTATATATTATAGCATCACAAATAACATTTAGAAGCTTGCCCTATTTAAAAAGAGAAGATTTAAAGGAGACACTGCTGCCACTAGGGATACGTGTTGAGTTCAGGGAACAACTATTTGGCTGAAAACAAAAGGAGGTTATATAGGCAGTACTTGAATATGCAAGTGGAAACATTAAATTGACATCTGACCATAGACATGACATTATTAATGTCATTATTGAAGACATTTTAAGTAGAGATATTGTGCTTTGCACACAAGACTATAACCGTTTGTTGGATGAAATTTGTTCAGTTATCCCACTTGAAACCGAAATGAAGGTAATGTTTAAATAACATGAATTCAAAACTTTAAATATAAAACAAATAATTCAATGTTTACAGGACTGCTATTACATTTCACGAAAAGGTAAAAACAATGCAAGCAGAAAGCTCTATGCACAGTATAGAAACAAGAATTTAAAAAAAAGAAAGCTTTTGGATTCATTACCAACCAGTAGCACCATTGAAAGCAACATGTCTGTGCAATCTTCTGACAAAGATCTTGTTGAAATCGATGAATCAGTTGCTGTTGCACTGTAAACTTCCTTGATCAGAGAACGCGACGATTAGGGAGCAGTTTGTGAAAAATGGAAAAGATCTTTCAATATACGCCAAAAATACTTACAAAAATTGAAGAGTGTTGAGTTTCTACAAGAATGGAAAAAACTGTTGGATGCAAGAGCATCGGAATTGGTTAGTATTAGAATTTTTTACATTTATTTTTTCTAAATTCTTTTTCTTTTAGATCTATGTGTATTGATTTTGATATAATGTTTCCATTAAAAGGGCTTCTGTTACTTTCTAAATGGGAAAAATTTAAAGAAACGATTCGAAACTACTATGCAAAAAATATCCATAATGAATATTGTAAAAATCTGTTTTCAAATGTTCAGTCGGCGACCAGTATAGGTAATTATCCAATTATATTGGTCATTCTATAAATGTAATTTATCTTATTATTTCACATATTTCACAGATGCACAAGACTATATATATATACACCATATTGCTTACTGCGGTTGTACCATCACCAGCTAGATTTAAAGGCGGAGGTGCTAAAATTAGAAAATAGGTAACAATAGCCGATTCACAGGAAAGCTTCGTCTTGCGTTTGGCAACTATAAATGATTACAAATGCCAAATTAATGCAGTCATAGAAAAATATTACTATGCTGGTTTAACTATCCAGCCCTTTCTAATTGTAGAAGGCTTGTCCGATACGGATATAAAATGTTTTTACATATTTTTTAACAACCATTTGCTCAAATTTAATTCGTTTATTGATTGTTTGGACACGTGTTTCAAAATGTTTCAAACTTTATCTTTATAATATCCGGATGCGTGCCAACAACCATGGATTTTTATTCAAATTTTTTTTTACGAAATTGCTACTGTATATGATACAATTTATTTTAGAATTTAGTTAATTTAAGTTATTGAACTAAATTTACATTCTTTGAATAAAATATGTTTATAAAACATAACTAAAATCAATTTTAATCGTTTTTTATTACTAATGTAGATGGGAAGGGGTAGGTTGGGAACAGAATGGGAAAGGACCAGAACTTTTTAAATCAACCACGAACGGTATCAAACCGACACCGTTATGGTGTCAATTCAGCAACAGCACGGTGTCACTTCGACACCGGTAAGGTGTCAATTTAACACCGACATGTTGTCCCTTCGACACCATGGCGGTGTCAATTTGTACACATTTGTGGTATGTTTAACAACGAAATCGTTGTCAATTATTCTTTGTTGAATTGACAACGGCGTGTACGATTTGACAACAAACGTGGTTGGCGGACTATTGACAACGAATGTGGTCATTTTGTACACGAATGGTGTCAACTTTTCTCTGGGTGTACGTCATATTGATTTTCGCAAACGTTAAAAGTTTTCACAAGTTTGTTATAATTTTTATTAAAAATAAAAATTATGTCTTTTCGACCTTTAATTGTGCAATGAAAATGAAAATTATTCAAGTTCGAGGCCATATACTCTATATTTCTTCATTAGGATATTGTCCTAACAAATAATCTATAGAGTTTTTGTTTTCAAATTTATTATTTGACCCTTTCAGGAATGTGTTGATAGATCTATTTCGGGAATTTTCTAGGTTCCCATCATCAGAACACGTTTTGAAAGCGGTAACAATCCCATGCCAAACCTCAAGCATTCATATGAACTAGTTTACTCACTACATGAGAACTAATATACATATGAGTTTGAAATTAAAGATTATAACCATTGATCAAAAAATAAATTGAAAACTTGTTTGATGTGCAAGATCCACCTCTGGTGGATATTCAATACACGTTTTTTTTTGTTTCTCTCTCCTTTTTTTATATTTTGTTAAGTTAGTTAACAAAACAGGGAAAGTAAACTAGGCGGTACTTTGCCTTTTTTCACAAAAAAAGGCAAAGTACCGCAAGATCCACCAGAGGTGGATCTTGCAATTTCAAACTCATATGTATATTAGTTCTCATGTAGTGAGTAAACTAGTTCATATGAATGCTTGAGGTTTGGCATGGGATTGTTACCGCTTTCAAAACGTGTTCTGATGATGGGAACCTAGAAAATTCCCGAAATAGATCTATCAACACATTCCTGAAAGGGTCAAATAATAAATTTGAAAACAAAAACTCTATAGATTATTTGTTAGGACAATATCCTAATGAAGAAATATAGAGTATATGGCCTCGAACTTGAATAATTTTCATTTTCGTTAAAAGTTTTCTTTTAATAAAAATAGTTTATTCCATTGAATCGTTTATTAGTTAAACTGAACCACTGACGTATTTTTTATATTTTTAATACTATTAATGGCCCAGTGTAAAAACGGTAATGAAATATCATTATTTTTTGGTCTACCAGTATTGACATCAGCTTACCCTCTGCGTTAATTTAAAATATATAAAAATGACATACTAAAAACTAGAGCGTACGACTTCCGAAGATTTATGTACTTTGCCTTTTTACAGCGTCGACAAAGCACTGGGGAAATAAAATTGCCAACGTTGGCAATACGCTGCCAAACCAAATAATAGCATCCAAGAGCTCTGCCCACGGATGTGAGCTCACTAGACATTACGTTGGGCGATTTAAAAATCGCTCAACGTACAAGGAAAATCGAATTCTAGGGATCAAAATAAGAAACTTTGCCGAAGGAACCATTCCTCTAAAACAAATTTTGCTGTCCCGACTTTTGAAAAATTTTGAAAATCGAGTCCAACCCAATTGAATATAATTTATGCATTCATCTGCTAGAGCGTCTTCCGGAGACGAAATAGAGACCCTAATCTTGGAAAGACTCCTACTTTCTGAAATATCTCAATCCCGAGATTTGTCCATTTTCAATTTTAACCCCTTAACGGGCACCTAGAATGATGATTTATGCATTAAGGGCTCATTAGTTGTTACTTTCTGTTGCCGTTCTGTGTCGTTCTGTTCTGTAGGTAATATTTTGTAATTACTTTTTCTGTGAGAGGAATCAGCTGTTTTAAAAAGTAAAAGAAACTCTAACCAAAAACATTCAAATCACGGATGATAAATGCGATTTTAAAATAGTACCAACCTGCATATAAAATAGTACTTTTTCGGCATCACAAGTATAAAAAAAATTTAAATATAAATTAACAAACAAATCTTTGTACCCTCCAAAATGAATTAAAAAGAAAAAATATGTTAAGAGGTGAAAACAAAATTTTGAAGTGAAAAACTTTTTTGGATGTAAAAAAATAAATTGTGTCGTGAAAAATTTTTTGAGGCAACAAAACTATTTTTGAGGTGAAAAAAAAGTTTTTGTGAAAAAAAAGAATTTGCGGTGAATTTTAAATATTATTCACCTCTTAGCGTCTTTTGGAAAAATATGACGTTATATTTTATACACCAGGCACTACAATGAACTCTAATAATATACAGTCCATTATACACCAATTTCTATGACAAATTTAGTGGTACTTTCACATTGTCACTAATTACTTTTGAACCGCTGGACCGATTTTGCTCATTTTCAATACCAAACTTTTCGGAAAAATGTACATAAAGCTATGTAAAAACGAGCAGTGCGTACTAAGAAAATTAGCCGATATTGATTTAAAAAATTTTTAAAATTTTGAGATTTTTTCTTAAATTCAGCAAATTTTTAATATTTTTTGAATGTGCTATTAATATCTTGCTGTATTGAATTACATTTCTCACAGTTTTTTGCGAATTCAATCCTTGTAATTGGATTCACAGCGTTTGGTTCCGAATTAATTCATTGTTCATATGGGACTGCAAATCGAATTAATAATTATTGAATTCATACATAGAAAAATTTGTAAATCGTACTAAATGAGTCATATTCATGGTACATCTGAGGTTCAAATAGTACCATAAAAAGTACTATAGTATCAACTTTATCATCCCTGATTCAAATATTGAGAAAAAGATTTCACAACAAACCAATACATACGCACTTTAGGCTGTCACTTAACGTTGAATTCTATTTTCAATAGATTTGTCCGCAACAGAACAGAACGAAAAAGTGAAAACTAACCACACATACAGACTTTCAATTGAACAGAAACAAAACAGCTGATTCGTAACAGAACAGAACGTACAAACAAATTCTGCCTTTAATCTGCTAGCGCGTCTCCCGGAGAAGAAGTAGCTCCCATAATCTTGGAGAGATTACTCCTACTTTCTGGAATATCACAGTAGGATTTTTCAAAATTTGACCCTACGGGTTAAAAGTCGGGACATCAGAATTCGTTTTAGAGGTATGTTTCCTTCGGCAAAAATTCTTATTTTGTTCCCTAAAATACGATTATAATTGTACGTTGAGCGATTTTTTTGCCTCCCTACAATTCGAACAGTCCTACTAGACATATAATGCCTAATAGCTTAAAACGCAGTAGCTTAAAATATGCATATTTATTAACAAAGTTGCGACTTTCATGCAAATGCATGTTTGTAGTCAGTAGTCCATAATCGATTTTGACCGAATGCTTTTCCGAATCAAAGAAATTGCAACAAAAGGGCATCGATTTGTTTTGGCATATTATGTAGTAAATGCATATTTTGCTATAAATGCACATGTTGACATTTTTTGTTGCAAAATTTTCAATATAATTGCATATTTTTAAAAAAAATTAAATTAAGATTTAAGTAAAAATAAACAAAGAATGAATGGACAAATTAATGGAATGGACAAATTAATTGACGATTTAATTGGCAATGCTTGATGTCTATGGTAATTAAACTCTTTGGCATTACAATTGCTTAAAACAATGGAAATTAAATTTTGTTTTAATTGGCATTGACCAATGCTAATGCCTTTAACAGACAATTATAATTGATTATCATAATTGTTTGTTGCAATTGTCTGTAACAAAAATTATTTAAAAAATTTAGAAAAAAATAGTTTAATTGCGTACTAATTTTAAAAATATTCGATTTTTATCAATTATATATTATTAAAAACTGATCCTTCATGACTAATCCGTTTCCAAACAAGAATAAATAGTGTATAGGTGTTTACGTGTATAAAATAGCAAATACTTTTAAAGTTAGGACTTTAATTTTAAATTTTTATCGTTTTTTCAAATAAAACTCTTTTTATAAACAATTATTTTTTTTTCCGCAATTACACTCAGGGAACTTCTGCTTTAAAAATATGTAGTTGTTTGGGTTGTAACACAGTTTCTTTATTTTTAACGTAAATGTCAGTAATTTGTAGAACAAATTACATTTTTTACTAACCTTGTAGTTTATTTAAAAAAACAACCCACATCAAATGACTGTTTTGTGATTTTACATTCATTTTTTACAGTTTTTTTTTGTTATTTAAAAAAAAAATGTTTGTTTATTTTTTTTACTAACATGTGGTTCATTTTTACTATAATTGTTACTAATGTTTTGAACACTAAAAAACAAATGACAATGTTAGTTGAATTTGCTGCAATGTAAGTCGTCCTTTCTTTAAATGAAATTTCCTACATAGTATTCTAAGTGTACGATTGATTCTTTTAGGCATTGGAGTCACTTCATTACCATTGGTCCAATCAATACCAATTTAAAAAAAATCCTTTGGCATTGAAATGGTATTGAAATTTTTTGGCATTGTCATTGGCCACAAGTAATGCCAATCAAATTTCAATGCCAAAGAAAAATTCCCAAGTATACCCTTAACTTATCATCTAGTTATCATTTGTTAAACGTTTATATTGGATTTCATTTTTAAAATAACGCTCTCGAGTAATAAATTGATTTTTAAAAATCCACAAATTTTAAGTGCACTGTTTTCTTATTTTTAGTTGGGCTGTTACACAGATGGTCCCTTTCCAAAGAAAGCAGCACGTTAATTAATAGGAAGAATTTCCTAAGAATTGCTTCTCTTTATAAAAAAAAAAATCGTTTTGGAATTTTAGTGCATATTTTTGGGGTTTTACTGTATACTGGGATTTAAGTGCTTATTTTAACCCTTAAATGCTCAACAGCTTCGATTTGAATAAAATTGTGTTTTTATTATATGAAATGCTAAATAAAAAAAAACCTGCGTACCAAGATTTTTCAAATAATTTTTTTTACGCTTTTTATAAGCAAAAATCCAAAATTTTCAAAATTTTAAATTGCTCGTTACACAAAAACGGAGTGACTTAGGAACAAAAAAGATATATCATTCATAAGCTTATATTTGCCTCTTAACACTAATGCCTTTTATTTAAACTTTCTAAAATTACATGTGCCCTTTTTTCGATATCATAAAAAGAGCAATTCTTCAGTTTTTAATTAATTTTGAAGTTTTTAATTTTTTTGACTTTGATGGTTAATAAAAGGTACGATTCTAAATATTTATTTATAAATGTATTTTATTAAAGAGCGCTTGAGAGTTCTTAACACACTAGTGAAGTTTTCATTTTGATTAAGCTTAAAATAAAGTCATAAGAAAATTTTTGAATGGTTGTATCTTTAAAGATACTGTGAGCATTTAAGGGTTAAGAGCATATTTTTTTTAGGTTTAACTGCATATTTTAAGCACATATTTTCGATTTTTTTAGTGCATGAAAGTCGCTGCTTTGTTGCCCTGTGCATCATTATGAATTGGCAGTTTTGTTTTTACTTCAGAACTACTTAAACAGTAGTTAAGTTTAAATTAATGCAAAAACTACAAACACTTTTAATATACGTTGTTAAAATTTGTTCAATATTTGTTAGAAAAGTTGAAAAAAGTGTATTTGTTCGTAATATAAAAGGCAATTTACTTTACAAGGAAGTGGCATTACATGATAAACATAAATTTAAAGTGGAGAACATTTAAAATTTGTTTCTACTAAATAAATCTCGGTTAATACATTAAAAAATAAGAAGATTTTACAAATTTAAATGGAGATTTTGTAAATTCGTATTTAACAAAATTCCTGTTTAAAAACTGACATATCGCACTTGTACAACAAAAGGGTCATAACTCAAAATATTTAAAAATACAATTTTTTTTTTCAACAAAACGACATACAGTGGCCATCTCGGCCCATATCTTAAATCATACAAAAAATATGTTTTAGAATATATTTTTACATATTATGATTATGTTATATATGAAAATGTATCATTACATACTACGATAGATCTGGCATATCTTATTATGTATAACATAATTGCTAAATATCTAATTTTATTAAGGTCAATATATTGCACACCTAGTACAAAAGTGACTTAACTCAAAATTTTTCATTTTTCAGAAATCGAAAAAAAATATTTGCAATTTTATACCAATTGAAACATAAAGAAAGACATAACTGTTTTTTAGCAACAGTTAACAACAAGAAAATACACTTATATTTTTTTTTATAGATAAACAAGTGTATTGTGTATAGTTTAAGCATATAAAACCGAAAAATTAAAATTTTGAGTTGAGTTGAGTCACTTTTGAACTGGGTGTGCGATATAATAATATGTCGTTAAATATATTACCACATAAGAAACGTATACTAATATATGGCTATATATGATTCCATTTGCAATCATATATTATAATATATTTTAAGTTTAACTCGTTCCTGCCTAATGGGTATTTAAATACCCAAGAAAATGTTGACATTAAAAAAATTTTAGAGCGGACCAGGTGAGAGTATCACGGTAATTTTTTTTTATAACAAAGAAGAAAGATGGGCCTGAAATAAAAAAAATGTAACCGAATATTTTTTTGGGGCTTACCTTTTTATTTTTACAGGTCAAAATAGCGGTTTTTTCACTGTCGGAAAATGGAGAGGAAAAGTGCCTCCAAACATAGAAAAATGGCAATTACAAAAAACGTGTACCCTTACCAGATAGCTATTGGTTTCCTCTATTTAATAGAGAAAGCCGAACAGAATTAAGTTTACACACCTGAGCGTGAGTTCAGTTCTAACGAAATTGGGTATTTAAATACCCAACAGTCCATGGTGTGTACTAAAAATAAAATTTTTTTGCAATAAGGAAATATTTATTTTATTTTGAATAAAACTCACATTTAAATCAAAAAGCTTGTGTTTTTATTTAGAAAACGTGATATTTGTTAAAAATAAATTATTTAGCTTTAGCAATTTTCTTCTCATCTGGCTCAACACCATTGTGGTAATCCAGGAAGCAGGGAGCAGGATGCAAGTTCACCTGGCACTTCAAGCAACCATATTCAGTTTTGCCACCACATTGAGAGCAACGATGACGAGAATTGAGTTTTCCAATGAAGTGATCCATACGGTCGTAATGCATTACCTGTTGTGCCCCGGAAGCGGACATTCTACCCGTATGACGACAATTTGACTTTATCATAATCGATTCGCACACCTCTACTCGGAAGTCGTATTGAGACATGGGTGTTTTCTTTTCGTACTTGCGACAAAAACAATGAAGTTTCCACGCATTTACCATAGCCGCATCAAACGCATTTGTGATTAATGGCCAGTACCACTTTTTTCCCCGAATCCGAATTCGGTAATTGTTCATTGCATTGTCAAAAAAGTCCACGCCTCCCATGAAATTATTGTATTGGTTGACCAAATGCGGTTGTTCAATCGTCACCATTTTCAGTTGCTTTCGATCGTACCGTTTGGCACGGACCATTGGTGCATGGCACGAGAAATTGGACAGTAAGGTCACGACCTTAAAAGATAAGATGTTAAGTCAAAAATGTATTTGTGGCAAGGTGTGGTAACCAGTGATATACAATACGCCCAAAAACGTTTTCATTTCACTACTTGATGTAATAAATGATGGGCAATTGTTGGTCACAGCATATTGGTTGGTGGAAGTGACCAAGAGGTTGAAGACCTCCTCATCAATGAATTTTTCCCAAATCTGCACTGGATTCAAAGCTGCAATTTGTTCATACAACGCTTTGTATGAAGTTGCCGTATCATCAAATGGAATTTTATTGAATTGATAATTTTGCGACCGAGCCCATCTTGGTTTCATTTCTGTGAAAGTAAAACTATTACACCAATGCCTGTTGGGTATTTAAATACCCATGTCATATCTCAGGTGTGTGTACAGGTAAACAATTTTTTTTTGTTCCTATCAACTTCTGTGTTCTCCTGGACACATATATCCAAATTTGATTAAGATCGTACGAGCCGATCTATGAGCAGGCATTAATGGGTTAAAAAACATAAGACTATATCTAAGTTTTTTTTTTATTCGGGTAGGGAAAATTCGTTTTTTAGTCGTTCTATCTCTTTATGGAATAAACTCCCCCTAGAACTCTTGTCCACAGACACTACTCCCACTTTCATCCATCCTTTAACCTAACTTCCTCTCGCCAACGCAATGCATTGCATCAGTAGGGTATTCCCTGAGAGTTGGTTCAAATACACACAGAGCAAAATTTAGCTATTTGCCACCTGAAATTCGGTTTCTATGACTCAAAATACATTATTACCAATTTCAGTCAGTTGGCACAACTAAACATTAGTTTTCCCAACAAAGTTCGGTTAGTTCAACTGAATATTAGTTGGAAACACCCAAAATATTCAGAAATCGAATGTAAACATCGTTGCACTTTCTAAATTTATAAATTTTTACCATTAATATATACTTTTCAATTCTGCACTATATTTCTCTGTGTGTAAAAATAAATGGAGGCACTGCAATTACCGACAAGATGGGCTCTTCCATTCCTTTTGAGAACATCTCTGTTATTATTACGTTCATTTTATAGTTATTTATTTAGTCACTTCTTTTCTTTCATAATATTTATCATTTAAACACAGCCATAGTACTCGTAGTGCTTTATATTTAAATACAAATTATTCACTTTTATCTTCTGGAAAAAACAAATTAAAGGAAGTTGCATTGTATAGCATCTTTTAGCTTTGGGCTTATTTATTAATGGCATTTTAAATTGTACAACACTTTAGGTTTTAGCTTTATGGCAAAATAATTTTATTTTATATGCATTTAAAATTAGTTGCACAAAAACTGTTGGTGTTGCACAGTTTCCTTTTAAAGAACTAAATATTTTAGTGCCACTATAACATTCCCATAAATATGTTTAGACTACCAAGGACTCAGAATAATAGTAGTCCACTCATATACAGTTATAAAACATTAATAACATAAATGGCTTTGCTATAAATGTGTATGAGTGTGTAGTGTAAGTGCGGGTAATGTGGAGTAGGCGGGTGATGTGGAGCACCTTTTTATTTCGCAAACTAAGGACTATTTGAGAAATGTTTGTTGGTGAAACTATTGCATATTTATATAAATTAATGTCACGCTTACATTTTTGAGACTAAACATAACCGTTAATTTTTATTTATTTGAAAAGTAACACTTGGTATGCTGGACTTTTTTTTACATGTGTTATTTGGTACAAAAAATTTTACATATCAAGAGAATATATTGAAAATATGTCATCTTACATTTTTGGCAATATGAGTTTCCCATGGCAAATAGCTTCCCTATGCCATAGCCATCTGTGAGATAAATTTCAAATCAGAGAAAAAAATATATTCTCGTTTTATATCAATTTTTGTTATTATGCTATCTCTAAGTACATTTTTTTTGGTGAAAATTAATGCTATCTCCCATAGTAAATTTCCAAAAAAAAAATTTATTTCATATATATATACAGCAGATCTTATCGTATTTGTCATGCTGAACACGAATCTGGTGAATATTTTTTTTTTATCCAATGGCTAGTTTTCGAATTATGGTAATTTTTAATCCTTTGACGACGAATGATTCATATATGTCCCATTTTTAGTTTTTGTTGTATTAGCTATATTGATTTTGTTGTATTAGCTAAATTCAAACCAAAAACTCTATACATTATTTGGTAGGACAATATCCTAATAAAGAAATATAGAGTATGGCCTCGAACTTGAATAATTTTCATTTTCATTGCACAATTAAGGGTCGAAAAAACATAATATTTGTTTTTAATAAAAATTATATCAAACTTGTAACAAAGGCAATGTACGGTCTTAGTTTACTTCCCCTTTACATCTTGCTTTTAAATAAAAACAAAACAAGTGTAAAAATAAAATGGAGAGTAAAAACAAACAGCGTGTATAGTATATCTACCATAGGTAGAGCTTGCACATAACAAACAAGTTTTCAATTTATTTTTGATCAACGGTGATAATCTTTAACTTCGAGCTCTTATATTAGTTCTCATTTAGTGGGCAAACTAGGTTATATGAATGTTTGATGTTTTGCATGGGATTGTCACTTGTTTTAAAATGTGTTCTGCTGATGGAAACCTAGAAAATTCCCGAAATAGATCTATCAACCTGAAAGTGGTTAATTAATAAATTTGAAAACAAAAACTCTATAGATTATTTTTTAGGACAATATAATAATAAAGAAATATAGAGTATGGCCTCGAACTTGAATAATTTTCATTTTCTTAACAGTTATATTAGTTTTTTGTTTTTATATACATCGAGATTATTTTTATGTTATTTTCAATTTATAACGAGCTTTCAACCTCCGTATATTTACAAAAATAAAGCAAATCAAACATATTAGCTAGGTTGATACTAGTATTTCGATCTGGCTAAAGATCTCATCAGAACCCGAAGTTTTAGAAAAGTTAGAGCCTCCATAATAGGCAGAACTTTAACAAAAAACCTATTAACAATCAATTTTGCTGCATTCTTGTCTTCTTAGTAATCAAGCACGTGGTTAGGTCTTTTCCTAACAAGCATCATGACGTTACTAAACTTTGATCATTGCACAATTAAAGGTCGAAAAGACATCATTTTTATTTTTAATAAAAATAATATCAAATTTTATGAAAACTATAATTTTATTTATTAAAATTTCCATTTACCCAATAAAGAATCGTCATTAAAAATCTAGTTTTATGAAAAGTATAAAGCTTTTCATTAATATTAAGAAATTTTTCGTTCAATTTGTGAAGAAAAGTTTAATTGGTTTACTGAAAATTTTCATTATTTTTCGTTCACTAAAACTCTCTCTGCAAAATTATCGAAACTGAAACATAATCTGAAATTATTTTGTATTTCAATTGTTCAAAAAAAATATTTAGAATTGATTGCGGGTAATATGGAATAGTATTTCACATAACCCGATTAGGTACTCCATATTACCCTCCATGTTTGAGCATGTAGACATTTTGGATACCTAAGCTTTTTTTTAGAACTTTTTTTACAACTAATTTAAAAATTTGTTTCGAAAAGAATGTAAAATTGACAAAGATGATTATTTATCTAATAAAATATTCTACCTGCAGATGTTGGAAAAAACCCCAACGAAACGTCGGAGATAGAAAATTAGGTAAATAATCTTTTATTTCCATAAGTACCTGACCTTAAAAGCCTGATTTAGAGATAGCTAAAAAAACGAATAGAAATTGTTTTTTTCTAATTTTGTGAATGTGTGTTGTTAGTTTAAGGGTCACTGTGATGATCTGAAGGTAAAAATTAAAAGTTTTCCAAATTTAGACCTCAATAACTTTTGCTGGAAAGGCCTCTAAAAGAGCTTTCATTTGATACCACGTTTGTTTTTGTGAAATTTCTATACTTATTTATGTTTTAACATAATCTCCTTTTAGTTTAATACACTAAGTCCAACGTTTCTCCAATTTTTGTATCCCTTCCAAAAAATAGGATTTTTCGAGGTCCATAAAATAGGCATTTCTTGGCCACATGGGGTCGTTTTTTTAAGCCCAGTTAAATCGGTCCAATAAGATGGCACCTGGCCTTACTGGCCACGATTACGTTTATGTTCAGTTGAGAGCAAACGCGGCACCCATCTTGCAGACAGCTTTCTTAAACCCAACTGATCATTTAACATCGAAACCACACTGCCATATGAAATGCCTATGGCATCAGCAATCTCAAGCACTTTTACTCTTCGATCGGCAAACACCTTATCGTGGTTTTTTCGACATTTTCGGGTGTATTGATCTCAATTGGCCGTCCATAACGTTCAGCGTCATTTGTACTTGTGCGACCACAACGAAAGTCAGTAAACCACTTTTTTACCATTGAATTTATCAATCCATAGTATTTATCAAGCTTTTCCTTGGTTTGATTGACGTTTTTTTTTGGCAAAAAATAATGTTTAATGATCTCGCGAAATTTACTTTTTTCCATTTTTAAAAAAATCCACGAGGTTGTATGTTTTGAACAGCTGTTAAACGCAAAGTAAATGACGGAACTTGCTCAAAATTTGACAGTAGTCTATTAACAGGTGATACTTGATGGGAGCAGTGTTGCATTTCATATAACTACTCGAAAAGTCACGGACTTATTGTTCCGCTCTCGTTTCAGGTGAACTAGGTGAAAATATATCGTTTTATTTAAACTTTTTATTTTTCTGAAAAGGTCAGTATATATTTAAAGTCGACTTTGTAAATTTGTCGTCAAAACTTTGGCGGAAAACTACAAAAATATAATCGGTATTAAACATTACCCGAACTTACTCTGTTATATGGTATAAAAGCTAATCTGTTTTTATTTTTTGTTTTATTTAAACCACTCAACCCATAAACCACAACATTAGTATATAATTCGCCATTATTATTTTTTCTTTTTGCTGAAACAACTATTTTTTGTTTTAGAATTTTTAAACCCTAAAATGATTTGAATTAGGCATGAGGCTACAAGATATAAGGAACTAGATTGACAATAAAAAATTATTGTGCTATTTGAGATACTGAAAATATCTACAATTAAGGCACCAAAAATATCTACTATTGATGTACGAAATATATTATATATCACATCACATATATGTAGATACATTTAACCCATCAAGGCAAAGTGCCGCCAAAAATCGATCAGTGAGATATCTAGACCCGGACCGTTGGATATATTAATGAACCTTGCATATGTTGTAGAGAGTAAAAATTTAAGAAACCTGAATTTTTTGGGGTCAAAAATTACTCCAGTTTTTGTTATTTGAGTATTTCATGATTGATGTAAAGAAACTACACTCAAATTTTTTATTTTTTTTTTTTTTTTAAGAGGCAACAATTAGGAAATTCTTCATATTTATTAATGTGTTGCTTTCTTACATACTAAAAATTAATTTAAACTTTTAAATTTCTGAAACATGTTTTCATTTGCTCGGTGCGAGTTTACGAACAAACTTAGTAATATGGAAACCCACTGTTTTCAGTATGCCTGGGATACCCAGGTTTCCCGGGTATTCGTTCTACCCAGGCTTTCGTTCTACCCGAGAAGCCCGGGAAAACCTGGTAGACCGTAAGACCGGATATGAAACCCGGGAAGACCGGGTAGACCGAACCCGGAAAACCGGTCTAGACCGTTATCTCTATTTAACATACAGTAGTGGTCAAAACATTTGGAACTGAGATCGCATTTGTTGTTTTCATTGATTTATTTTCTTCAAATCACAATTAGTTACTAAAATTTATTTTTTACATATTCTTCATACATTGTTTTATGTTAAACAAATAAAAAAATTAATTCCGTTAAATTAAAACAACAAAAAAATTAATAATAATAGATGTATTCATGTATTACTCTTAACGAAACAATTTATACTAACAAATGCTAGGATATAACGGTAATCGCATTCCATTTTTAATATGAGATTCAGGCCGTTACATTTTTTAAACAAATTTATCATAATTATTGTTCTTTAATAGTTATAAAAAGATGTTGCAAGCATAAACATCGTAAGAATAATTTTTGTAAAAAATGGCAGGAAATAAATACAATTCCGATTATAAATCAAAAGTTTTAAATGATTTTCAAAATGGACTTTCCCAAAAAGAAATTTCTATAAAGTACTCCGTTACCACTATTAACGATTGTTAATAGTGGTAACATCCACACAACTCATAAAGGTGGAAGACCCCGTATTACAACTGAAACAGAAGATCGATAAATCAAGAATTTTTTTACGAAATATCCCAAAGCAGTTCCCAGAGAGCCTAAAACTGAAATTTTAATAAATGTCAGTCTTCCCACCATTAAAAGAAGAGCCCGAGAATATGGTCTTAGAAGTTATAGATGTACAAAAAACCGTTTGTGTCGGAAAAAAAAACCGAAAAGCTCGGCTTGACTTTGCACGCACCCATTTGAACTGGACTCAACAGCAATGGAAAAATGTATTGTGGTCAGATGAGTCTAAATTCAACCTCCGGGGATCAGATGGAAGAGCCAATGTTCGAAGACCACGAGGCGAAAAGTTTAATCCCAGATACACAACCGCCACAGTGAAGCACGGAGGTTTAAACATTATGGTGTGGGGGTGTTTTTCAGGAAATGGCATTGGCCCAATTCACCGCATTACTAGCACAATGACTGCCACAATCTATAGAGATCTTTTAAGTTCAGTTATGCTTTCGTATGCTGAATTGGAAATGCCACTCTCATAGACCTTCAAGCACGACAACGACCCAAAACACACGGCGGGGTTTGTCAAAGTTTGGCTGCATGAAAATGAAATTAATATCAATATCGTGGCCGGCTCAATCTCCCGATCTCAACCCAATTGAGAACATGTGGATGATTGTAAAACGGAATATCGGCAAAAAAGTATTCCGAAATGGTGATGAACTTTTCGTCGAGTTGGAGAAGCAGTGGAATAAAATTTCTAATGATTATATTAAAAAGCTCATTGCCTCAATGCCTAAGAGGTGTTCAGAAGTTATAAATAATAATGGCTTCGCTACAAAATACATACTGTGCGTTAAAACCATTTTTTGTATAACTTTTTTTTATTTTTGAGAAGTTATGAATAATTTTATTGTATTTGTAAAATAATTTAATAAAAAAAAACCCAACTTATACCATTAATCTTTTTGATCAAAAAATTTATAATTACCTAAACCATGATTTCAGTTGCAAATGTTTTGAACACCATACATAATTTTCAGCTTAAAGTAACTATAATTTCTAAACCAAACGCCAATTTTAAAGTCTTTTAAAACATTTTATGAATATCAAAAATAGTAGAAAGTTATCGGATACGTTTCATGGACCACATAATACTTCTTCAAAAACTCTTTCATTTGCTACTCTATTCGTCTAAATAACAATACGAAATAAACCGAAAAAATTAAAAATTGAGTAATTTTTAACCCCACTTTTTTAAACCTGAACAATCTTATCTTTAGAAGTTAAAAAAATAAATAAGGGACACTTATTTTTTTTAACTCCTAAAGATAAGATTGTTCAGGTGTTAAAAAGTGGGGTCAAAAATTACTCAATTTTGAATTTTTTCGGTTTATTTCGTATTGTCAATCACATATTAGAATTTCATTAAGATCGGAGAGAACCCATCGGGAGACTTCGCTCGTTAGATATCCCTTTATTATCTCTCTATATGTAAGTTTAAGTTTCAGAAGATTTTCTATCCATTTGAGGGTTAAATTGTCTAGCTCCCCTTTTAATTACAAAAATGTGTAAAGAAAAACTAACAAATCCAATTTCTTCATTTTTCCTTTCTCTTCCTATGTCATACTTGTTTCTCCACTAGCAGTTACAACAGCAACAACTACAAAACTAACAACAATGTTATAAGTGCTCTTAAGAGTAACAATTCGTTTTTGCTATTATTATTTGGTCGCAAAACGATTATCTTTTGACCAACCAAATGCTTTTCCCACCAAATAAAACATTAAATTTAAAAAACATTTCCATTTTATGTTTGTGCTGTTTTATTTATTTTTTTATTATTACCAGGAACAGGAACTTCATGGACTTGAAAATTGGGTTTTTGTGAAATATCTTAAAATATGCACAAAAACCTAAAAAATATGCATGTAAATTTTTTTAATTAAAAAAAATAAATTTTTGCACAATAAAACAAAATTTTAATTATTTATATTAAAAGACGTGGAGTTAAAAAACGTTTAAAAACAGTTTCTCTTTGTTAAAGTTTGCATATAAAATTTAAAAGAATACTTACATGGCTTTAGAAGCTTTGATACTCTTCAGTCTTTATGTTCGCTTTTCTAATAAAATATAAAATCAAATTGAACTGGTTTTTTTTTCTGAAAAACTAAAAAATTCAATAAAAATATAAATTTTCAGATAAATAAATAAAAAAATGCAATAAAACTATGCATTTACAGATAAATAAATAAAAAATGCAATAAAAATATGCATTTATAGTGAAATAAGTAAAAAAAATTTAGAAAAATAAGCATTTAAAGCAAAATATGCAAAAATATGCATTTCTGGAAAAAAAAAAATGCAAAAATGTTCAGTATAAAATCGATGCATTGTTCTAAGACTAAAGGGAACTTGAACTTCCGGTCCCTGACTATTACCATTGGATTCTGACGTAACACCCTCATGGTATTATTGATGGGCATACTGTGATACCGTTTATAATATGAGCTAAGGAATTAGAAATAAACCTGTAAAAATACCAGAAAAAGCTATTTATGAAAAAGCAATTAAAAATGACGTCGTAAAAATAGCAGATTTTTTGTTGCGAAATATTAGTAAGATAAAAACAGAAAAAATAAAACTGTTAAATTTACAAAATTTTAGTTATGTTCGAGTTAAATTTCAGTTAAATAAAAGTAACAATTTACTCTGCTAAAATTAGCAAAAGCTGTTACTATTTATAGCCAAAAACAGCAAACAAACACTATAACATCAACAAAATGTTTGCTATATTTACCTGAAATTTGGTTGAATGCAAATAACAGTTTATTTGCTAAAATCCACGAAAATATTTTCTAAAAAATTGTGGACTGCTGATTTCAGATTTGGAAAATTTTTCATTTAAGTGATTTTTTTTGTCTACTAATATTTAGCATATTTTCTTACTGATTTTAGCATACCTATATGCCACTTTCTAGTAACTAAAATTTAACTTAAATATAACTAAATGTTTGCTAATTCAACAGATTTATTTTTGCTATTCATATCCCACTAACATTTAGTAAAAAAAATCTGCTAAAAAGTTTTACTAATTTTTTTTTTTCTTTTAGTGTACTAATATTTAGCCAATTTTTTCCGATTTTAACATATTATTTTTGTTGCTTTCAATAAACTAAAATTTTGCTAAAATATAACAAAAAAATGTTGAAGATTTAACAGATTTATTTTTCTCGAGTAAAAATAGTTTTATCTAGTCATATATAATATGATTAAGTCATATCTGACTTTTTATACAATTTTATACAAATACTATATCTGCTAATTTTTATTGAGAGCATTTTTTTGTTATTGTTCTTGATACAATTATATGTCTCCAAATCTTACACCATATATAACTACATAAGCCTTATAATAATAATCCAAATGTAAGTAGTTATCGATATGATTATTTATGGTCCCATGCTAAGTCTTAGTAAACTATATGTGACTTGATACTCAAAAAATATTTTGCTTAAAATTGCATATAGCTTTATATATAATCCCATACATATTATGGTAAAGTTCAATACAAAATTAAGTTATCTGCAAGTTAAGACAATATAAAATAATTATATATTTTTGAAACTCTAAATGTTTTCTTATTAACCCACTTGGCGCAATCGTCCTTTTAAAAGAACATCTGACAAATGAGAGAAAAGCGCCGTTATGCACGTGCATATCTGTACATATTTTTTTATATTATTATTGTTTATGCTTTGTTATTTAGCTTCGCAGCTCGAAAGCGTCAGTTGGTGAAAGCAGTTCCGGGTATTTTAATTGCTTATTGAGTGCTTTGCGCATAGTGATTTTTTCTAATAGCGCGTAATGGAAAACAACATGTAAGTAAATCATTTACATCCAGTTAATTGTTATTTTTTGTTTAAAAATAATAAGAGTAACATCTAAGTTAAACAATAAATAAATGGAAAGCTTGCGTAATGCTGTATTGCAGTGTGCAAAGTGTACTGTCTTTGGACAGTACTTTAAAAGGACACCCGATTCCGGAAAATCTATAGGTTTTAAAAAAAAAGTTATTTAATAAAACATGATAAGAACCCCATGAAGATTTAAGTTTCGAAAGTAAAATTGAAGTTTTCAAAAAAAAAAAAAAAAAAAAATTCCGGCGCTATCTGTGTTAATTTTTAAATATTTAGTTATGTTTCATTTAAAAAAAATTTGTGCCTTTAAAACTACTGATTTCTAGAAATTTGAATTGTCAACTTAAATACTTTTAAACATAACTTCAAGTCACAAACAGCATACCTACTATCGGATGAAATTATATAAAATCAGATATATTTCTATCCAATTATATATACGCATGGGTTCTACATTCCGAAAATGAAGTGAAAGTGAAAAACACATGAATCCGCAACAAGAGGCCGCATTTTTGACATTCATGGAAAAAAATTCTGGTCTGGCCAAAGGTTTTTAAAGGGGCGACAAAACAGTTGAAGACCTGTTGTGGAAGGACTTAGCAAGTACATTAAACAGCTTAGGACCTCCAGAAAGGGATGCAACTGGTTGGAAAAAGGCTTGGGCTGATTGGAAGGCTACCATTCGTAAAAAATTGGCCGAAAATAGAGCAGAGGTAACGGCCACCGGTGGAGGACCCAAGGACGACTAGCAAAGGGTAAACAACCACAAATTCATCAACTGAATTGTCAAACTTAGATGACACCAGTTCCGACAATGTAGTAAACGTAATTTTACAAAAATTAAATAAAAATGACGAAGGTACTGAAAATATAGAAAATAAAGAACCGCAACCGATGATTTCCCTTTTTGATTTCTCAATTTCTTTGCGACTTCTTTCAAATCTAATCCATTTTGGGCATATGACAGTTTTCAAAACATTAAACATATTTGTTCAAATTTTTAACGCTGTACTTCTTCCCACTGCTAGATTGAAGTCTTTTGCGATCATTTGTTGGTAACTTCCTTGTCCGAAATAGCGTAGTGATGTGGCCAATTGCAAAATAATTGGAATGCTTGTTTTTTTTTAGCAATTGGTGATACTTCTTCTAAAACCATCATAAATGCATACTTATTTACTAAACTATGCAATAAAACTATTTTTTTTTATTAATTTTAAACATTTTCGACTCAGTTTTAATTATTTTCTTACGATTTTTCTGGTAGTTCCAAAGGATTTGAACAGTCACGAAGCCTTTTTCTATTTAGATTTTTCTTTCTTTGTGTTGCTTTTTCAATTAAATACCAGGAAATCACAATTGCGCCACTGATTTTATATTATTTTAAAAATAAGTATTTTTTTGTTTAATTTTTATTTTTGTTAAAAAATGCACTCTTCTTTATTGCAATTTCATTCACTTTAAAGTGATAATTTCGTTTTTTCCGTGAAAAAAAGATTCACTCGTTTTTCATAACACAGCGGAATTGAAAATGTGGAATTAAGAACGATTCCACTTTCACTTCGTAGTGGAATATAGAACCCAGGCCATAATTTAATGTCCCGGATATGGACAAATCTCGGAAAAGATTTTATCAAATTATATCTAATTTGATATAATTAGATACAAGTAGATTACTCATTTTTCGGATCAATTTGCATGTGTTTATATATGGAAAGTTATTAAATCAGATATATAAAGACTCCATTTTAAAATATAGTGTTCGACGGAGTATTCGGCTTCGGAGTTTGGCCGAATTTGGCCGAACTACCGAACTTTTTATGATTATTTAATAAAAAACACAAATAAATAACATCTGTGGCTATATTTACTTTTCAGAATTTACAAAAAAAAATCTACCTAACAATACAACGTTGTATATGATAGGATACCAAAAAAAAAAAGCAACGATGTTTAAATATGAAGGTTTGAAAAAATTTCAAAAAGCCAAGAGTTTAAAAAAAAAAAGATTCCAGAAATATGCCTACTTTTATATATATATTTCGCAATCAAGCGTAAGCGTAAAAAGAGCATAAAAGGTTCATCAATTTGGGATATATATGATGCAGAACCAGACTTATTACTGAGCCTTTAAGTCCCAGAAATATAAATATATTTGTGTATTGGAATTTAAAAGCTGTATTTATAATGTCCTATGGTTCCTTAAGAGGAACAAAGGGACACATAAGCGATATTAGTTGTGGTTTCAGTAATAATTGCTGTTTAGGGCAAAGCGACTGATTGGGATACCTTGTCCGATCCTAGTGTTGGGGCTGCCAACAACCTCTAGGCAAGCTAGCCGAAAAAGCGGCATGAAAACAGTTGACTTTCAGCGACAGTTGTCACCTAATTACCTGAAACGGTGTTAGCTTGCCGATCAGGTTACTCAGCTGCGCCATCTCACTCTAGCTGCGGACAGACGTGTGTCTTAATCGCATTCCCAGGGGATACTTGGTGTAAGACCGGAAGTAGTGAAAGCTGTAGCAATAAAATATTTATCAGCCCCACCAACTAGTGTTGTTAGCGAACAGCTTTTTAGCGGACAGCTGTATTCTGATAGACGAAAATTGCTTTTCTGTCATTACAATATCAAACTTTTTAATATTAAATATTAAAGTTTAAATTTTTTTCTATATCAACTTAATAGTCGATCAACTATTTTTCTTTGACTATAAAATATAGAACAAATATTTTAATCTTTTTTTTACTTAAAATAGTACAACTATTTTCCAAATATGATTTTTTAAAAAAATATACCTACACTGATAGAATTTAGTTCATTGTATTAATGAAATCCTTCATTAATACAATGAATTTTTCATTAAAAAGTCCCCAAAGAAAGTTTCATTGGCTCAATGAAATATTTTTCATTAATCAAATAATAATTGAAAAAAATATTTTTTTTCTTGTTTCATATTTATTTTGTGTTAATTTTTTCTTTTTTATTATCTTATATTTATTTTTCCGTTTTTTTTTTATCTCCCGAATACGACTTGAACCCGCAACCATCACCATACAAACAGCACCGCCTTACCAATTGACCTAAATTACAAAACCAAAAGGATGTGCTTATTTAGACTTTTGTAGGAAAATTTCCTCCAGTGGAAATTTTATGGAACTTAGTGTTTGCTGTACAAAAAATATTTATGCAAAAATGATTGCATATTTTAAGGATCAAACAAATACAGTTAATGAAAATTTCATTAAGTCAATGAATTTTTCATTAATTTAATGAAAATGTTTCATTCAACCAATGAATCCAAGTTAATGAAAGACATTCATTAATAGTATGAAGGAAAATCCTATCAGTGTATGAATTTTTATTTTTTTTATGTTTAATAACTTTTTAGTTTAAATAAATTGATCTAAAAAAACAATTTTTTTTTTTATTAAAACAAAAAGTTCGGCTTCGGCTACGGCTACGGCTTCGGCCGAACATTGATATTTTGGCCGAAGTTCTGCTTCGGCCAAAGAAAACTAGTTCGGTCGGAAACTATTAAAATATTTACCCAGGCTGATTTTCTTATTTTATTAATATTAGGCCAAAAAAATATGCTAATTATAGAAGTATTTTTATTTTATTTTTTACAATTTTTTAAAATTTTTTTAAAGGAAGTGTCAACTTATGATTATCGATATGTTTGCTATATCAGCAGCTATAATAAAAATATAGTCGTAAAACATAAAACATCATGGAGCATAAAGTATTCCAAAAAAAAAGAAACATCCATTTTGTATGGATTGTTAATCGCAAAGATAGGAAAAAAACCTAATAGTGTTAATATTTAAGTGTGTATAAAATGAATTTGTGGCGCGTGGTTGCTATCCTCAAGTTATTTATGCCATCAAAATGAGAAAAACAAAAACGTTATACCAAATTGTCAATTTATGTAAGTAGTTAGTCGTCTTTAGCCAGGGACAAAAAAAAATATACATATATTATTTTATTTGGCGTTAAAGAAGAACAATGAATTTGTAGTCATCCCAGCAAAATCAGACATTACCAAGTAATTAAGCATGTAAGTAGCGCACAAAGGGATTCACTAGTTACCAGGCTATTTACTCGCCAGATTACTTTTGTTCGCGATGATCCAAAATTTATGGGTCATCGCTTACAAAAAAAGCGAATCAACTAAGTTACCTCATTGGTTACTTATAGTGAAAGAATAAATAATAACTTTTATATTAGGAATAAGTGGTTACTCACTATGATAAAAAATAAGTGATTCATAATTAAGTTATTTTGTTTTTTGAGAAATCTTGACAAAAAATTTTTAATAACTTCAGATTGGAAAATTTATTTTTAAACATTTTTAAAACAAATTACTACAATATTAGAATAAAAAATATAAAATCGATACTTATGTAACCAATTAACAATAACTCATTATTTTTGCGATTACATATAAGTACATCTAAAACCTAGTATGAGTAAGTCATTATTTAGTATTTTAAAGTAATGTGATAGGTAATGACTTGTCATTACCATGTTTTTGCTGGGATACTAACGTGTCTAAAGAAGATGAGACAAAAAAATTTTTCTTTTTTTTAGTTGAAATAAAAAACCAAAAAAAATCATAAAAATAAAATTAAAGGAAAAAGATTTATCAACATTATAAACATGCTCTTCTCAACGTCGCGTTTTAGGGGATAAAGAAATTTAATGTTTTTTAAAATTTCCTGCCATAATCTTTCTATCCAAAAAGAATATTAAAAGAAATTAGAAACATTATGCGCATTAGTAATTCGCGACAGTCAATTGTTTTTTTTTTTATAATACCTTTAAAAGATTTATTTTTTTATTTTTAAGGATCTTGGTATAATTTTGGCAATTTAGGTATAATGTTGACAATTAAGGACAATTGAAAACTAAAAATTTACATAAATAAGTCCTTTTTCAGCATTACTAGAATGATTATAACCTTTTAAATACTCAAGTTATTGAAAAAAAAAAAAATGGGAAACATTTTATTTAACAAAATTAATTTAAGTTATGCTATTATATAAAATCACCCCTCGTTATTTGGTTACATTAAAGTTTTTCCAACTTTTAGGATACCCGATGAAAAAAGTTTATATATAGTCATATAATAGCTTGATATAGTTATATATGTGGACATATGTAACGATATATATTTACATCTAATACTTATTTTTACGAAAATGTTTAATATAGAGATATATCATCATATGTCATTATATCTTATGTTACATATAAGTTGATATTTTTGATCTCTTCATATATACTTGACATAGCTAAATATGAGATATATGCTTTAATGTAAAATTATATATAGGTATATATGATGCAATAAAATCAAACATTCTATCACTTTTATATATAATTATATGTAAACATATATGGTAGAAATTAAGAAAAAAAACACATTATTTTTATATATAATTATCAGAAAAGACAAAAACAGGAATATCCATTGTATTTAGAGCAAAAAAAAAAATTGTAAAAAAAGTAAAAACTTAGAAAAGCTGCACTTAAACCAAAATTTAAAGTTAGTAGTAAAAAAATAATTTTAAGTCAGAAAATCGTAAAAAAGTTATCATAATCCAAAATTCTTAGGAAAATGCATTTTTAAAGCTCAAAATGAGAAAAGCCAAAAAAAGTAAAAAAAAAACATACAACCCGATGGAAAAAGTTCCAATATGATTATACATAGTGTGACATATAACTAAACATCACAACTCATCAGATCCAAAAAATGGCATACATAAGCTGATCTCATGGTATCTCATGGGATCTAATCTCACATAGTTTGATCCGAAAAATGGGTCTATCAAATATGATCAAATTATATATAATTTGATACATTTTTACCTAATAAGTTTTTTAATACAAAAAAAAACAATTGAAAATGTTTTAGAGACCAGTACTTTTTATTTTAATCCAATTAAGTACTACTTGTTTTTCTTTTATAAAGCATATAAATATTAATTTGAAAAAATAATGTTAAATCTAAAAATGTATGCTCTTTATGTACCCGAAGTTGGAACATATAATAAATTTAAAACGGTAGGTAAAACAAAAAAAAAAAAAAAACATTTACCGAGGAAGAAAATCAAATTTTTTCTTCGCAAAATTTTCAAGTAGAAGAAATACAGATTTTTTTAAGAGCAGAAATAAACAGCAAACTTTACACGTACTTGATACAGAAGTTTTGTATAATTGTCTAGATATACTTAAAAATATGCATAAAAAACCTCTAACAAACAGTTTCTCTTCAAACCAGTTGGCATATAAAAATTAACAGATATTGAGTACATTAGTTCTTTTTTAGTCTATATGTTCGTAGGCTTAAAACCTAATAATTATAACGTCGTTTTTAAGTACTTTAATAAAAAATATTAATAATTATTACAAAACAAAAAACCGTAGTTTTTCATGTTTTTTACAGTAAATGTTGGAACTCATTTATATTCTATACTATAAAAACATATATAAACGGTACAATTTTTTTCATAAAATTTTACTATATATATTTATATATAAGATGTTTTGCCATATATAGTTAGATATAAAAGTGAGTTATTTTTGATTAATTGTACCATATACCCTAACATATGCTCATATATGATAGAATATATGGTCATCTATATTATATGATCAGATTTACAAGATATGCTAACATATATCATACGATACAATGCTATTTTATGATATATTACGCCATAATAAAAAAATTTCATAAACTAAATACAAGATATGAACACACATAGTAATATATTGCCACACATATGTATAATGAAATTAAGTGGTATATGAGTATATTGAAACTTTGTTCATTTGGTCTTCAAAGTTTAGTAACGTCATGATGCTTATTAGGAAAAGACCCTAACCACGTGCTTGATTACTAAGAAGACAAGAATGGAGCAAAATTGATGATTAATATGTTTTTTTTTGTTAAAGTACTGCCTATTATGGAGGCTCTAGCTTTTCTAAAACTTCGGGTTCTGATGAGATCTTTAGCCAAATCGAAATACTAGTATCAACCTAGCTAATATGCTTGATTTGCTTTATTTTTGTAAATATACGGAGGTTGAAAGCTTGTTATAAATTGAAAATAACATAAATATAATATCGATGTATATAAATAGAAACATATATGGTAGAAACAAGAAACAAATTCGACTACTTTTACATATAATTGTATATGGCATCAAATTAAAATAGCATCTAATTTTAAAATCCATTGATTTATATTTCAATTTACATTCTTACTTGAAATGTGAAACAAAATATTAGTATTTCCAAAACATTTTAAAGGTTTTTATGAAGTTATATAAAATTGTATCAATTCATATATAACTTGACCATTTTTTGGATCAAATTATATCAGATGGGATCCAATGGGATCACAGGAGTTAAGGTTATGTATGCCAGTTTTCGGATCAACAAAGATATGATGTGATATGAAATTATATATATGACTATATAATTTAATAAATACAAATACGGAACTTTTTTCATCGGGTAATTACTTTTTATTTGCATACAAAAAACTTTTGTTTAACATTTTGATTAATGTTGAAATTTATGCACCGTTATGGTTTTCATTTATTTTACGAGACAGTTTTTTATTGTATTTATTTTTCTTTTGTGCAAAATTAAACATCTGCAAAAAAAAAAGAGTCCCGAGTAAAAAGATTTCTATATGCACACAGAAAAATAAAGTGGCAACCGAATTGAAAAGTGGATATTAATGATAACAGCTTATAAATTCAGTTAATGCAACGATATTTACATCCTATTTCTGAATATTTTGGGTGTTGCAATTAAAATTCAGTGGAATTAACCTAACTTTGTTGCGAACACTAATGTTAAGTTGTGCCAACCGTCTGAAACTCGTAATAACGGAGTTTGAGCCGTAGTAACCGAATTTTTGTTGGCAAATAGCTAAATTTTTCTCTGTGTGTGGTCTTATGTTTCAAAAATATATTATAATACATGATTATATACATATGTTGTCATGCATAGCCATAAATAATTATGCGGACATTTATTATATGGTAACATATATAACGATATATTTTTATATATTGACAATTATATAATAAAATAAAATTTTTAAATTTAAATGCACCCCAGGTTTTGTGTTAAAGCATGGACAAGCATGTGCCGGATAAAAACTTGTTTAGATAAAAGAGTCAATTTTTAAGCATACAGCGCCTTTTAAAACAAATTTGTGATGTCGATCAATTATATGTGTTGATAATATTAATTCTAGGTTTTTTGTATGGTAGCAAAAACAAATTATTTAGTTTGTGCACAATTTTCAAAAAGTCCACAAAATTTTAGCAATTTAATTTTTTTATGCTCCTCTGATTTTGTATTGTAAAATAACAAAACTCAGTTCACGCAGCAAACTGGCACATCTAACACTAAACAGCAAATGTGCCATGCGAAAATGAGTTTTTTTTTAACAAAATTCACGCTCATAATTTTCTACTTTTGTGACGGTCGTACACTTTTTCTGTTAAGGGCACATTAACGAAACATACCTTCAGTTGTGCATAATTATAGCATTTAGCCACTGTTTTCAAATTTTTTATTTCTTGAAGGGGCATTAGTGCCCGATACAAAAATATCAAAATTAAAACAATTGGTTTCAAGTTTTGACTACCATGTATTTAGTTGTTAGGTGATGGCACGCCAATTAAGTACTAGTTGAATTTGTCTCTCTCAAATGTTGGGAGATTGTGTAATCAGTATGTTCCTATCCATCTCAGTCTCTCTCAATCTGCCCTAGTTTTATTTGTTGGTAAACTCTCTCACCAATCAAATGAAAACATGTTGCAGAAATTTAAAAGTTTAAATTAATTTTTATCATGTTTTAGAAGAATAATTTAATAAAATATTTATTTATTTAAAATTTTAACGATATAATATTTTATTTATTTCTTTTAATATATGAATAATATATAATAAATTAACCCTATAAAATATTTTGAGTCAGAGAGACCCTCACAAACTTAATTTGAAAGACTTTAATATTTTTTATTTTAAAAATAAATATATCTGAACTTTGTCCTCGATGTGCTTCCCGTAAGCATATCCCGATTCGGCTCACTGTTGCAGCACTGAAGTTTTAGACCTAGTGTCACAATATTCCTACCAACACACCTTGAAATAAAAAAAATCGCCTGTGACCCTAATGCGAATACAATATATATGACCTTTAACGACTATGTGCGCCCCGAAAGCATTGTCCAATTTGGCTAAAATTTTCAGCACTGAAGTTTTAGATCTAGTGTCGCAATATTGCAGCCCCTACACCTAGAAATGTCGCAATAATAAGCTATATAATTTAAAAACAACTTATTTTAAAAGTGGTATGAGTCCATTGAGATATTATTCAATGGCTTCTATTCACAGTACAAACTTATTTTTGTCAATACTTAAAAAATAGCTGAAATTTTAACAGAATTCTTGTATTGTCAGTTATTTTATATAACACTGATATCCTCCACATTAAAGTATTGTCTGGGTATTATAAATGGTATAAGTCCATTCAATACTAAAAAAAATGGATTTTCGTAATAAATAGGCATGTGTTTTTAAATATAAATAAGTTTAAAGTCCCCTGGCAAGATGTATGTAAAAATATTGTACAAAAGTATCCGTTAACAATTTCAAAAAGTTTAATATGAACATATCGCTCATTTACTTCAATAACGTCATAACTCAAAAATTTTGATTTTGTAGAAAACGAGTTTAAAGTTTTCAATTTACTCCCACCTTGAAGAAAAAAATAACGGCATAATTTCTCTCAAGAGGTGAGTATACAAGATATCAATACGACTTTTTTACACAATATGATAAGTGATATAACGAATAATTCTGCGTCATTAACTCAAAAATCTTTTTTTTTGAGTTGTGACGTTCTTGAAGTAAATGAGCGATATATTATCTTTAAATATATTTTTGTTAGTTTGTACGATAAGGGCCATATGTATAATACAACTTAACATATAATTATATAGTATATTAAATGATGTAAGAAATAATTATATAATATTCCATATATGTCACAACATTAAAAATTTAGTTTGAGATATGATTATATATGGTCCAACATCATTAATACCCCAAATAAAAACGTTCATATACAATCATATCTTACTTAATATAATGTTACATAAAAACATATAGTTTAATATAGCTTAACATGAAATTTAAAAAAAATATTAATATGTTTAATTTTCTTCGATCTTCTTTTTTTATATATGATTCTTCTTCGAGCTTAAGATCTTTGTTAAAACGATTGTAAATTATTAATTTCCAATATTTCGTCTCCACATTGGGAGACTTCTTCAGGGAAATTTATTTTAAATTGGGAGACTTCTTCAGGGAAATTTATTTTAAATTTCCCTGAAGAAGTCTCCCAATGTGGAGACGAAATATTGGAAATTAATAATTTACAATCGTTTTAACAAAAGATCTTAAGCTCGAAGAAGAATCATATATAAAAAATATTAATTTTATTATTTTGTCAATCACTTTTTTTATAAGAATTTTTCTGTTTTGAATTTAAAATAAAGATCCGTTAAAAATAAAATAAACAACGTTTAAATCAATATCAACCCTATAAGTGGTGACCCTGATAAAAAGAATGCCAAGGAAACTATCGAACTATCCTCCGAAGAAATTTCGTTTTTGTTACAAAAATGGAGATTGACGTTAACAGGGCGAAAGGCCGACAAACTGATGCTACTAAAATCATATCTAGAAGAACTAGAAATCACAGATTTAGAAAACTTCGGTTTTGAACTGGACTTAGAAGATCCAGAAGCAAAATGTTCAAATACCGGCATAAACACAATTTTACAACATATGCAAAATTTCATGGAAAGAATGAAAAATGGGGGGGAATGGGGTATTTGTAACGAAAAAGCAGCGCAGTCGGCACAGGCACGGGGTATTTGTAATGAAAAGAATGGGGTATTTGTAACAACGGAAAAAGGCATGGGGTATTTGTAACAAATACCCCATGCCTGTACCGACTGCGCTGCTTTTTCGTTACAAATACCCCATTCCCCCACTACTAACATTGTTCTAACGATGAGTTCAAAACCTCTAAATCACTTATTCTTCCTTTATTCTGGACTCAAAATCCTGAACTGTGGTTCTTTACTACTAAACAAAAGTTTCACAGTGTTAATATTACTTCTGACAACCAAAGTCATTGAATCTCTCGAAGTTTCCACTATCAACAAAATTTCAAGCCTGATTCGCAATCCCCCACAACAAAATAAATACTTGATGCTAAAAACTCATCTTATAACTATGTATGAAGAAAGCGATGAGAGTAAGTTTAATAGTATTTTTAATGATTTACAACTAAAGTGCCACTGTATACACAAAAAATGCTTAAAAAAGTGTAAATATTTCAGATCTTGAGAGTTTAACACTTTTTTCGAGGGAACTCGATGAATACTTGCATGTTCCCAAAGGAGGTGCACAGGATATTCACAGTACCTCAAAGGATACTCGTAGGACCTCGAATGATATTTATAAGACTTTAAAGGATACACTCAAAAAAAAAGTTTGTAAAGTCAGCAAAAAATTTTGCCGAGTCAGCAAAATTTAAGTCAGGAGGGTGCTTGCAAAAAAATTGCTAATGTCAGCAAAATCTTTTGCTGAAAATCAGCGAGCTGATATTTAGCAACAAAATTAGTAGATTCAGCAAAAGTTTTGCTAACACTTAGTGGATTAGAAATACAAAAGCCTTGCTAAAAATTAATACATTTTTTGCTGAATTTTAGTAGACTGAAAAAAAACGCAAAAAATTTGTAGAAAAATTGTAATTTAGTTAATTTATTTGCTGAAAATCATAAAACATATTTTTGTGATTCTTTTAAAAATAACTTACAATAATTACGAAATATAAAAATTTTCATTTTCCCACATTGACGACATAAATTAATTAAATCTCTGAAAATATATAGAAATAAATATATATAACATAACAAACATTTTCTTTCAATTACTTACATCAATGGTTGTCTAAATGATGCTATCTTTTAAAGGACGCAACTGCCGAAGATAATTATAGAAACGAAACGAAAAAATAAACAAAAACAAACGAAACGAAAAAAACAACAATTTTTGCAATACGAAAAAGGAACCAAAAAAATCTACCTAAGATGTGTGTCTTTGTCTTTCGCTTAACTCTGTATACATGTCTGTATATGTTTGTTTGCAATTTGACCACACTAGATTATTAATCTATAAACCTTTAGTTTAGAAATACATATTAAATTTAAATATTTTATTTTGTCTTTTATTTAATTAAAAGACAATTATTTTCACAAGCCGGTGACAACGCAAACTTTAAGTTGTTTTAATCCTCAATTTGGTTTTATGTATGAAAACAGATACAGAAATCTTGCATGGTTGTTTTTTTTATATGTCTTATTAGAGTTGTACTTTTTAGTATCATTTTCCTCTTCTCTACTACATCTTGACATGCCGCGACATCTGCTTCATTCTGCGTATATCTTTCAATCTGGTTGTCGTCCACACTATTAATGTGCTTATCAGCACAATTTTTTTAGCAAAATTAACTAGTAAAACATTAGTATAATATTAGTAAAGTATTAGTATAAAACAGTTAAGTGCAGAATAAGTATAACAAAAATTTTAGCTGAAAACACGATTTTAGCAAAAAATTTGCAAAAAATAGTATACCTGATTTACAAGACGTTTTACTAACTTTTCTACTAACTTATTTTTTTGAGTGTACACATAAGATTTGTTTACAGGACCTCATTGCATGTTCACATGATATTCGCAGGACCTTCATGGATGCTTATAAGATTGCAAATAATGTTTACAGGATATGCACAGTATCTTAAAGCAGATGACCTGATATGGCATACGTCCTTCTTGCAATGTTAAAGTTTGCTTGAAGGTCGCGCATACTTGGCAGCATCTGGTAAGAAAGCCCAGTTAGTCTTACATTTTGGTCACGTTCGAGGAAGCTGGCAACTGACTCCGATCACAAACAAGAAACGGCTGACATTAACTGATTTTCAAAATTTTATTTTTGCCCGAATTAAACATATTCAAAATTCGGCCATCTCTATTCTACACAGTATTATAAAAAAAAACTGTTCCGACTCGACGAGTTACAGCAAATGGGTCAAAAAACCTTTTTTTTTATAAAATTCTCAGATTTAAATACATATTTTACAGAACTACTTTGAAATAAAATTTTTTAAAAACTTAATAATAAAAATCTTCTACGATCCCGTAGATCAGACCAGATCTAGTTAGATCTATTTTATCAGAACTAAACAGATCTCATAGCATATATGATCAGGTCTCAAAAATGGGAACAAATTTGAGATTTTATTATATCTGATCAAATCTGGGCAGATCTTTTATTTTCAGATTTGAAGACGTTTAATATTTTTTAAAAGTTTCCTGTTAAAATAATTAAAAAACGTTAATTTTAATTTTAATACGTTTACTTCAAATAACAAAGACAAGGTGAAACAAAAAAGTTACGACATAAATCTTTTTTAAGTTTTAATGCACATTATGGAGTCCAAAAAGTGTACCCTTTTACTTAATAGTGCTTGAACGATAAGTAATATCCAGTTGATTGTGAGAAAAATAAAATATCCGAGAATACTTATAGGTCGCTGCTCGTATTTTTTAGATTGTTGTACAAAGTTGGGTTCAAGTTTGGTAATGCTGAGCATATTTTTGGAAATATATTTGTAAAATTTCCTTGGAGTAATTTTGGTCCATCTACATCTTTCAATTTAAAACCAATAATAATAAATAAAATTTCTTCTTTCAAACTAAATGATGCTGTTGTGGACCAAAATTTATCTATTGAATTTTTATAAATGTTTTTTCCACAATATGCTCAGCATTGCCAAACTTTTAAACTCTACTTTGTCCAAAAATTTAAAAAATACGCTGCTAAGGCCTGTGTTAGCAACTATAAGTAGGTACCCTCGAACTAGTTTTCGATTTTTATCCATTAGCAGCTCAACAATAAATATCGTTTGAGGACATGAATAAATTCGCAAATTTTTTAAATTCGGGACAATCTAATATACAGCCATTAGACTTTAAATACTGCAATATATAATTCTATAGTTCATAAGATCTACATTTTTCTGTTATGAACTGATGAATATGTCGTTTTATCCAAATTAAATAAAATATTTTGAATATTACTCTATCACCGCTATCGTGAATAAAAAGGGAAATGTTTGTTCACATGTAATTTTCATTCCCCCTCAAGTGAAAATTGGTATCGTGAATTTCCCCTGAAATTGTATTATGCTATTCACGAGTGAATTATTAGACAAAGGGAATAAATTTCGAGGGAACTTTTATTCACGATTGGAATTGAGTGAAAAGGGAAAACAATTCGAGGGAAAAAAATATTCACGATAGGGGGGGGGGGATATAAAGGGTCCGCCATCTAACGTTTTTTTTCAACTAGTGCTTATTTCGTGAATGGTAACACTTAGTTCATGTCGGATTTGACAGATAATTAGTTTTATTCTTCCGCTGAACGAATATGGTCCGTATGTTCGTTATCTTGTGCAAAAAGTGAAAGAAACTGGCATCCTCATCGATAAACCAAAGCGTGAAAAGCCAAAAACAGTGCGAGAATATTGCTGCTGTGGCAGAAAGTGTGCGTGAAGCGCCATCAGCATCAATTCACCGTCGTTCTCAACAATTGAACATTTCGGAGACATCATTGAGACGAATTTTGCATAAAGACCTTGGTATGACGCCATACAAAGTCCAATGGTTTCAGGAGTTCAAAAAAAAAAAGTTATTTGGCGGACCCTTTATAATTTTGATTTGTGTTATATCTAATTATAAATGTATTCGTGTATAATTAGATTAATCATTTATAATAATATATACGATTATATATTGGTCGATATGTAATAAGATGTAATTCTATGTGGCATCGTATTAAAAAATTTAAAGAAAAGAAGATCAAATTATATATAAACATACATAATTATATGTATTTACAAATAATAGCATGCAATATCATATATATTTATATAAAATAATGCATGAAATCTCAGAAATTTACCTTTTTTCCCATGAAAATTAAATTTTCCCATGAAAATTAAATTTTCCGATTTTCCACAGAAGCTCCTAAATTTTCCGGCTAATTTTATTTTTTTTGGATTCCTCATAATTTTTGCTTTATGAATCAGCAATAAAAAAATGGGCCCGACTCCTTGTTTGGACAGGAGAAGAGCATTTAAGAGACCACCTTGTTCTCATTGTTTTTATATTTTTTATAATTGAATTATTTTTAATTATTTAACAAGAAAAATTAGGAAAATTTTATTTTTCAATTAAAGCCTGATTTAATACCTTTCCAACGAGCTATCACTCGTTGCGATCGCTTTAGTAGTTTTTTTTAAAACAACTTTCAATGAGGTCCCTTATGAAGAATTCTTCAATTTTGTCACATGACAGTGGTGCACACCACCACTAAACCAGTCACTATAAAAAAAAAAAAATATGTAGGTACATTATTTTTTGCTGGGCAATCGATTGAGACTATTTATTTTAAAATCGGAGAGGGTCGTCCAAAAATTTGCCAATTTTGATCGTTTTCATATGCAATTGCTCAATTACAAAAAGAGATGTTGAATACACGACATGAGTACTGAGACACATGATCAAATTTCCTAAGGCTGAAAATGTAACGTATGATATTATTGAAAGTTGTGCTCAGTTTTCTATAATCCTTCGTGTTACATCCGGTAAAAAGCTCAGATGCGTATAATAGAGTCGGTAACAGATATGTTTTTGCCAGAAGTAATCTTACTCTTGGCGGAGTGACACAGACTTCGTAACATACTGTATATTCTCCCACATGATTGGTTAATATGATTCGACCAGGTTAGATTTTTGTTGAAAGTAACACCGAGATTTTTTACCGTATCAACGATATCAATTTTTGCGCCGCTAAGAAAAATATTTATATCATTCCCCATTATCATTGACCTTTTCGAAATTATTATACACTTTGATTTCCTCGGATTCAGTGTCAAACCATTCGCCGAAGCCCAAGTAAAAATTTTCCCTAGGTCATAGTTCAATTCTTGGACTTTAGAAACAATGGTATCCTTAGAACTACTGAGATACAGCTGTACATCATCAGCGTACATCTGAATATTCGAAAAGTTTATCTGAAGTGGAAGATCATTTACATATAAGGAGTATAACAGTGGCCCAAGAATGGATCCCTGTGGAACACCTCTTGAGACGAACACAGGTTGTCAGATGGATCCATCATTGGCAACAGATTGAAATCTATTAGACAGGTAGGACGATATTAATTTAACAGAGGGCGAAGAGAAGTTAAAAAATTTCGCTAGCTTAAGGCAAAGAATTGTATGGTGCACCGTGTCAAATGCTTTTGAATGATCTAATAAGACCAGAAACGATATTTTTCCACTATCCAATTTGCCTCGAATATCCTCTACTACATCAGATAAGACTGAAACACAGCTACGTCGAGGCCTGAAGCCAGATTGACGATCAGTCAGAAGGTTGTTGTCATTAACAAATTTATAAATTTGTTTTTGCACAAGATGTTCAAAAACTTTGGATAAATAAGGCAGGATAGCAATTGGACGGAATTCATTAACCGATTTAGGTACCGGATTTATTAGGATTTATTTTTAAAACTAAATAATAAGATTAATTAAATATTAAAAAATTTTAAGTTATATTTAATAATAAGACAAAAGGATATATACAATAAACAGATAAGACGTTATATATATAAAGAATAAGTTAATAAATTAGATAATACTACTAAACCAAGCTTACCGACCTTACCGATTGATTCTAAATATTTCGGCCCCGCTAATAACCAGTTTTTACACTTATGGACGAGATTTTGCGCAAAATTAATGGGTCGATTATGGATAGCAACCGAACTTCAGTTGCGTTGCCAGTTCCCAAATACATATTACGTATGGCAACTGTCAACTGAAGCTGGCAACTTCAGTTGCCAAATAGTGATTATATTGGCAACCGAAAAGTTCTGGTTGCTGTAGAATTTTTAGCAACAAAACAGGCGGGCTCATTAAAAATTAAGTATATTTTATTGTTAAATTATTTGTAATATATAAATAATATTTTATACATATTTTACATCATATATTTCATATAACAAATATTTGAAATAATTTTATTTGTACCTGTAGGTTTTAAAATGGTAAAAATCACAACCCGAAAACAATTTGAGCTATTGGTCCAACAACTCGAAAAATACTCATTTACATACAACATTTTTAATTAAATAATTTTCTTACACAACACTTTTATTAACCCTCTATTGCCCGAATTTTGTTTTGCAATGAAATTCATACCATGTATTCGTCTCGCAAAAAAAATAATAATTTCTATTAAAAAAATGTTTTCGCTGACTACTTTCGGCGATATGAGCAAAAATAATTTAAAATTTATCTCGAAACTAATGCAAGTAAAACAAAAGTTTGTACCAAAAATTATTGCTCTTACCAAGACATAACCACAATCCAAAAATAAACTTTTTTGTGCTTCTTTATAAGAAGATATGGCGATTTTCGCTTTTTTCAAAATGCGAAATAGGCGAAAAAGTATCTTAACTTCAATATTTTATGTTCAAACTTTAGACTTTTGCTACTATCACTGATTGGCTTCTCTATACCAAATTTCAAAACGATCCGTCCATTACTTTATAAGTTAAGACTGTTCGTCATTAAAGAAAAATAAGGACTGATTACACAAGGGAACAATGGTTCTGTTGATTACGAACTGAATATTGTTTTTAAGGTTATTTGGGACGCTGAATCCAAATCTGCACTTGGTTTTTTTCTATCAGCTCGACTTTTCGAGATATACCGTTATGTTCAAAATTAAGGCACTTCCGCTACATATATTGGAATAACTTGAAAACGGTTCACCATATTAAATTAAAAAAAAAACCGAAACTCGCAAACAATATTCTCTTTAAGCCGTGCTTACATTGTTTTTAAATTTTCCAAGTAGTTTTAGAGATATCGTTCAAGTTTTGAAAAAAAAATTAAAATTTTTTTAAAAAAAATTTTTTTTTGTTCTTTAAAAATTCCTAAAAAATAAAAATGGGACAAAAATCACAGTTTTGGTCTAGAAACAGTTAGTTAAATATATTACGAATGAAATGAGCTTTATTTCATTGCAATCGGTGCACAACTTTTGATTTTGTTCACGATTTACTGAATTGATATAAATCGCGATTTCCATACAAAAATAACAACTTTTGATTTTGTTCATTTCTATCAGCTATACTTTTTAATTTAACACAAAAAGAGAATTTTAAAGAAAAATAAAAAATTTTAATACACAAATATTACAATGTAATTACAACTCATCGAAAAATTTTCTTTTATAAGATTTTCTTAAATAATGTTGTTTAGAGGTATTATTTTTAATGCTCCAGCAATAGTCCGCCATCATATGCTCTGTTACGGTAGTATGAAATTGTTGTTCCTTGGGTTAACAGATTTTTTTGCTTTAATCGAGAAGCAAGAATTTCAGATGCATTTTTAGAGAGTCCAAGGTCTCTCACTAAATCACTAAGCTCCTCCTGATTAAATTGCTCGCGTTCAGAAGAAATATCTAAATGGAAGTCATCTGATCCACATTCAGAAATTGGTGAAGGAACATTTTGTCGTAAGTCGTGAAAATTGTGTGTAGATGTAGATGGTTGTGATTCTGAATCCTCACTAGAGTACAGGACTGGTTGGGTAATAGACAACACGTTAGGATAAATCCATTTAGACCGGTTTGTTTTATTAATGCCTGTTATGTTGACAGCGCAAAAATAAAAATCATCATAATGATTCGAAGGTTCCCGCCAGATCATTGGTGTTTTATACTTGAACTGGGTCCGTTGCTTGTTTGCCCATAACCTTAAATACTCTACACAGTTTTTACATACAGTATTAGGAATCCAGTACTTGTCACGGGTTTCCATGGTAAATCCGAAGTAGTCAAAATAAATTTTTTTAATAAAATCTGACACACTTTTTCTATTTTTTATAAACGTGTATTCGCCACATATGTTACAAAAATAGTTGGGATTGATTTTACAGGTGTTTTTTGACGTAGTCATAGCCCAATTTTGACATATATTTCAAAGTAACACAGTTTTCAATAAATAAAACAAGGGATAAAAATCAAAAGTTTTTTGTGTTCACAGATGAAATGTTCTAGGTTAAAATTTTTTAATATTTTTTGTCGTTATACTTTTCGCTTTCGTAAACACTTGTTGAATGAGAAAAATTGGTTGAATGAACCCATATAAATACTTCGTAGTTTTTTACTGAAGTACCTAGAAAAAATTATATCCACAATTTTATTGACAGTCACTTATGAATGAACACATGTGTTAAGGGGAATTTCTTTAAAAATTCATCCGTTACCAACGGTAAACCACACATCAATAAAAACAAGTGCACTTTTCTTTTTTCTCTTTAATTGACTGTGAACGGACTAGGTGTCATAAAGGAACAATAAAATTTATAGGCGTTATGAGTTTGCTACCGCAACCATAAAAATGAAATAATCTTTTTTTATTACTTAATTTTTTTAATTCTTAGAATCATAAAAGCTAACTTATTACATACAAACACTTACACATTAGAAAATGTTATTTTTGTATGGAAATCGCGATTTATATCAATTCAGTAAATCGTGAACAAAATCAAAAGTTGTGCACCGATTGCAATGAAATAAAGCTCATTTCATTCGAAATATATTTGACTAACTGTTTCTAGACCAAAACTGTGATTTTTGTCCCATTTTTATTTTTTAGGAATTTTTAAAGAACAAAAAATTTTTTTTTTTTAAAAAAATTTTAATTTTTTTTTCAAAACTTGAACGATATCTCCAAAACTACTTGGAAAATTTAAAAACAATGTAAGCACGGCTTAAAGAGAATATTGATTGCGAGTTTCGGTTTTTTTTTTTAATTTAATATGGTGAACCGTTTTCAAGTTATTCCAATATATGTAGCGGAAGTGCCTTAATTTTGAACATAACGGTATATCTCGAAAAGTCGAGCTGATAGAGAAAAACCAAGTGCAGATTTGAAATCAGCGACCTCAAATTAGTAAAAATTTGCTATAAATTTCAAATCAACACAAAAAAAGTTCAATTTTGTTCCCGTGTGTTATTAAAGGTAATACTTCAATCTTACTTATACTTAATTTTCAAGAGTTTTAAATCAACTTAAATAAGTGTTTTAGTTGTTGGAAATCTCAGTTAATTAAAAAATAATTATTTTTTGAATTTTTACAAAATTTGAACTTTAAAGCTTTCTCACGTTTTAACAGTGCACTGAATACGAACAGTTTCTTCGCAAAACTTTTAGCTAATTCAATTTTATATTGAACTATATAAATTTCTAAGTATAAAACACTCATTCGAAGCATTTGGGTTTAATTTTATAAACGATGACAAATCTCATCTTCAGGCGTTAGAGGGTTAATATATTTTTTATACAAATTCACATTTGTCAACCTTTTTTTTTTTTTTATTTGTTTACATTTTTTCAGTTGCTGAACTGTCAAAATAAGATTATCGATAACTTTTTGGCAACTGGCGATGGTTGCCGTACATAATACCAATTTTCATTTCAGTTGCGTTGCCAGTTGACAACGCAACTGAAGTTCGGTTGCTATCCATAATCGACCCATAAGTAACATTTAACGGAGTACTAAAAAACGAAAAAAAAAATGCACTTCAGCCTGCAGGCTGTCTGCACAAAGAGCGAATGGCGCCTAACATTTATATGGCAGCATAACGAAAAAGGATGACCTTTGAGTTCATCTTTTACTATAATATGTAAATAGATTAAAAAACTATGTGTATGTAAAATAAAAGACAATTAAAATCTAAAGAAAAACTATAGAGATGGTAAATAAAATATTTGGTTAAGTACTAAAGTAAAAAGCACTTTTGTAAAAATGTTGGTACTTTTTGATTTAATTTAATTGTTAAGGTACCCTTGCAATATTATTGCACATATTACTGACAATTTTATTATCATTCAATGTAGCCAACTCAATATTAAATATTTTTCACATATCTTGTGTCTGCAATAAGAATCAAAACCTTTTTGATTTTTTCTAACCTTCCAATATGACATACACACTGGTAATTTGTTGCACACTAGCAAAAGTTGTACAAGAATATTACTTAATATTAACTTTACATTAAACATTGATGCGCTCAATCTTGTTTACCTAGAAAAACACTTGACTTTTACCATATTGCTAATTAATTTTCTTGTATTCAAATAATCAGCTAACACATGTTCTATACTGCGAAAATTATAATCCTTACTTTCCGTTTTATTTTATATATATTAAAATTTGTTATTTGTACATGAATAAAGAAACTCAGAGTTTTTACTCTATCTCTAGCAGGCTGTCTCTTCATCTCCTAGATGTCATCTAATAGATGTGAATTAACATATAAATTTGGAACATTGAGGGAACTCCATCTCTGTTCTAATATGCACATTATGTACACTCAAAAAAAAAAGTTTGTAAAGTCAGCAAAAAATTTTGCTGAGTCAGCAAAATTTTAGTCAGGAGGATGCTTGCAAAAAAGTTGCTAATGTCAGCAAAATCTTTTGCTGAAAATCAGCGAGCTGATTTTTAGCAACAAAATTTGTAGATTCAGCAAAAGTTTTGCTAACACTTAGTAGATTAGAAATACAAAAGCCTTGCTAAAAATTAATAAATTTTTTGCTGAATTTTAGTAGACTGAAAAAAACGCAAAAAATTTGTAGAAAAATTGTAATTTAGTTAATTTATTTGCTGAAAATCATAAAACATATTTTTGTGATTCTTTTAAAAATAATTTACTATAATAACGAAATATAAAAAATTTAATTTTTCCACATTGACGACATGAATTTATTTATTATCTGAAAATATATAAAAATAAATATATATAACATAACAAAAATTGTCTTTCAATTACTTACATCAATGGTTGTCTAAATGATGCTATCGTTTAAATGATGCTATCGCAACTGCCGAAGATAATTATAGAAACGAAATGAAAAAATAAACAAATACAAACGAAACGAAAAAAACAACCCTTTTTGCAATAAGAAAAAGGAACCATAAAAAATCTACCTAAGATGTGTGTGTTTGTCTTTCACTTTACTCTGTCTACATTTCTGTATATGTTTGTTTGCAATTTGACCACACATATAAACATTTAGTTTAAATAAATAAATATTTTATTTGTCATTTATTTAATTAATAGACAATTATTTTCACAAGCCGGTGACAACGCAAAATTTAAGTTATTTTAATCCCTCAATTTTGTTTTATGTATGAAAAACAGATACAAAAGTCTTCCATGGTTGATTTTTTTTATATGTCTTATTAGAGTTGTACTTTTTAGTATCATTTTAATCTTCTCTACTACATCTTGACATGCCGCGACATCTGCTTCATTCTGCGTATATCTTTCAATCTGGTTGTCGTCCACACTATTAATGTGCTTATCAGCACAATTTTTTTTTAGCAAAATTAATTAGTAAAACATTAGTGTAATATTAGTAAAGCATTAGTATAAAACAGTTAAGTGCTGAATAAGTATAACAAAAATTTTAGCTGAAAACACGATTTTAGCAAAAAAATTTGCTAAAAAATAGTATACCTGATTTACAAGACGTTTTACTAACTTTTCTACTAACTTATTTTTTTGAGTGTACCGTCAATACTGCTCAAGGATGAGAAAGTGCAAATTTGCATCGTGTGCAAATGACCACGCTGAATACCCTTAGTAACAAAAAAAAAGTAAAACAAAATTTACTGAAACAAAGCACTTAATCGTCAGCTGGGCCACTTTGGTACCTTTTGACACTGAAAATGTAAATAAGTAATTTATTTACCATCCCCAGTTTATGCATATGAAAAACGTTTGAGAGAACTTTTAAAAAGATTACTGTGATTTTTGTGTGATTTTTTTTAAACATGTAGATTTTAAACGAAAATATTAACTGCTACAGAAAATCCTTATGAATTCATAGTTTGTTTTTTTAAATAACAGGTAAAAAAGTTGAAAAATATGTTTCTTTGTATTTTAATAGTTTATTCAGTTAAAAACAAACTTTACGGATTACTTTTTACATAAACTACAATTGGTAATAGAAAATATATTGTGAGTGTAGTTATTAACCAAGCCTACATTTGTTTTACATTAATACGATTCACTTCAAAGTCTTTTATACATATTTTGGATGCTTACGTGGTTGTAAGGATATTTTTTTTATTTTTGCAAAGTCGTGTAAAATTTGCTTTGAAGGAAGTTTTTTCTGTCAAAATGAAAAATGCTGTAAATGAAAAATGTATAATTAATTCTCATGTGCCATACATTCTATAAATACAGCCATAAGTGGAGACAACCCACAACTATAACTACAGAAAACTGTTATCCTTTTACTCTTTCATTGCACACGTATTATACTTTTTTTTTTTTTTTTTTTTTTTTTAGCTGTTATTTGATTTCATAATTTCTTTTAAAAGTATTTTTGCTATTTTTGACATTTATAACCTTGGAATTTTTTTTATGCTGTTTTAAATACATTTAAGATCAGATTTCCCTTAGCTATGGCTGCAAACAGAAATTATATTTTACAATCCTGATTTTCAGGTTAAATAAATTTGTATGTAACTGTGTTAGTGTGTCTGATTTATTTATGTATCCTATGTAAACATGTGTCCTTAATTTATTTGTTTTTATTTTCTGAAATTCTATATGAAATATTTTTATTTTTTTACAAATTTGTTTGTGTGCCAATCCGGCCGTCAGTCTGTCTGTCTCTAGCCTGATTGTCAACATGTGTGAGTGAATGTCAATTCTTTTGTTGGTGTATGTGTGTGTATTTTTGTTGCAAAAACATTTATTTTTAAATTATGAATGATTACACAACATAAGTTTAATTATTTTAATAACATTTTTAGCCTTTTCTTTTAATGACTTGTTGAGAATAAAAATAATGTGTTTTGTCGAGGTTGTATACTCTTCTAGAACACAATTAAACCTATTTATGTAAGTCAATTAACCCATTAAAGATTTAAGCTTAAAAGAAATTTTAATTTTTTGTTTTTCAAATTCATAAATCGAGTCAATTTAATAGACCCCACTATCGAATGGTACATTTCTTCTGATTTTGGGTCTTTTCCCCCTTTCCCTACAAATTTTGTTGACGGTACATTTTTATTTAAACTTTTTAGAAATACTGAAGCAAAACGTACTTTCTTGACATAGGTCAGGAAAATATATTTTGCTTCATCTAGAGGAAAAATTATTTAAACTAACTAAGACTTTTTTTTTAAATTTTGTCTTGTTTCTCTTACAAACAAATAAACTTTTTTGAAGACATTTAAAAGTCGAAATTGAGACTTAAAAAATGGAAAATTTTGAACAACTTTCAAGTGGAGTTAAATATTATTCATCAATTTTAAGTTGTTTACAAAAAAAAAAAATTAACGTGTGTCCTAAAGGGTAACATGAGTGTTTTAAAAAATATTCTCTTGCGTGCAGTGATGCCAGTGTTGACGATTTTTATACTTAAAATAACAAAAAACCGACTAATTCACTAGATTAGATTATAGTGGCACTATGCACCGCGACCAGAAATTGGTATTTTGTGCTGCCAGCGAATACACCCTATAGGTTCAGGCTCCCTACGAAGCCAATTATCCTACCAGGTGAACAGTTCCAAACGTCCGATGGCATCACTATTCGATCACCAAAATAACGCACCCTCCTGTCGGACATTTGCAGAGAACATGCTCAGAGGTCTCGGGTTCCAATTCACATAACCTGCACGTATCCGTAGAGGATCGTCCCATCTTGTACAATTGATACCTAAGGCCACAGTGTCCTGTGAGGTAACCCGTTACGGTCCTTAGTTCGCCCCTCGTCATAGACAAGAGTTTCCGCGATCTCTCCCCAGAGGGAGATATAAACAGCCTCGCCTGTCGCTGCCCAGACGATCTGGCCCAATAGGCCCCAAACTCCGACTCCCTCCATCTTCTGAGCTTCTCTCTGACATACCCATTGGGTACGCCACAGAAGGGTTCCGGGCGAATGAATTGTCGTCGAGCTCCGCAGTTGGCTAAACAGTCAGCCCGTTAGTTGCCCTCATGCCTCTCATGGCCTGCAACCCAGCCCAGTGTCAAGGAGTTGTTAAGTTCGAGACGATTTAGGGAGTCGATACATTCCTTAACCATACCAGACGACACATCTTGAGCCCTCAAGGTACCAAGTGCCGCTTGGCTGTCAGATAGAATGTAGATCGTGGCCCCCCGTGTCCTCCTCCGCAGACACTCTTCCACACAGATGACTAATTCACTAAAAAAAGTTTTTTTTTCCTGGGATAAATTTGTTCATATTTTTATAATTTTAAAGATTTAATATTATTTGAGCAAAAAAAAAACTTGTTGTTGTATCGAAAAATGTCGTGCGAATGTCTTGTAAGGCATTCGTGCTACCCTTTAGTGTGTAGTCGTATATTGAAAGATAATCAATTAAATTGAAAATTTCAAAATGATTTGGATTTTTGTTTTTCAAATTAATTATTGAAAAGTATGTGGACAATATTGAAATTTATTTTTACAAGTTAGTTTGATATAATTTTTATTAAAAATAAAAATTATTAGAGTTACTATTAATAGTTCATTTTGGTGACTCGGTCAGTATCGTTCAATTCGAGTCAGTGAACTAGTTCGTTCAAATCGTTCAATCGTTCTTTTTTCCTTTGACTTGTGACTGAACTGCGTGTTGTGAACTGTCGTTCGTTTGACAATTATTACGCACTATTCATGTCTTACGATTTTTTTCACAAATTTTACTGTACATAGACAAAAAGTGTTATAAAATTGCAACTTTTCTAACAAAAAATTATTTATTTTGTGTAAAAAACATTTTATTTGTCTGACTATAACTATTTTTCTTAATTTGAAACAATATTACTACTATTTTTTTACTTTTATTTTTTAATAATTGCTCTTAGAAGCAGTTTTAATTGAATAGAGATGCAATTGTTCTGTGAATAAAAAGAACGAAATTAACGATTGAACGAAATGAACGATTAAACGACAAGATCGAATATTGGTGAACGAGTCATATCGTTCAAATGAGTGAGTCCTTCAATTGAACTAGTTCGTTCATGAACGACACAACTCTAAAAATTATGTTTTTTTTCGACCTTTAATTGTGCAATGAAAATGAAAATTATTCAAGTTCGAGACCATGCTCTATATTTCTTTATTATGAAATTGTCCTAACAAATAATCTATAGAGTTTTTGTTTTCAAATTTATTAATTGACCACTTTCAGGAATGTGTTGATAGATCTATTTCAGAACACGTTTTGAAAAAAGTGACAATCCCATGCAATACATCAAACATTCATATAAACTAGTTTTCTCACTAAATGAGAACTAATATATGAGCTCGAAGTTAAATATTATCACCATTGATCAAAAAACAAATTGAAAACTTGTTTTTTTTGTGTGTTATGTCTACCTTTGGTAGATATTTAATACACAAGTTTTCAATTTATTTTTTGATCAATGGTGATAATCTATAACTTCGAGCTCATATATTAGTTATCATTTAGTGAGAAATCTAGTTTATATGAATGTTTGATGTTTTGCATCGTACTGTTACCTCCTTCAAAGCGTGTTCTGATAATAGAAACCTAGAAAATTTCCGAAATAGATCTATCAACACATTCCTGAAAGTGGTCAATTAATAATAGAGTGTTAGGACAATATCTTAATAAAGAAATATAGAGCATGGCCTCAAACTTGAATAATTTTTAATTTTCATTGAATTTTTTTTTTATCTGTTATTTGTAGTTAAAAAATCAGTTTTAAATTACTGAGAAGAGAAGCAACACTGGAAATTCTTTCTATTAATTAATGTGTTTGTGCTTTCTTTGGAAAGGGAATAGTGGAGAGATGAAAGGGGGTGAAAGATAAAGGTCTTCAAACATGGCAACACTGGGAATCAAACCCGGGACCATCTGTGTAACAGTCCAATGCGCTAACCATTACACCACAACGCCCACAATGCTTAAATGCGCCAGTCTCAAAAAATACTATTTTACAGCCTCGAAAATGTGAGGTTATATTGTAATTTCTCAAACCAGTTTATGCAGTTAATACACTCTCTTGAAAAGTGATTGCAATATTTTTTTTGTAGCATTGTGTAATTTTAAGCAATTTTTAGTTTGCGATAGTAAATACCCTGCGGGAAATGGACCAGTCACTGGTATGGTCATGTGACTAGAACTTTTTGTGTATGAACCTGTCCTAGTTTCGGTTCTGTTATATGAAAGTGACAGGTACTTTTAACATGGGCTTGTCATAGGAGGTGACAATTTGCTACATGTGGAGCACTGTGTGACGTATCGAATAACTTGACCAAGGTAACATATCACCTTACCGACTGATATGAATATGCTACGGGACAAGTTAGAAGTAGTAAGTGTTAAGGTAGGACCATTTTAGGATATATGTAATATGCAACAGAACCAGTGGGAAAAAAATTATCACGTGACTGGTGTAGGTGTACGTATCTTAGAACTTGAGAAAAATTTTTGAAGGCAAACTAGTCGCATATTAGGCGCAATGTGTTCTGTAATAGGGGTAGTTTGACTGAAATAGTTTTGAGACGTACCACTGCACTGTTCTAAAGGGTACATGTCGCCGGGCATGCGAAAAGTAATTAGCAAGTAACCTGTCACTTTTTATTCAGCGTATGTCATATTATGCACGAGTTCCTAAATAGCCCATCACTGCACTTTTCCAAAACAGTGTGTCTTACCCCCTGTCCAAAAAAACCTTAAAAAAGGCACAACAAAAATCAATTTTATAATTAGCTTATTTTGTCTATTCCCAACAAAAACCAAGTTTAAGATCGCGACGTTTGGCAAGAAATTGCCATACCTTCAACCCTGGTCACAGTTTCGTGTTCAGTTCTTTTAAACCAGTGGAGTGTTACGTCTTCATTTCTACTGTCACATAGTCTTTACAGATAAAATTCCTTCAGTGTTATGTCTGCTGTGTAGCAGTCAAGGGACTGAATCCTTTGGCACTAATTGCCATGTTTTCATCCACTGCTAACGGTTTTGAACCAGTTCAATGACCAGTAATAACTTCAACTGCAACGGCCCTAGTTGCTTCGGTACACTTTAATGTTATGTTACTTTCTCTCCAGTTACATGATATATCTGGTACCAACCAGTGATTGTTTTGTCACCATAACTATAGTCACGTGATTGGTCATTTCACCAAAATTAACACTTTTTGGTGCACCACAATTTTGGTTTCACCAGTTTCGTGACGTGCCCCCAAATCATATATCACAGATTTGTCACTTTGGATCAATCGACCCTTCGTTTCCCGCAGGGTAATTACTGCAATACGTTCTTTTGCTGGAGAATAAAACGATGCCTTTGGGCCAAAATGGGTTAAATATTCATATTTATAAACTATGATTGATGAGTTTAATTTTTCTTTGTTTTTCACTAAATTACTTGCCGTTGTTGTTTGCTAAAGTTAATTTTTACCTTTTTGATTGGCACTGCAATATGTTTATAATTAGAAAATAACACAGTTGGGACTAATTAATTGTATGTTATCGTTTATGTTAAAGACAGTTTGTTGGGATTCATCAAAATGTTGAGTGTTTGGTGGTTTTTAGGATGAGGTTGCTGAAAAATAATTTGCTGATTTATGTGAATGTAAGTGAAATAAGGCAATTTTTCAACAACATCTGTTACTTATAAAACCAACATCTTTAATATTTATGACACTGTCACTTTGTTTAATTTTAATTAAATTTTATTAACTGATTTGAAACCACAATTGAATTCTGTGTTTTTTTTATTTTTTTTATTTTCAGATAATGATGTTGCTAATTAATTGAATTAAAAATTTGAATAATACAAACATTTTTAAACAAATGATATTATTTGTATTTATTTGGCTGCAAATATTCTAAACTCAATTTTCATTCATCCGCTGATTTGTTTTTCGATTTAAGTTTAGCTGCTTTGTATAAATAATTAGTATTGGGTAAGTACTTGAAACATTACTAACTTCTTTTAATGTAGTCTTCTAACTAGACCATTAATTTCGGCAGCAAAATCAGAGTTTTATCAATTGTAAAATGATATTCAGATTATTAGTAGCATGTATTTCAGCAAAAATATAAAAAGTTTTCAGAAATTATAACCGAAATTTTTTTTTAATATAATTTGCTAATTGAATAATCATTTGTAATTCATTTAATTTTTGTAAATGCGAAAATATAAATGCAGTTCAACTAATATCAAATCTTAATATCCGCAATCAGTTGCAAATACATGAAATCACATGCAAATCAGGCATTATAACGCTACAATAGTTGAAAAAAAAAATGTAAATGTAATTTGTAATTTGTAAATGTCAATTGTAATTTTTACAGTCAATTGTAGATATCTATTGTCAATTTGTAAAAATTCACTGTCAATTGTAAATATCCATAATCAATTCTAAATATCCTTTGTAAATATACATTGTCAATTATAAACATCCATTTTCACATGTGTTCAGTCAGATGTGTGTTGATTTCCAATTATACGACCTAGACGGTTAATCGGTTAGGGCATTATACGAAAAGTAACTAAAATTGATTAACCGATTAATCGATAAATTTGACAACTAATTGTTGAAAATGTTTTTTTTCGGTTTTTTTTCTTAAATATCAAGTAAATTTGGCTGCATAGGTTTATAAAGTGTTTATTCACGAGGGTTCAAAGCTTCCTGCGATGTGTTTATTAAACATTCCGTAAAATCTTGGGTTTTATTTTGGACTCTTAAGGCAAAATGTTATTGAATTTTCCAACAACTTTTAAAAAGCTTATTTCTTTTTGGTCAACAGAAAGCCATTTTGCATTTTTACATTCTGTAAAATATAGTTGAAACAGAAATTTGGAACATTACAAAAATTTTAAATGTACATTTTTTAGATTTTCGTAAAAATTAAAATTCGGAACATTTTCTGTTAAGGCAATGAAAATTTTAAACTTTTAAGTTCATACACTCAGGGAACTTCTGCTTTAAAAATATGTAGTTGTTCAGGTTGTAATGCAGTTTCTTTATTTTTAATGTAAATGTCAGTCATTTGTACACTGATAGAATTTTCCTTCATAGTATTAATGAAACGATTTCATTAAAATCGATTCATTGGTTTAATGAAAAATTTAATTAACTGAATGAAAATTCATTAATATTGGTATTTTTTCATTAACATTTTTTATGATTTTTTCATAATTTCATAAAAAAAATCATTAAATCAATGAATTTTTTTCAATAAAAATGTTGACTTTTTTTTTTTTTGTACTATAATTTACAAATAAAAAAAAAAACTGAAAAATTTCTTTTAAACAGAACTAACCAAAAGTTTGATATAAATAAATTTTTTTTATTAACCATGCCTAGAGCTAACAGTTTTTGAACAGATTCTCTAAGAAAAGCGATATAGTTTTGTTCAAAACGAGACCTAAATTGTTATCGTTTGACGATGTTACACAAAAACGTTATGCTAAACGATAATAAATTTTTGTTTTTTAACAACATTGTTAACAATATTTAACATTTTTATCTAATATGGTCGTAATTTAACTACAAAAAGAGGACTATAATCGTCGATCTTTCTTCAGAATTTCTAGCCAGATCGATAAAAAATTACATATTTTGTACCGACATATAAGAAAATATGTCATGTTTTAACACAAATTATAAAAAATGTAAAGAAAAATTGAACAATTTTGTAAAAATAAAACAATAAAAACAGAAATAAATAAAAATTGTTTTTTTTTAGTTCAGCTTTTAATATTTTAATGCCTGTTAATTATATTTAAACGATTTTTTTAATCATTAAAGTTCTTCACATACATAATTTAAAAAAGTACAATAATTAAAATATTATATATATAACAAAATCTAAAATCTAATCAGCTCCTTTTCAAATTTTATCTTTTTCGAGTTCGTCAAAAATTATGAGCTTTGTCAAATTTGTTGAGAACCAATAGAATTTTCCCCACTGTGCTACATTGGTAGGTGGCCCCGGGAAAACCATTCATGTTAGATTTCTTTTTTACATGTCATCCTATTCCAAGTAACGAAAATTTGCTGAATCAGGCTGAGTTTAATACAAATCTGCCATCGCTTTTTTTATAAAAATATTTTATAGATCCTATAAAGACCAGACCTTATAAATAACATCAACGTATGATAATTTCTCAATACTCACCAAATTAATGCTATGCTAAAATACTCATAAAAAGTGCAAAATTATTAAATATTAACGAAAATATTATACAAACTATGAATTTTATTCATTAAACACATGAAACTTTTTTAACGATTAGGCTAGAATTAATGAAAAACTTTCATATACTTTATGAAATTTTCATTGTGTCAATGAAACCATTCATTAAAATTGATTTAATGAAACACCTTTCATTGACTCAATGAAACGTTTCTTTGGGGACTTTTTTATGAAAAAATTCATTGGATTAATGAAGGAACTCATTAATACTACGCACAAATTTCTATCAGTGTAGAGCAATTTAATTTTTTTTGTAGTTCATTTAAAAAAAACAAACCACATCAAATGACTGTTTTATGACTTTTTACAGTAGTTTTTTGTTATTAAAAAAAATAATTAATGTTTGTTTATTTTTTTTTTAACATATGTGGTTAATTTTTACTACAATTGTTAGTCATTTTATGAACATTCAAAAACAAATGACACTGTTAGTTGAATTTACTGAAATGTAAGTCGTCCTTTCTTTAAGTGAAATTTCATTTGTTTTTAACTACATTTGCAGTGATCTGTACCTACATAGTATTCTAAGTATACTAATACAATACAACGATAACAATTTATCACTTTAACTGTAAATTTCTTCATTATTCTTTTTTATAAAAAATATTATACAAGAACTATATTAAAAAACCTGTTGTTTTAAGCAATTGTTGCAATTGGCATGCCATTTTTGTGTCAGTTTTCCTTTTTTGTACAATTTTTAACTTTTTTTTTTGCCAGTTTAAGCTTACACCGTTTATCAGATATATTCAGTGGAAATAAATCTTTTGAGTTACACAGTTTTTCTCTTAACGATACCTAAGAGTCTACACCTGTTACCATTTTCAAAATATGCGTGTTCCGAAGAATGGTATGTAGAACAAATTATTTTTTTTATAACCCGTTCCACTTACTATTGGTTTTTGAACCAATAATTTTTGTTTAAAATTGTCCCAAAATCAACCGGTTTTATTGCGTCGAAATAGAACAGCTAAAGCTGGTTCTATTTAGGTATATATTTATTTTTCACTGGAACATATTTGAAAATTGCAGTGGTTGGGAATTGATTATAAGAAATGTTCTTGGGAGATAGAGGAAGAAATCGGATTCCTACAGAATTAATTTGTAAATTGATTAATAGTTGTGTGCCATCAATTTAAAATAAATTCACCCTTGTCTTGAAATACATAGAAATATTGGTTAATATTAATTTGAATTTTAAAAGAATAAAGACAGAATAAAAAAAATTTTCTATCTAATATCCTAAAGACTATAAAAAAATGCTATCTGGAGGCTTAGGGATTTCTTTCATATAATTTTAAAAGAATTTTATGATGTTCTATATAGCGTTTCTTTTTTCTAAGCCTTTCTTACCACATTTTAGATAAAGTTAAGAAAATTGACTAGTTTTGAGTAAAAATCCTTATAAAAAATTTAACCGATTAAATCACCTACTTTAACCGATTATTCGGGTTGAATAATGATTTGAGTTTTAAATTATTTGTTTCGACACTAGCCGAAATGGAGGAGATTAATCGAGGAATCGGTTAATCGATTAACCGAATAGGAAGCACTAGCCAGAAAAAACGTCAATGAGAAGATATAACATTGCTTTCGAAAGAAAACATTCAATTGAAAAATATTTATCAGAAATAAGATGTAAAAATCTATAAAAGAAGTCAATGAAAATATAAAACATACACTTAGAATACTATGTAGGTAACGACTACTGAATATGAAGTTAAAATCAAATGAAATTTTATTTAAAGAAGGAACGACCTACATTTCAGTAAATTCAACTAACATTGTCATTTGTTTTTTAATGTTCAAAAAATGAACCACAGTTGTAGTAAAAATGAACCACATATGTAAAGTAAAAAATAAACAAAAATTTTTTTTTTTTATATTTTTTTAATAACAAAAAACTACTGTAAAAAATTAATGTAAAATCATAAAACAGTCATTTGATGTGGTTCGTTTTTTTAGTAAAAAATTAAATTTGTTCTACAAATGACTGACATTTACATTAAAAATAAAGAAACTGTATTACAACCCAAACAACTACATATTTTTAAAGCAGAAGTTCCCTGAGTGCAAATGCTTTTCAGAAAATAAAACTATTTCAAAAAATGTTAATTGTATTTCAGAGAGTAAAAAGCCGAAGTGAATTGTAGTTCAGAATAATAATTTTCAATTAAAACATATTAGATGTAATTCAGGATTTATAACGATATTTCAACCATATAAACATTCAAATTAAAATAGTGAAATGTATTTTAGAAATTGTTAAAATAAATTTCAGTAAATTTAACTTGTATTTCAGATATTGTAACTATATGGAAGAAATACAACAAAAATTTGAAGCAATATCATTTAACATTTGGCATTATCCATATCATGAAAAGAATGTATCAGCAGAATTTACTCCTCTAAACCCATATTTCTCCGTTCCTGGAGAATTTTCCAAAATATGCCTTATAAGGGAATTAGCCCACACCACAGTGAACACATATTTCTAATTTAAGGTTTCTAAATAACAAATACACTAAAGGAATTTTAGCTTTAAAAAATTGTAGTTGTTTGGGTTCTAATACATTTTCTATATTTTTAATGTAAATGTCAGTCATTTGTTGTTCATTAACAAAAAAAAAAAAAAAACAAACCACACCAAATGACTGTTTTATGATTTTACATATTTTTTTTTACAGTTGTTTTTTGTTATTTAAAAAAGTAAATGTTTGTTTATTTTTTACTAATATATGTGGTTTATTTTTACTACAATTCTTAGTAATTTTTTGAACATTAAAAACAAATGACAAATTTAAGTGGAATTTAATGAAATGTTAGTCGTCCTTTCTTCAAATGAAATTTAATTTGTTTTTGACTACAGTTGCTGTCGTCTTTACCTACATAAGTGTAGGCATGGTCAAGGGAGACTTTTCCAGTGTTGGCCCCTAACCGCATAAATTCCCTAAAATATCATCTTAGCGAATCTCTACTCTGGAGAAAAAAACTTTCGTATTAAATTTCAATTTCCTTACTTAGTGGTTTCAGCAGGCCGTTAAGGGGGGATATCCTTATTTTTGATTCCTCATTTAACCTGGCAAAAGTTCCAAAAAGTACTTTATTCCAAAAAGTACTTTATCTTCACCTACATAGAAGTCTAAGCGGCAGAGGAAACATAAACACTAAATTCAAAAGTTTAGTAACGTCATGATGCTTGTTAGGAAAAGACCCTAACAACGTGCTTGATTACTAAGAAGACAAGAATGGAGTAAAATTAATGATTAATAGGTTTTTTGTTAAAGTTCTGCCTATTATGGAGGCTCTAACTTTTCTAAAACTTCGGGTTCTGATGAGATCTTTAGCCAGATCCAAATACTAGTATCAACCTAGCTAATATGTTTGATTTGCTTTATTTTTGTAGATATACGGAGGTTGGAAGCTCGTTAAAAATTAAAAATAACCATAAAATAATCTCGATGTATATAAAAACAAAAAACTAACAAAACTGTAGCTAAATTCCAAGTTCCTAGCTTTTGCAGTTTGGCCAGACCATTAAATTGACCGAGTAAATTGAAAATTTCCGAAAAAAGGTTTTCGTCATACAAAAAAAAAGAGCCCCTCTAATGTAACTCATCACATTTGAAAAACTAGTAATTTAAACTATACTACATTGTTAAATATTGTAACTGGGTAATTACAAATGTTTACAATGTTGTTTATCCTTGTAAATATTTTCTTTTTTTGCAAAACTCAACATTTTTGTATGTAATTACTAGGGCAAGGATATCATGCACTTAATCATGCAAAGATGCGCCGACAAAATGCGCATCAAAAACAAAAGCATTTATCACACACTTTAAAGCACAATAAAATCAAAAACATATATAAATTCCAAATTTACATTTGACGGCCGAAAGGACTCATAAAAGATCCTCCAAAAATTCTGAAATCAAAGCTATGTAAAAGTGTTTTTTATGGCCAATTTAGTCTCTTTCTATGCCTTCTTTTATGGCTTATAAAAGTCATTTATGATTGTTTGAAAAATTTAAAAAAATTAGTAAAATAGTAAAATCCAAATCACAGGTTGCAGAACAACCTATAGTGAACTATAATAGGTTCTACTGTCTGTTCTACAACCGATTCTTTTTATATGGAGTTTGTCCGATTTGCAATAGGGTCTTTACCTCCAAACAAGAACAGGCTGCTTTAGAACTGGTTCTAGAACCAGTTATAGAACTGGTTCTGGGACAGTGAATCCTTGCATTTGGACTCCCAGGTATCTGTTCTAGAACTGGTTCCATGTATCCGGTGGAAAAAGAAGCTGTTCTAGAATAGGTTCAATGGTAATCTGTTCTAAAAAATTTTGCTGGGTGTTCATAAATAAGATTCAAATATGTTTCACAGGGGAGTTATCCCGACCCGAACTAATAAATTTTATTGAACTTTGGATATGGTGTGAAGGATCAAAAAACGGACACGTGTTCTTTTTAGCTGCCCGTCTTACGTTTAAGGGTTGAACAGTAAGGGTTTAAAATTAATTTGTTTTTGTATGAAAACTTGTCTTTAATTTACGAAAACTAGATTTATTTGTACACAGGGTTAAAGTACTAAAGAAATATATATATAATGATACCCATATTGCCTATATGGTGGACACAGAGTTGCCACATTTTTAAGTTAATTGAAATATTGGGCAAAATAGCTCTACAGGAAAAGTCGCATAAACCCAAACGATTTCGAACAACGAAAAAAGCTCAAACATCCCCTCAATTAAATTAAATATACACTAATATGCATTATTTTTAGCTAAACACAACTACAATTCCTTTATAACAAAAATACCTAAGCCTTTAGAGTGAGAATATGCAACTGCATTTGATCATTCACATCCATATTAAGTCCATATCAGTTTTGGACCATCGAAAAACCATGGAATTCCTTGCCCTAGTAATTACTATAGGACAGAGTTGTTAAACTGAAATAACCATCAAATGAAAAAAACTGCATATGCGATAACGGCATGTAAATGCTTAAAAAAAGTTTTATTAAAACACAGAAACTATAATTAAAAGTAATAGCAACTTGTGATTTAACATAACCATAATACTTATGTTTCCGATACTACTTATCTAGCACGAAAAATAAGGACAATAAAACGGATGTTTAAAGTTTTTACATGTGTTTGTTTTTTAAATGTTGGCTTAAAAAGGTTAACAAAATAACAATGTCATATTCGGCCTTATCGAATATTTTGATACCCTTATTGGTAGGTCCTAACTTAGTTCAATATAAAGAGTGATTTTTTTAAGAGCTTTCGAATTTGATTAAAAAAAAAAAAAACACATAAAATCTAGAAAAATGTATGAAATCTTTATTTGAGTCGATAGAACGATCTATATAATTCAATGTTCAAAGATGATTTCATGTAAATGTTGACCGCGACTTCGCCTCAATTGGTTCATACGCTGGTTCCAATTTTGCTATACTCTCTCCAACATATCGGCCGGTATCTCACGATTAAATTCTTCAATATTTGCTTCCAGTCCGTCAACTGTTGCGTGCTTGTCCCTATAGACATGAGCCTTAACATACCACACAAAAAATAGTCTAAAGACGTTAAATCACACGATCTAGGCGGCCAATTGACCGGCTCCAAACGTGACATAAACTGTTCACCGAACTCGCCTCTTAACTGGGCCATTGTTTCGCGTGCTGTGTCGCATATGACTCCGTCTTGTTGAAACCACGCGTCACCTAAGTCCAGCACTTCCATTTTGGGTAAAAAAAATTTGGAATCATAGCACGGTAGCGCTCGCTATTCACAGTAACTTTCATGCCTTCGTCGTCTTTGAAAAAGTACTGTCCAATGATGCCACCGGCCCATAATCCACTCCAAACAGCACATTTTTCGGGATGCATTGGCAGTTCTTGCAATGCTTCTGGCTGCTCTTCACACCAAATACGGCAATTTTGCTTGTCATGTATCCATTCAACGTGAAATGAGCTTCGTCGCTGAACACAATTTGCCGATAAAAAAAATCTTCATCCAACTTTGCCAGCACCAATTCACCAAAAGTTAGCCGTTGTGGTAGGTCGTGTGGCTCAATTCTTGCACCAGATGTATTTGAAAAGGTTTTATACCCAAATCCTTCCGCAAAATTTTCCAAGTGGTAGAGTAACAGTGGCCAACTTGCTGTGAACGGTGCGGAATTTATAATTCACGGTCATCAACAACACTGGCGGATACATCTTTGATATTTTCCTCTGTCCCCACTCTTTGTATGCGTGTTGGGTGTTTAATTTAAATCATAATCACAAGATTATGAATAGCCGCCTCAGAAGGTCGCCCAACTGACCATAAATTGGAAGAAGTGCACGATGCACTTTCTTAACCGAACATGAATTTTGTTAATAAAATTCAATAATCTGCAAGCGTTGTTCGTTTGTAAGTCGATTTATGGTTAAATTATAGACCAAACTGAACATGTTTATCCGTAACATGTTACACGAAAACAGCTGAGCTGCCAAGAACAGTGTTGCCAAAAAGAAAGTTGCTTAAAAATGCCCCTTTATATCAATGTTTCTTCGCATACTATTATTCACCTGTTTTGGAATTATATTTCAACTTTAACCTTACGAATTCACAAAACAATGTCAATATATGAACACTTAGGTTATAACTTGGGCAACAAAAAACAAAGCGCGAAAAACAGTAAAATAAGCCGTGTAAATATAAAAATAAGCTGTTTAATTAAAAATAAAACCGTTAAAGTTCATATCTTTTTATTAAAATCATTACTACAAATAAAATTTTGTGTAAAATCTGTTCTTTGAAATTTCGTCAGTCAAACAAAGGCGCAATAGAGAAATTGGTTTCTTAAGCTTCAAAGTTCAAATTGGTTTATCGAAATATTGTTTGATAAACCTACAAAGTGAATAGAAAACTTTCAACTTTCAATAAAAAAAAATTTTCAAAATAGCGGTTGCTAAACAATACCAAAAACGCTGTATTTTAAAAGAAAAAAGCTAAAATAAGCTAATTTTTGGAAGAAAAAAAGTCAAAAAGTAGCTAATATTTACAAAATAAGCTAAAATTAGCAAATATCCAATAACAAGTTAAAAAAACCTTTAATAATACAGCTTAAAACGTTCATAATTTCACGATTAGAACTTGTATTTAGGGCAAGTAGTTCAATTCTTTTAAATTAAAAACAAGCTCAAGCTTATTTTTGGTTTATTTTTTATTTTTTAAAAGAGAAGCAACTCTCAGGAAATTCTTCCTATTTATTAATGTGTAGCAGTCTTTGGAAAGGGGATGGTAGAGATAAAAGGTGAGGAAACATGTATAACTTCAAACATGGCAACACTTTAATTGCGCGAGATGATAAGTCTAAGAACAGTTGTTGATAGCCACCAGATGAAGAGTTAGCAAAATTATTTAAGGTGTTTGATTCGTAGCCCTGATTGATTATTTTACTTCGGTGGGGTTAAGTGCTATAGGAACATCAAAGATGGGGGCTGCGATACATATGAGGGATAGAAAACCCATACAAATTATTTTTCTAAATTGATGTTGTCATCACCGGAAAACGAAACCGGGATCATCTGTGTAACAGTCCAACGCGCAACCATTACACTACAAAGCCCACTTATTTTTGGTTACCCTAGTTATAACTTTTATTTTTTTTTGCAAAATTTTTACCTATTATCACTTGATGCGAAATATTAATAATAAAAATAACTTTTTCTGGTCATTTTGAAACAAAATTCTTTCGATTAAAAAAAATTAAAAAAAAAATGCATTTTTTACCACTGAAGTTGCATTAGTTGACGAAAATTACAGCACAACATATTTTTAATTACATTTTACGTAATCTGCTCGTTGTTTCTTTTGCAAATTCTGATGCTCACACGAAGAAAAAATACCATCATGTTATGATAGTTTAAGAGCATCATGTTATGATTGAAACACGTAACAATCATAATATGATTCCCATAATCACATTATGATTATACATGATAATTAAATCGTTTCCAGTGATCATAATATGACATGAAACATGTTTGGATTGCTACAATCATAATATGATATTTTTTTGTCGGCAATCATGTTCAATCATATTTTTTTCCTGCGTGCATATCGCGAAACAACGCATTTCTTTTTTGTTTTTAGCAAATTCCGCTTTTGTGTCCTTTAAGTTCGATAGGCAGGGTCACTGACGAAGGTTCAATACCAGAAACTGCGTAGTCTGATTCAGAAAATTGAAAATGTACAATGTACTCAACGTGCACTCATTCTTCTCTACCTTTCACAATTAAGGCATCGGTTATAGTTTAATTAGTTTAAAATATTAGGGAAATATTATTTTTTAGTTTAATTAAAAACATTTTTTTGCCAAACTTCAAAAAGACATAAGCGATTGCTTTTTTGAAAGCCGAGAAAAAATAAAATTGCGTTTCTTTATAAAGGGTCCGCCATCTATCGTTTTTTTCAACTAGTGCTTATTTCGTAAATCGTAACACTTAGCTCATGTCTGATTTGACATACATTTAGTTTTATCCTTCCGCTGAACGAATATGGTTGTGTATACGCTTAAACAACGTTGGGAAATATTGCGACATTACTTTGAAAATCATGGTAATGTTGCAGAATGTGTGAGCAAGGAGTGGCCGTTACAGTCAATGGCGATCGTTATCGGGCCATGTTGAACGAATTTTTGTTCACAAAAATTGAAGAGGAGGATATTGGCAACATTTGGTTTCAACAGGACGGCGCTACGTGCCACACATCCGAAGCTACACTCGATGTTTTGCGCCCTGTTTTTGAAGATCGCATTATCAGCCGCAGAGCTGATGTCGTTTGGCCACCTCGGAGCTGCGATTTGACACCGTTGGACTATTATTTGTGGTGTGCCGTCAAAGATAAGTGTTACGCCAACAAGCCAGAGACAATTGATGCTTTAAAGGACAATATTCGTGAAGCCATTGGTGAAATACAGCTGCACACAATCGATAATATGCTTAAAAATTGGACCGATCGTGTAGGCTACTGCATGGCCAGCCGAGGCAGCCATTTGAAACCGGAAGGATTGTACTTTCAAATAAAAAAAGAAATTTGAGAAAATATTCAGTAGTTTTTTTTATTGCATTTAAAAAAAAAAAAAAGGTATTTGGCGGACCCTTTATATTTTCATGGACTATACGGCTAGGATGGGTCAAATTTTATAATTCCTAACAAAAAATCAAAATAGTATTTCTTTGTAAAATTTATTTACAACTATGAAACAGAAATATTTAAATTAACTGATATTGGACATATTGCGAAATAAGAAAAGGTCATGGAAGTGGAACAAAATTTCTGAAGTGAAAAAATGTTAAAGGTGAAATAAAAAATTTTGTAGTGAAAAAAATTTTAGACATGAAAAAAAAAATTGGAGGTGAATATCATAACAAAATGTTTATTAATCGAATTAAAATTCCATTTAGAAAATAAATTCTTGTGGTGAAAATTAATTCTGAGGTGAATATAAAATATATAAATATATAAAATATTCAACAGACGCATATAAAAAATTGTACTAAATTTGTATAGAAAACAAAATTTATGAGGTGAAATATAAAATTTCTTGGAATCAAGTTTTTTGAGGTGAAACAAATATTTTATTTAAATTTATTTTCATCGGGATAAACATTAATTGCATTTATAGTAATTAAATGTGCTAAAGTCCCAAAACTTATTTAACAAATTGTGAAAAGCAATCTGATGTAGGCGTGTCCCTATCCGGATTTCATTCCTGCCTAAGGAAATCTTCAGGGGACTTTGTTATTAGAATTTCTAGAGATATTATTTACTAGACGATTATAAGAAATTGAACTGAATTTGTATAGAAAATAATATTTATAAAGTGAAATACAAAATTTTGTGGTAACAAATTTTTGAAGGTGAATATAAAATAAAATGTTTTATGCATTAGGTGAGTGTAATAAATTGTACCTAATTTGTATAGAAAACTTAATTTCTTAAGTGAAACAAATTGTAAATTTAAAATACAAAATTTTGAGGTAAAAAACAATGAATGTGTAAAATTATTTGAGATGAATATAAAATTATGACAAAATGTTGAATTCACCATTATAATTTGTATAGAAAAAAAATTGTAAACATTTATTGGTAAGTTTTTACAATGCTTTGATGCAAATCGTAAAATCTTTAAATATTTTAAACTTTGATTACACATTGGGCAAAGTTACACTTTTGCTTTTTATTATTTGTTAATACTGTTATTCGTGTTTTTTTTCATGAAAACCCATTTATAGACCCGTCCAGACTGATTAGAAAAAAAGAGAAAATTCTAATCTCTTAATAGCTGAGAAAAATGTTGAATTGAAGTTTTATGTCTTTAAATTAAAAATTTATTTTTTTACTGTTAGAAATTCTAGTTTTCGTCATACTTATTATAATTAAGCATTGACTTCTAAAATTAACCCGTGGTTTTACAAAAAAAAAAAATTCCACTTGCTGATAGCAGACGCATGATTACAGAGGCCGACAAAATTTGATGAAATTTTCTAACCAAGAATCAGACTATACTTTCCCGAAAGCTTTAGACGTACTAAATTCTAAATTGAAATCGCAAATCACGTCAGGTTTTCAAAATATTCTAACCTAAAAAATGCAAAAAAACACTTTTTTTTTGGCTACATTTGAGGTCCTGTAACTTCCCGAAATTTTTTGTTTCAAAAAGATCGTTAAAACCCATTTTGAAATTTAAAAAAAATCTTCATTTGCCACTGAGAAACATGGTACATAAATCTTAACACTTCATTATTTGCGTCTATTCAAGTAAATTCTAAATTGAAATCGCAATAGCCCTATTAAGTGAGGTTTTCGAGATATTCTAACCAAAAAGTGCAAAAAACACGTTTTTTTTTTTGCTCCTGTAACTTCCCGAAATTTTTTGTTTCAAAAATATCGTTAAAATCCATTTTGAAATTTGAAAAAATCTTCATTTGCCACTGAGAAACAGTGATACACAAATCTTAACACTTCATTATTTGCGTCTTTTCACGTCTTGCACATGCAATGGGTTAAGGGTTCCAATTTTATTTTTTTTATTATTTGCATATAAAAATATGAAAATAATACATATTACAAAAATATTAACATTAAAAATCCATATAAAATAAATTTATATTGTCATTTGACTGGACTACTGAAAGTTAATTATAATTTGGCTTTGCCAGGATTTTGAGTTTGCAAACTCTAATTAAAATTAGCAAGAAAATATTAAAGCCCTTGTTACACATTTTTCCAAGGAGTTATTTTTCTTTATGAAAAACTGTTCTGTTTACTACTCAATAATGTAGGGTACACAATTCAGATAAACATAAAAAAAATGTTTTCAGCTACACACAAAGAGTATATACATATAGAGATACTACACTTCCCACGACTCTCAGCAGCAAAGTACCGAACTCGAGCAAGCTAATGAAAACATTTTTTTACACTAAAAAATAATTGCAACATGTTGCTTAAAACGCTCACTTTTATTTTGCTTATATTTTGTTATTTCTATTAAAATTTAATGTATTCTAATTTGATCTTGCTTATTATTACCGTTAAAATTTTAAATAAATAAATAAATAAATAAATAAATAAAACATGATAAAAATTAATTTAAGCTTTTAAATTTCTGCAACATGTTTTCATTTGCTCGATGCGAGTTTACGAACAAATAAAAAGAGGGCATATAGAGAGAGACTGAGATGTATAGCAACCCACTGCTATAAAGTATATACGATACATTAAAGTCGTTATACTTACACGGAATGTACCCATAGTAAAAGCATTAATTTTTAATGAAATTTGTATATGGCTTTAAATACATTTTGTAATATGTATTTTGGGGATTGAGGGGATAAAATAGGTGCAGCAAGTCAGCATAAAATAAAAAATATATAAAGGCATTATTTTCATACCGATTTTTCCAAAACGTCCCATATGTGCTCTATAGGGTTTAAGTCTGGAGACTGGGGTGGTGAATTCAGCTGTCTTGGGGCATTGTGCAGTATGTTTAGGGTCGTTGGACCCTTATGTTTAGGGTCGTTGGACCCTTGTTCGAAAATATAACCATAACGTTACCACCACCATGTTTGACAGTAGGTATTATATTCTTTGGATCAAGTTCTGTGTTTGGGTTTCGCCAAACTTTGGATCGACCATCACTTCCAAAAATGTTATACTTACTTTAGTCGGTAAATATAACACGCTTCCAAAAATCCATATCCTTGTCTAGATGTGCTTTAGCAAACTCAAGGCGAGTTTACGATTCTTCGCTGAAATTAGTGGTTTTTTGCGTGCCACTCTGCTATTAAATCATGACAATGACATTTATTATTGTTCGCTGAGTAACAATTATATTGGAATATTTTTCGATGTGTTCCGCCAATTTTGGGGCACTTATTTTCGGATCCTCTTTGACTACGTTAATAATACTGCTAACATTGCGTCTCGAAAGCTTCTTAGGTCTGCCAGATCGTGGCTTACTTTCGGTACTATTGGTATTATTATAATTTCTAATGATCGTCTGTACAGTAGCACGACTTAATTTAACTGTCTTAGCAATTTCTCCATAAGATGTATGTAGGCTTTTTTCCCGCTAATAATTATGTTTTTCCCTAAAAATTTCTATGTTTTATTTTTTTCATAATCTTTATTTTAAATGCCACTAAACATTGATATAAAATGTTTTTCAATTATCGCTACTAATTCACTAGAACTTCAAATCCGTAGGGTGTATGTAGTCTTTATTCCTTGACTGTATAAGCTGGATAGTCTTCATTGCTTGAGCGGATACGCTTTGTAAATGATGTACATTTGCATGTATTTGTTGATTTTTGTAGACTGAGGCGTATGAAATTTCCTTTTATATTAATTGCTAGAGCTATAAAAACATTTAGTATCAAAAGGTCCAATTTCCAGAAATTAAGTGACATTTTGAAGGCTTCATATATTTAACAAAAAATAAAAAATAAAGAAATATCGAGTATGGCCTCGAACTTGAATAATTTTCATTTTCTTTGCACAATTAAAGTTCGAAACTAGTAAAAAAGACAAAGTACGGCCTTGTTTTTGTTTACTGCCCCTGTTTTTGTTTTTAAACAAAGCAAAAAAATAAAAAGGAGGAAAAAAATTGTATTCAATATCTACCAAAGGTAGACCTTGCACATAACAAACAAGTTTTCAATATATTTTTGATCAATGGTGATAATCTTTAACTTTGAGCTCATATATTAGTTCTCAGTTAGTAAGAAAACTATGTAGTTTATATGAATGTTTGATGTTTGGCATGGGATTGTTACCTCTTTCAAAACGTGTTCTGATGATGGGAACCTAGAAAATTCCCGAAATAGATCTATCAACACATTCCTGAAAGGATCAAATAATAAATTTGAAAACAAAAACTTTATAGATTATTTGTTAGGACAATATTCTAATAAAGAATTATAGAGTATGGCCTCGAACTTAAATAATTTTCATTTTGATAGTAGATATATTTAACTTTTTCTCTATCTAATGAGTTAACAAACTTTGTATTGTAGCAAAAAAAAAAATGCATTTGAAAAATACTCTATCAAAAAAATTACTAAATATTGCATTTTTAAATGTAGCCTTAAATGCATCCGACCTGCTTCAATTTATTTAACGGTCACGATATAAACTTTGAACTTTAATTTTTCTAACCTTCGCACTCCCAAAGCTTTTTACATACTTCCACTTAGAATACTATGTAGGTAAAGAAAGACCACTGCAAATGTATTTTTAAGTGTTTTTTCACTTAAAAATAAAGATACTGTTTTACGATTTTAACAACTACAAATATATACAGCAGAAGTTCCTTGAGTGTAGTGTATCGAAACCCACCCGGGTGGGTTCTTTATATTCTACACATATTTTAAATAAAAAAATGCATTTACTCCAACATTTCATTATGAGTTAATGATAAAGATATAAAAAAAATACTAATAACAAGAAATCTATAGCAACTACCGCTAACCCATTCTTGCCTTTTTTGTATTTGAATACCCAAAAAGGAGCCAACTTAAAAAAATATAGCTAAAACCTGGGAAGAGGTTTGATGCACCTTTATTTGATTTTCACAGGCAGGATAAAAAAAAGGATAACACTATTTTAGAAAAATGTTTTTGTAAAATTTCACAACCTTCCTGGGGGCAGTTAGCGGTACAAAAGTCTGGAAATTTACATAGTCGAAAAAAATTGCACGGAAAGGCCTCTGAAAAGTTGGGGAAGTGAAAAATTTAAAAACTTTCTTGTTACCTACTAAGTAGTCTTAGGAGTTCTTTATCGTACAAAAAATATTTACCTGTGTAGGACCACTCGCCTGGGCTACATGTATGATTTTGTGACATGAGCATTGAAATACGAAATTCTTATACTAAATAGTGATAAAAAACCAATATTCTGAAACCTGGCAGGGTTTCGGGCAAAGACGTAGAAAAATTTAAAAACTAAAAAAGGAAAATTTAAAAGAATATTCGAATTTTGAATAATTTAACAGTTTAAGACAAAAATAAAAAACTTAGTCACTGAGTCGAAAGTATTTTTTGTTTTGACCAAAAGCAATAAAGTTATCAATGATTGAAAATCTACAAAACCCACCCGGGTGGGTTTAGGGAGTGCGAAGGTTAATGTAAGCGAAAAACGGTAAACTTATTACACGAACTTTGTTTAAATTGTACGAAATTATAATTTTTTTCTCAAATATCAATTTCAAAAGTTATTTATATTTTTTGTAGAACTCATTTGATAAATGTATCTTTACGCGATTTTAACAATCAGTTTTAAGAAAATATCATTGTGGTATCTTCAGAGTAAAGTTTATTACAAATTTGGATGCCGGATTTGTAATCACGGAATCAAAGGCGATATAAATCACATTCAAACCAAGAAAGCTTGTTGAGGTGTGCTCTTAAAATATTTGACAAAATATCAGTTTTAAGTCTAGTTTTTTAACTTTGCTTTATAAAATTGGGTAATTTTGGCCCAAACAGGACAGAAGAGTTAGTATGCGTCAAGCTAATATGTATTTTCACAGCGTTGGCATGGTTTCTAAAAAAACATTTAAAAAATTTTCTATATTTATGTTTAGGTTCTTTAAAAAAATATTTTAAATTTTTATGTTTCAGTAAAATTGATGTGTTTGACCTGGCATATTTCCCTTATTAGTCCCAGTTAATGTAATAGTGATGTTGCATTATGTTTCTTTTTTTTCAACAATGACATTGTTTAGGTGTCTCTTTAACGGAAAATGGAAAGCAAAAAAAATAACATAACATAACATAACGTGCAAAAATAGGTACATAAAGGAGATTGTGTGGGCGGTATTTTGTTTCAACGCCTGGCAAAATGCAAAATACAACTCGTGTTGCATGAAAGAAGAGGCGTCGCGTCAATTTGGTATTTTTTAATTAGATTTGACTTTGTTGTTTTTGTACTTTATTCAAAATCCTTTTAATTTTAATGACATTTTACATTGAACTCATAAATGTATGTAACAAAATAAAACAAACTCACACACCCTCGTAAAAGCTTGCGGTAAACAGTGGAAAGAAAACATTAACGAAACATTTTATAAAAACAAATAAGTTAAAGCTAAATATTTGAGATCCTATTTAAATATTTAAATTTTTTTAGAAAATGTCCCACTGTACTTTATTAAACGACAACAACAAAAGAATAACATCAACAATGTTTGGTAGTATATGTGTGTGAGTGTGTTTGTATGTTAATAGTTGTTATGTATACGCGTGTGTCAGGGGAAAAATGAATATTGAGTCATTGATAGACTCCTCTTAGCTGTTGTTGTATTATAATCTAGTTGCAATTCTGTTGTAGTTTCTGCAGTGGGTTTCCATACTTCTCAGTGTCGCTCATTTATTTCAAATATTAATGATAAAATAAGCAAAGATAAAATTATAATATCGCTCATTTACTTCAAGAACGTCACAACTCAAAAAACATGATTTTTGAGTTAATGACGCAGAATTATTCGTTATATCACGTATTATATTGTGTAAAATAGTTGTATTGATATCTTGTATACTCACCTCTTGAGAGAAATTATGTCGCTATTTCTTTCTTTAAGGTTTGAAAAAATTGAAAACTTTAAACTCGTTTTCTACAAAATCAAAATTTTTGAGTTATGCCGTTATTGAAGTAAATGAGCGATATATTAATTTTTAATAGAAAATAACAAAATAAAGTGTGATTTTTTATTGAGCTGTAGAACTTTGAAATGGAATAAAACAAAAACGATTTTTTTTTTAAATTGACATGAAATTTACTTTATTCGAAAGATAATCTTCTGGCATGTGACCGACACCTCTGGCTTTGACGTAGTCTTATCTGGAGGTCCAATTTTCGATGACTTTCCCACATTTGTGGCCGTATAATGGCAATAACGCGGTGAATGTTGTCTTCCAAGTGGTCAATCGTTTCGGGCTTATCGGCGTAGACTAGCGACTTTATATATCCCCACAGAAAATAGTCCAGCGACGTTAAATCGCATCAAAATTCACTTCTTAAAATTGGGATCAACGGCAATCTTGTTTGGGCCCATTCACCGAATCTACGCCTTGCTAGGTGATAGTGAGGCTTCAATTGTTGCACAAGTTGGATTTTGTAAACACGCAAACCAAGATCTTTCCGCAAAAACTTCCATAAAGTGGATGGACACATATCCTCTGCCTATGCACGATGGCGGATAGACTGATTGGGGTATTCCTCTACGCTACGCTCTACACAGAAAAAATTATCAACCTAAAATATCTAATAAAAGATTTAATTTGATTTAAATTTGTTGCTAAACAAATATTTAATTGAATCAATTAATATTCTAATTGATTTTGAAATATATAAATAATTTTTTTATTTTAGACATAATTCTCAAATTATGTTTTCATATACTGTATGTTAAATAGAAAAGTTTCAGTATAAAATATCAAATCCATTTGTAGTTTCCAAACAAAACAAGCACACACACAAATACACAAACAGACACAGCAATACCAAAAATATATATAAAGGGTCCGCCAAATAACTTTTTTTTTTTGAAAATGCTATAAAAAAAACTCCTGAATATTTTCTCAAATTGCTTTTATATTTGAAAGTACAATCCTTCCGGTTAATAATGGAAAATAATTTCATTCAATGGCTGCCTCGGCTGGAAATGCAGTATTAGCTTCATCTTAAAAATGATTTTTTTTTGGCAAACGTGTCGTTCAAACATTTTTTTTAGTATCATAAATTTGTTTGTAGTTAGTTATTTATAGCTTTTTTTTCTTTTTCGTTGTCAATAAAAGTTTTAATTAATATTATTATTGCCGTGATAGGTGCAAAATCAATTAAAATATTAATTGATTCAATCAATTTTTTAATTTAAACCCGTTTGTAGTTTTTTCTGTGTACATCAGCAATGACTTCTTCTGTACGCACTGTACTACGTCTCTGTGTATGAATATTATCATTTAGAGTTAATGTTGTGCGAAAACGTTCCATAGTTAATCGAATTAATTGCTCTGATGGACGATTATGTTGACCGTAAAATGGACGTAGTGCGCAATACGTATTTCGAACGGAACCATGATTTTTAGAATAACTTTGGAAGCGTTGTTCAGGCGTCAGTCTATTCATGTTGAAATGCAAAAGCAAACTAAACATAAATCACTTTACAGCTAATAAAATAGCCTCCAGTTAAAAAAGTGTTGCCAACTTAAAGCTCTATACCTGTATAAAAACACCCTTTATAAGCAAAATAAAAGTGAGTGTTTTTAGCAATAATTTTTTTTATCAATATGTTGCAATAATTTTTTAGTATAAAAAAATGTTTTCACTTGCTTGCCCGACTTCGGTATTTTGTTGCTGAGAGGCGTGGGAAGTGTAATCTATCTATTTGTATATACTCTTTGTTTTGTGTCAGAAGAATTTAATGGCGGTTGATATGCATGGCCAAACAAGGCGAAAATAATGCAATTAAACCGTAACCGTTTTGTTTTTCTGTTATTTTGTGCACACACACACACACACAAATACTAAAAAATAACGCAACCAGAAAAATATTTACATATTACCCAGCAAAAAAAATAACATCGATTTGGTAAGCAGTTACTTTTTTTACACAGAAAAGACTAAAAACAGCGATCAATAAAAAATTTATTGAATCAATTAATATTTTAATTGATTTTGCACCTACCACGGCAATGATAATATTAATTAAAACTTTTATTGAAAAAAAAAAAAAAAAAAAGTTATAAATAACTTATACAAAAAAAAGAAAAAATGTGTGAACGATACGTTGGTATGTGTGTTCTTGTTAATGCTGCCTCTGTATATTTGTGTAGGTGCTTGTTTTGTTTGTAAAATTCAAATGCATTTGGTATTTTATACTGAAAATTTTCTATTTAAGAATACAGTATATGAAAAAATTGAGAATTACGTCTAAAATAAAATATTTTTTTATATATTTAAAAGTCAATTAAAATATTAATTGGTTCAATTAAATATTGTTTAGAAACAAATTTAATTCAAATCTTTAATTAGATATTTTATGTGGATAATTTTTTCTGTGTAAGGAAGGCATTTTGTTGTGCTTTCCAAAATGCATGCTATTAAACCAGTAAAGAATGCATACAAAGAGACACTGATGAATGCATTCAATGAAGCGGTAAGGTATCAATGAATTGATTTCATTGATTTAACAAAAACTGTCATTGACTGTATGAAAATTAAATTTTATGTAATTTCTTTCATGAAATAAGTTTTTGGGAAGTCAATAAAAACATTGCATTTTAATAGCTTTTATTGAAGCATACAATTTACTGCTTCTTTATAGAAGTGAAACAGCGCTTTAATTTTTTATTAAGTATACATTATATTAGCGCTTCTCGAAGCACAACAAAGCTCACTTTCTTCGAAGGCATGAATTTATTGCTTCTTAGATCACATGGAAGTAGCGCTTTTGACCTGCTTAAAAGAGAACTACCAAGTGGAACATCGCGAACAAAAATCATGTCTTCTGGAATGCCTTCAGGAAGTGCATGCTTCCTGCTTCTTGGATCACATGGCAGAAACACTTTTCACCTGATTAAAAAAAAAAGACCTACCTAGCGGGACATCGCGAACAAAATCTTGTTTTCTTTTATGCCTTCAGGAAGCGCTCGTTAATTAAATAAGACCTTTAAGAGCTGCTTCAGGGTAAATACTTCTTTGCTGGGTATGGTTTTGCTACCAAATTTGTGTAATTATTAAAAGGAAATTTAATTATACGCACAGTAACCAGAAACTAAGTTTTGTAATTAAATATCAAACTAAATTACAAACAATTGTGTTTATACATGTTTGAAAAATTTTAAGAAATCCTCTATTAATATAGAGATCAAAATAAAGTTTAATTTGGCAATTTTAGTTTGTTTCATATGAACATATGTATGATGATGATTATCAAAGTAATACGATAGTAATAGTTTCATACTCGCATATGACAGGGCAGGCGTAGATCCTTTATGGAATAATTTGTATTTTCTTTTAGAAATGTTAAGGTTAAGAAGAAAAATAATCGTTTTTCTCTGAAAATTATAAACACTATTAATTTTTAAATCAGACTAGACTAGTTTCTGCCTCTTTTATAGACAGGCGTTTAGAGATCACACCCAAGTATGGCCTCGAATGTAATGCAGCTAAATTGCAGTTTTCTTTCCTATTAGGTTTTCTGTTATTGTATATTATACTAATAACACAAATATTCTATTTTTAGATTTTTGTTTTGTTTCTTTGAAAATACTATTATCAAATTTTAAAAAATTCTATCCAAATTCTCTATACTTTCGTTTTAAGAGAAATTATTATGGTCCGGCCGAACAGTTTGGCATGTGAATGTATGGATGCGATTTTGGTATTAAAATTAAAGTAAACTTTTAGCAAAATCAGAAAAAGTTTGTCATTTAGTTTACTTTACAGCGACTATCGGTTCAACATAAATTTTTACACACAGAGAGAATATTGTTCGATGAAACTTTTCTTCAAAAAATGAACGAAAATTTTCTTAAAATAAATGAAAACTTACTTATATTCTTCAAATCATACAATTTCTGAAAACTTGTATTAACTTAAAACTTTCAATAGACGAACTTCTGTGCAATATCATTGATGTAATGCAAAAATTATTTAATATCATGCAAATAATTTCCTCAATGCGGGCGTTGTGGTGTAATGGTTAGCGCGTTGGACTTTTACACAGAAGGTGCCGGGTTCGATCTCCGGTGCCGGCAACATCAAATTAATATGTATGAGTTTTTTCTATTCCTCATACGTATCGCAATGTCCACCTTCGGTGTTGCCATAGCAATTAACCCCACCGAAGTAAAATAATGAATCAGGGCTATGAACCAAAAAGCTTCAATAAGTTCGCCAACTCTCCATCAGGTGGCGAGCAACAACTGTTCTAAGACTTATAATCTCGCGCAATTGTAGTGTTGCCATGTCTGAAGCCCTTCATCTTTCCCCACCTTTCATCTCTATACTATCCCTTTCCAAAGAAAGCAATACACTAAATATAGGAAGTATTTCCTGAGTGTTGCCTATCTTTAAAAAATAAAAAAAAAATATGGAAACTTGTGTATAATGCATCCAAATACCAAAAACTGATAAAAATACGTTCTACGCCTTCTACCCTCTAAAATTCAGTGTAAATATTTTTAATTGCCATTGAACAATATTTAAGCTCAAATGCATACACTAATTAGTATTTAGATGTATTAGTAAGTCTATGTGTATGAGGTGAAACTTATTTTCCGGGGAAAACTATCCTTAATGGCTTTAGTTGAAACATAACAGTTACTGGAATTACATTATTGTATTAAAGAATAAATTTAAACTGTAGTACTTGTAGTTTTAGTGCATAAAGATATTACGAGTATATAACCCAGCCAGCAAAATTTGCATACTTTGTTAAGGAATCTTAATCTATGAATTGAAAATGAATCCATTATAACATATATTTTTAAAAAATATTATTGTCAAAAATGACTATTTTTTTAAACGAAATTCTAAGCCTGCCAAAAAGAATCGTCAAAGACACACAAATTTCAAGAAGATTATTTAAAACAAAAAATTCAAAATTGTGACTGAAATTGAAATTCCGAAATGTAACTGAAATTAAACAATTCAAGAATGGCTCAAAAAAGACTGATTTTTAAAAATTTATTTTCTGAGTAGTTTTTGAATCAAAAAAGAAGCGTCTTTTGAATGAACCACTTTTATACAAAAAATTTAAATATTAATAAAAAATTTTGAGTCCATTTCAGATTCATTTTGAAGCTTGTTTGCTGGCAGGTTATTTAAAAAACCATAATAATTTGACGCAAATAAAAAAATAATAAAAACATTTACTAAAGGTTTTTTTCTCAGGAAAACTTTGGTAATGGTTGCGATAAAGTAATGCATTACCTTGTAATGTGTACAACTTACCTGTATCATTATTTTCCAACAAAAAGTAATGAGTTACAGATAATGGGTTACATAATGCATTATTTTGTAATGAATACTCCTTACCTGCAGCATTATTACGAAACATAAAGTGATAAGTTACCGATAATTGAACGCTCATTGATTACATTGTAATGATACCTCATTACCTTTTAGATTATTTCAAAACATAAAGTAATGACTTACCGATCATCAATTACTTAGTGCATAAATTATAAACGTAAAGTAATTATTAAAATACCTTTTTGGAAATCTATTTATAGACACATTATTTTGTGATTTTTTTTAAGCATAAGGGTGACAACAATTCATTTGCATTTTAAGCAACCAAATATTATATGTAGTGATAGCTCAGTTGGCAGAATTCTCGCATAACTGGTAGATCTACAACGACAAATTTATCAGTTTTTAGTGAATACTGTATATCAGTCTTAGAACAGGGTAGCCAAGTTGAAACAGTATATACAGATTTTTCTACAGCCTTTGATAAAGTGGATCACTTTATTCTTCTTGCTAAGCTCCGTCAAATGGGCTTTCATTTTATTTTTTTAAATTGGATAAAATCATATTTATCCAATAGAATTTGTAAGGTTAACATTGAAAACTATTTTTCAGAACCTTATATTCAGACTTCAGGAGTACCTCAAGGTAGTATCTTGGGGCCACTTCTTTTTAATTTATTTATTAATGACATTTCGTCGTGTTTTAATAAATCCAAATTTCTTTTATATGCCGATGATTTAAAAGTATTTTATAATATTTCCACATTTCTTGATGTTTTTGATTTACAAGCGGATTTAAATAAGCTTCTTGTATGGTGTAATTTAAATAGGCTTTATTTAAATCTTAGTAAATGCCTCCATATGTCGTTTTTTAGGTCATTAAATCCAATTCATGCTACTTTTTACATTGGTGATTATAATTTGGAATCTGTGGATTCAACTCTTGATCTGGGTGTTGTTTTTGACTCAAAGTTGTCGATTGGGCTTCATGTGGACTATATTGTTCCAAAAGCTTACTCTATGTTAGCTTTCCTAAAAAGAAATTGTGCTGACTTTTCCGACCCAACTACATTAAAGCTAATTTATACTGCCTTTGTCAGATCAAAACTGGAGTATGCTGCCATAATATGGTCTCCTCATTGTGGTACTCATATCGCTCGTATTGAAAGGGTGCAAAGAAAATTTGTCAAATTTGCAACCTCGTCGTTTAGGTTTACTGATCCTATACCCTCTTATAGATCTAGAGGTCTACTAATAGGTTTAGAAACCCTTGAATTTCGTAGGTTACTGCAATCTGCTTTGTTCGTTTTTGATATTATAAGTGGTGGTATTGATTGTTCTGAGTTGCTTTCCCGTATTAATTTTCATGTTCCACCAAGAAGATTAAGGTTTAATTCTATTTTTTATTTACCACTACATCGTACAAATTATGGGCTTAATAGCATTTTAACCCGTACGCTTTTTCAAATGAATGAGATTAATAATAAACAGCTAATTACTTTAAAGCAACAAATTGAGTTTTGGACATCAAAAACTAGCTTTAAACAACAATTATATTCCATTATGATGGATTTAGGTATTTAAATAAATAATGTAAATATTAAGATTACTATAAAATTGTTATATCATAGTCTGTAAGGATTTATGTATCCATAGACTGAATAAATTCAAATTGAAATAACTAATTGTTAACAATCAGAGACCAGAAGGTTCAAATCTCATCGTGACCACGTTAATGATTTAATTAAAAAAAATATTTGCAATCATTTTTTTTCATAATTTTTTTTTATGAAAATCTATTTATAGACACATTACTTTTTCAAAACATGCAACTTTACTTTATCCCTTACAAGGTAATGACTCTTAGGCTCATCGCCTGTATAATTCATCAGTGAAGTAAGATGTAATGTAATGCGTGGAGCCCTATTTCGTTGAGCCCTATGTCGGTAAGAGAGGGGGTTGTCAGTTTTGTAAACGAAAAGAGGTGGATTTACTGATATTTTGTTGATAAAACTGAATCCGAATGTTCGGAAAAAATTTACGCTTAAATGTATAAAACAACGATTTAATATTTTTTTAAATTTTATTGTGGAAGAAATAATATTTTTTCCCGTAATTTATGAATAAGCTACTTCTATTTGACATTAAAATTTCTGCTCTGTGTAGAGGGCACAAAATTAATGAACAACTTTATTTAGCGGCCCCATGTCTCATGTTTAGTGGGTAAAACCGGCTGGGAATATAGACAGAGAATGTTGCCTATTGTGACCTGATCCCTTTCGTTATTTGTCGTGTTGCTACATGAACTTGTCAAAACTGTCTACTGCCATCGAGTTTTATTTCCGTTATCATTAGTTTTAATAGGTTTCGACTTGAATGTACACTATTTTCATGGTTTAATTGCGTCATATTAAAAAACGCAATATAAAGTATAATTTTTCATAAACGTCAAAAGTGAATGACAAACAAGTTTTAAAGAATTTTCCAAGTCGCATTTTTGTAAACGGTAAGAAGTTTATTAACAATTCTAATAAAACTAATTGATTCCATAAACAATCCAGTAAAACCTAAGTAATAGGTTGGTATTACAAAACATGTTACCTGGTTATAAGATTACTTCGCAACTGCTGATACTACCCAGTAAAAAACGCTGCTTACATGCAAGCAGCTTTGTAAGGGAGTAAGCCAAAAATAATCCCTTAGAAACCTGCTTACTTATGCTATGATTTAAATATGGCGGATTCCCACTTGGAAGCATTATTTTTTTTGGTAAAATAAGCGCTGATTTTAGGGCTTATAAAAAGCTATGATTTCATGGCGTGTAGTAAGGTCATATTTCATGTCTATATTATTACGATTAAAAGTAATAACATGAATACACCATACATAATTTATTTTACATAAAATTCTACAGATACTATTTTTTTTTTGTTAAAATTTTTTACATATAATGTAATCATTTTATTTTTTTTAACCGCTAAACGTGCTACCTCTTCAGAAGCAGTTAAATGACTAATTATTTTTATTACATACTCGAAAACAGCAAACACAATCGGAAATCACTCGGGAAAATTGGTACAGATCGTTTATAATACACGATATGAAACTTTCTGCATTACAACCTGCATCCTTATAAGGGAATAGGGTAAGCTGCTAACAACCTTGTTAGGGAAAACAGTAAGCTCAAAATTTTTGTTAGTTTATTTTTATACGAAAACTATTCGTTTCTTTTGCTGCTTCTCAATTGTATGTAATAGTAAGCACTTACATCAGCGCATTTGTTTTATCCTGCTTCTAAAAACACGGAAATGTTTTACTGCCCTATGGGGAATGGGACCGGTTCTGCGTGTGCCACATGATCGGTGCCTTCGTGCCAGAGACCGGTCCTCTGCTAAACCCTACCCTATGTAAACAACTGGCAACTTTAACATTGGCTTGTCATAGGAGGGGTCGTTTGTCCTGCTTTAAACCACATAGTGGCATTCCACAGGACTAACCAAAGATGGGCATACCACAAGACGGTCGCAAAAGGGCCCTGTCGTATAAAATAAACGAAAACTAAACAGCTTCCAATGGGTAAAATTCTGGCGAACTGGCTTTTTCGTGTTAATAAGCATTCTGGTTAAGTGGTATGTCCTCCCTTTACCAGTCACAGCAGTGGTATTTTAAGGACAATTGACACTGCTTAACCCACTTCAGTATTAAATTATACAAGGTGGCGCAAATATAACCTTCCGATGTTTTTTGGCTGTAATTAAAAAAAAAATGAAAAACTTTGATTCTTCTTGTGGATTATTTTTATTTGGTATTTTAATTTTTTTTACATCAAGTCGAGAATATGATGTTATGTAAATGGCCGCCGCCACAGTTGATTGTCATTTGAGCCCTTTTTATGGCATTTTTCATCACTTTGGCCAAAACTTCCGGCGATAGGTCCTCACATTCTTGACGGATATTGTCTTTAAGAGCTGCAAGAGTCTGAGGCTTGTTGACATAAACCCGCGACTTCAAAAAGCCCCACAAAAAACGGAAGATTAGGCGCCCGGGAAATGCATCCTTCAGCATATCGGTTGTGGCACGTGCAGTGTGTGCCGTTGCACCGTCCTGTTGGAACCACATGTTTTCCAATCCCAATTTATCAAGTTGCGGCAAAAAGAACTCGTTGATCATTGCTCTGTAGCGCTCACCATTCACAGTATCCGTTTGGCCCGCGACGTCTTCGAAGAAAAAAGGTCCGATGACTCCTCCAGCGAAAACAGCACACCATACAGTGACTTTGAGCGGGTGTAATGGCTCTTCGTGGGTTACACGCGGATTTTCAATGCCCCAGAAGCGTAAATTTTGCTTATTTACGTACCCGCTAAGATGGAAATGGGCCTCATCACTCATGATTATTTTTGATGAAAAATCATCTTCCTCTTGATGGTGATTAAGGATGGCTTGAGCGTATGTTACACGTGATTGGCGGTCAGCAGCTAACAGCTGATGCACCGTCTAGACTTTGTACGGAAACATCTTCAAATCTTGTACCAAAATTCGCTGTAAAGACCGTCGACTGATACCCATTTGCGTGGCACGTCGTCTGGTCGATGTCGACGGCGCTTCCATGACATCCTCGGCTACAGCAGCAATATTCTCTGCAGAACGGCTACTCCGGGGTCTGCCACGCCTGGCAGCATCTCGTGTTGTGCCAGTCTCTTCGAGGCGAGCGGCTAAACGTCGCAGTGTTTCATCAGCAGGCGTTGGACGGCCAGGAAATCTGCGACGAAATTCACGTTGTGCCAAAGTCACCGACCGATTATTGGTCAAATAAATAGTCACCAATATTCCGCGTTCTGGAGCAGTGTAGCGTAACATTGTTTATTAACGTGTATTTCGCATGTGTTTACTACACAAATGTCAAAACAGAACTGACATTAGCGGCCAATCGCAAAATTTATAGCATTTTCTGATAGGAGGATTACTTTTGCGCCACCTTGTACCAGTCCTGTGATACGTCCTTCTTTAACCAGTCACTTTTAGGTCAACTAACTCCTCATTCCCCATAGGGTGGTTATGGATATCTGTTGATATTACTGCATTACTTCGCAACTGTTGATATTACTGACAGCCCAATAGTAACACCAAATTCACATGTTTAACTGTTTTAATTGTATAATTAACTCGTTTCTATATAAAATAAATTAAAATTAAATTTTTATTACTACAACTTCGACAATTTTAACATAATATTTGATTTAAAAATTAAAGATTTAAATAAAAATTATTTAACAACTCTTTACCTGTAAGTATGGATTAACATGTTACCGAGGTAAGTAATTACCTCAATGGACATGACCTTGTTAAAATAATAGGGTTTGTAATAGGAAAGTAACACGTTACCTGTTTATCGCAAAAAGTTTATTTTTCCACCCAAAACTTATAAAAAATTCGATATTTAAAATTTCTTGTTAAAAATTCTTAAATTTTAATTTAATATGAAATATAAAAAAAAATATAAATTTTCAAAAAACAACATATTACATTTATACTAAAGGTAATATGTGTGTTGTAAAGTGTTACCCGACTGGAAATGCCTTTGTGAAAGTATTATGATTTGTAATAGAAAAGCAACTAGTTGCCTACCTTAATTTCTTATTCCAAAACCTATCACCGGTTATAGAAAGTTTTGCTGAGAAATATGATAAATAACACAAAAATGTGAAAAGTTTAATTTTCATATTGTTCCCAAAAGTGAACGTACCATCGATATATTTCTTATTTTTGTGATTTTTTCCAGATTTTAGTTTTTTTAAATGGCTTTCGCTTCACTTTAACTGTTCTTGTCTACTATGAACGATTTTTCAATATGTTTCACAACAAAAAAAATATTGCTTATTTAACGCAATTAAAAAAGTTAGCATTCTATATGGTAACCACTTAAGCAGCTTTAAATGATACATAAAACGTTTCAATAAACAAAATCAACATAAATTTGTATTTAAAAACACATTTTTGTCGATCTTACTTAATTTACTATAGTTTTATAAGTTAAAGACTTTTTTAATTTAGGTCCATGTTCCCTAATGTGGACCATCTAAAACTTTTTATACATATAACTTAAAAAAAAGAAAATGGGCAATAAGCTGATGTTTTTAGATTTGGAATGTCCCATTTAGTTTTTTTGTTATACATCCCAAATACCAGGTTTAGGGCCACATTAGGGCACATTCCCTTAAGGCTAAACAGCTGTGTTTTTATTTCTTACATATCAACTGTCTCTCAAGGGGGTCTTCTTGGTTGGACGGCTGAATTCTAGCTGTTTTTAAAAACTTTTGGAAAGAAAACGGCAAAAGATATTTTAATTCTGTATTATGTATTTGGTAGCACAATACATCAAGAAAAATACAAAATTAACTATTTTTCAATAAGTAGGCTGTTTGAAAATTTCGCGGCCTCCAAAATAGGGTCTACCAGAAAAAGATGTGATTTTGGTACGCAGCTTTCCAGGACTCACGGTTATCTAAAAGAAAAACGTGAAATTGGTAAGTATGAATGTCTTTATCGTCCCATGCTCAATCATAAAATGAAATGTATTTAAGAAAATGGCGGAATTTTGAAAATGGAAAATATTTATTTTACCATTTTTTTTTGTGTTCAAAAAATTTCTTCCCAGATGATTGAACATTAATTTTGCATCGATTAAGCCCCATATCATCAAAATTGGTTTAATAGAACTTCACGAACACTGCGTAACAGTTTGAAAAGCGTGGTTTCGAGAAAAACGAGCTTAAGTTGTAATTTCTATTTTCTGGCTCACAATGAATGCCTCATTTCGTCAAAAACATTGCTTCAAAAAATGGCTGCATATTTCGAATTTCGAAAAGTTCTTCCGCAGTTTATAGTTCCAAATCATTGATTGGCATTCAAATCGGTTGCTAGGAATAAAATTTTCCCTAATAAGTCTATACACATAAGAAAAAAAAAAATTCTAAATATTTTTGTATTAGTTATCAAACTATTTTCGTATAAAGCAACCCAGGTAAAAATTGTCAAATGTACTAAAAAAAAATAGTGCTGGCAAGATACTGATACTTTTGTAAAACCCACCGTGTTAAAAGTGACCAAAGGTACAGCTAATATTGTACTCGGAAAACACTATTTGTTTTGCAAAGCATGTGTTTTGCAAGTACAACCCGCAAATTTCAATGCCAATATTGTATTTTTTACCAATAATACAACCCATTAAAAGCATTTTTTTTTCTAATATTTTTAAATATTTAAATAACATGTTTAATACTAAGACCAAACTGTATTGCTGCTTTTTAAATGTGTTTTATTATACATATTTCTCAAAATTATTTTAATTTAAGCTATTTTAAAATTACACAATCTTTTGAATTACCAACGTTATGCCAACGGTGGCAAGTTCGTTCAAACCAACGGTGGGCCACTGTTATCAATCGGGAAGCAGGACAATATTGTCAATGTTGTTAATACCACGTTCTGCCAACGCACAAGCGACCGTCGCCAATGCTTTGCCAACACTGTGCCGATTGAATTTTTCTGCCTGCGAAGTTTCATTCAAAATATCTAGTGTAGATTGGTTAGTTTGGCTGTGGGTACTTATGTTGAGAATATGAAACTTAATACGTAATAGGAAATAGATGATAGATGATAATATAAAGGGTGGTTAAATTGTAAGGGCCGATGTTTAATGTGAACCACACCTAAACGCAAAGTTTTTTTCTGAATTTTATTTGACATTTCTCTATTTCAGACTTACTCAATTTGAGCCATGGAGAGATACACAATCCAACAACGTGTTAAAGTTATCCAGACTTATTATGAAAATGGGCGTTCAAATCAAAATGCATATCGTGCACTTCGTGATTTTTTGGTCAATTTGATCGTCCAAATGTGCGTACAATCGCAAAAATCGAGGAAAAATTCGAGCAAACCGGGTCTGTAGAAGATGTGAGAACACCAGTGCATGCTCGTACAGCTCGTACTGCAGAAAATATTGCTGCTGTTCGCGATAGTGTGGCTGAAGAGCCGTCCACCTCAACTCGTCGTCGTGCCCAACAATTGCACCTCTCACGCTCGTCGTTGATGAACATTATGCATAAAGACTTGCATTTACACGCTTACAAGGTGCAATTGGCTCAAGAACTAAAGCCTCTTGACCGTTCCAAACGTCGTGAATGGTGGCAAGAAATGGCAACAGTGGATGATCAATTTTCGAAGAAAATCATCTTCAGTGATGAGGCACATTTTCACCTCAGTGGATTCGTCAATAAACAGAATTGCCGCATTTGGGCGAATGAGAATCCAAGAGTGATTGTCGAAAAACCAATGCACCCACAAAGAGTGACTGTTTGGTGCGGTTTATGGGCTGGCGGCATCATCGGGCCGTATTTTTTCCAAAATGAGGCCGGTCAGGCAGTTACTGTGAATGGTGTTCGCTATCGTGAGATGATAACGAACTTTTTATGGCCCGAATTGGAAGATATGGATGTGGACGATATGTGGTTTCAGCAGGACGGTGCCACTTGCCACACAGCTAACGAAACAATGGCTCTTTTGCGCAACAAATTCAATGGCCGTGTTATCTCACGTAATGGCGATGTCAATTGGCCGCCAAGATCATGTGATTTGACACCGTTGGACTTTTTTCTTTGGGGTTATTTGAAAGAAAAGGTGTACGTCGATAAGCCAGCAACAATTCAAGAGCTAAAGGATGAGATATTTCGGCACATTAACGGCATAGAACCTCCATTATGCCTCAGCGTCATCGAAAATTTGGACCATCGGATGGAGGTGTGCCGCCGTGGTCGCGGCGCCCATTTGGCCGATATTTTGTTCCATACATAATTGAGTAATACCAATATATCATACTAAAATAAAATTACAATAATTTCCTAAATAGTTTGTGTTTTAATCAAAATCAACATCGGCCCTTGAAATTTAACCACCCTTTTCATGCAAACCACAAAAATGAATTACATACATACACACAGAAAACAAAGTTAGTAAAGCCAGTAAATACTTTTGGTGAATCAACTAAATTTTAGTCAGGACGGCGCTTGCAAAAAATTGCTAATGTCATCAAAATCTTTTTTTAGCAACAAAATTAGTAGCTTCAGCAAAAGTTTTGCTAACACTTAGAGGATTAGAAATTAAAAAAAAAAACTAAAAATTAATAAAAATTTTGTGAAATATTAGTAGACAGCAAAAAAATCAAAAAAAAATCTAGAAAAATTATACTTTAGTTTTTTTATTTGCAATAAAACCATAAAACATATTTTTAGGATTCTTTTAAAAATAATTTACAATACGTTGCAAAATATAGAAATGTTCATACTCCAAATTGACGACATGAATTAATGCAAAAGCTAAAAAATAGAAATAATTATATATAACATATACAAAATTATTTTTCAACTACTTACATTAATAGTATTCTAAATGATGTCATCTTTTCAAACCAAACAAATGCCATATATAATTCTAGGAACGAAATGAAAAAATAACAAAGTATACAAACCTTTTTTGCAATAAGGAAAAGAGAACATAAAAAATTACCTAAGATATGTGTCGTTGTCTTTACCTTTAGTCTGTCTACCTGAACGTATATTTGTTTGTAATTTGACCACACTATAAATAAATCTCTATAAACATTTAGTTTGCAAATACACATTTAATCTTTATTAAATTTAAATATTTTATTTTGTCTCTTATTTAATTAATAGACAATTACTTTCACAAGCCGGCGAAAACACAAAATTTAAGTTTTTTCAATCCACAATTTTGTTTATGTATGAAAATCAAATACAAAAATCTTCCATGCTTGATTTTTTTATATGTATTACCAGAGTTGTACTTTTTAGTATCATTTTCCTCTTGACATGCAGCAACATCTAATTCATTCTGCGTGTATCTTTCAATCTGGTTGCCTTCACACTATTAATGTGCTAATCAGCACAAATTTTTTTAGCAAAATGAATTAGTAAAACATTAGTAAAATATTAGTAAAAAATTAGTTCAAAACAGTTAAGTGCTGAATAAGTATAACTAAAATTTTAGCTGAAAACATAATTTTAGCAAAAAATATGCTAAAAAATAGTATACCTGATTTACATGACATTTTACTAACTTTTCTACCAACTTATTTTTTTTCAGTTAACTTTGTTGAAATGGGTTAGAACAACAACAATTACTGTACAAAATATACACATAATGTGTAAATAACTTTTACATATCATATATCACATAGAAATGATATAAACTGAATAAAATTAAAACTGAAATTTAAATCCTGTGTTTATAACAATATAAAATATGTTTATTACAGTTCGTCACGAAAATTTGATTATGGGATATCATCACTTTTTAACGGTTTTTGCATAAATAAAAAAAGGCATAACTATGTTTTTTGTTCAATTAAAACAAAGAGAGAAATTTAAACTCTACATTTGATTCTGCCACAAAAATGATGAAAAAACTAATTTTTTTTTTTCAGTTTTTAAAGGCACCGCTAAGCATGTGGAAGGAGTTGGAATTTAACATAATAATAACGCCTTTTTTTTATTGATGCAAAATCATTTTTAAAACTAATGATATCCCAAAAATAAAATACATTTCTGGCAAACTCTAATGTTTATATTAGAATACACATTAGCTGGAAACTTTAACCAGTTAATGTAATTACATTTTGGATAGATCGTTATAATTAGGATGGTAAGGGTTTCGACAAAACTTATTATAACGTGAAGCTAATTAAATTATATTTAGATTAAATGTGATTCTCAATTTTAAATGGTGTAAACGAAATTTGTTTTACAAATTTAAACTCGAATTGGGAAAGTTCTATAAACGCCAGAATGAAAATTCAAATAGTCTTGTAATCTTTAAACTTTAGACTTTAATAGAAACTAAGATAATTATTATGATGTTTAATAATATATTTATTTCAATATTCTAGTTAGGATTTTAAATGTTATTATAGTTACAAGTTTGATATAAGTTTTACTAAAAATAAAAATTATGTTTTTTCGACCTTTAATTGTGCAATTGTTATAGTTATTTTTGTTTTCTGTTATATATTTATTTAATTTTTATTTCTGGGATATTTTTTCATATTGACAGAAAATGTTTTTGATTTGCCGCCTTTTTTTTTGAAAAATTTGTTATATGTACATAAGTTTTTTAATTATTTACAACAAGTTTTTCAATCAAATTGTAATAATTGTTGCCTTGTGGGCGCTGTGGTGTAATGGTTAGAGGGTTGGACTGTTACACAGATGGTCCCGGGTTCAATTGCCGGTGACGGCAACATCAATTTAGAAAAATAATATGTATGAGTTTTCTATCCCTCATATGTATCGCAGCTCCCACCTTCGGTGTTCCCATATCATTTAACCCCACTGAAGTAAAATAATGAATCAGGGCTATGAACCAAAAAAGCTTCAATAGGTTCGCCAACTCTCCATCAGGTGGCGAGCAACAACTGTTCTAAGATTTATCATCTCGCGCAATTACAGTGTTGCCATGTTTAAAGCCCTTCATCTTTCCCCACCTTTCATCTCTCCACTATCCAATTTCCAAAGAAAGCAACACATTAATAAATAGGAAAAATTTCCTGAGTCAACACTCAGGAAAAAAAAAAGAAAACTGAACATTTTCATATCCATTTTTTGCATGTAAAACATGTTTCATATCACCACACACAAAAAAAAAAAAAAATAAAACCCATTCCAATTACCAAAACCACCGATTCAATAACTGTAATTGCTGAAATTCCTCCAACAACGAAAATTGCTAATTCAATTAAAAATTGAAAGATCTTTAATTGAATTATTTTTCAAGTAAAAAATAACTCAGTTGATTGAAAATATCGTATACCTTTTCCAAAAACCAAAAAAAAAAAAATTGTTGCCATACCAAATGTTTTTTCAGCAGCTTGAATTTTACAACATTGAATGTAAACTGGCATGAAATTCTCATCTAGTTAGCAGATTTATTTATACAAATTCACACAAAAATTAGTTTTGTTCTTTCTATTGAAGCGTAGGGGTTATGGAACCATTTTTTTTTTTTTTGGATTTTTTCTTTGCAGAAATTAGCCCTTGTGTTGAAATCAGAGTATTTTTGTTTTGTTTGAAATAATTTTTTTTTTCTTTCTGTTATGATAGTGTTTTAGAATAAATAAATATTCAGATTTACACCATTTTTTAAATTATTCAAACTAATAAAGTAATACCTAATAAGAATTAATATGTACACTCTAAAAAATGTTTGCAATTTTAATACTATAAAATTAGTAAATTTTTGTTTAATATAACATAGTGTTAGTAAATATAATGCTAAAAATGCTTAAAGTTATTTTGTACACATTTTTATATACAATAACACGCACATAATGTAATTATACACATTATATGTTTATAATTAAACTTGTTATGCGTAATTCTTTATTATTTTGCTGACAAATTTTAATTTTACGCACAAACTTTTAAATTTACTAACATGAAATAGTAATGAACAAAAAAAACATTTGACATTTGAAAAAATATAACAAATTAAAAAAAAAAACGTTTATAAACATAATTTTTTTTAATAAATTTGTATAATTGCGTGGAATTATGTACTAAACGTACAAGTAGATCTGAAGTGGATGCAACAATGTTTTGTTAAAAGGTAACATTTTTTCTTTGAAAAATCTTAACTTTTATTATTGGTTCTGTCTAGGCTTACGGAATTGGACACTAGTGAATGGGGAAGTATAATTGGTAGTGGATAGGCGCCTAATTAAAATCTTTTGACAATATATTGGTATGATGAAAGATGTATTTTCTTTTAAAACTGTACCATTTGACTCTGAACAATTTTCGTATATAAAAATCATTAGGTTATGAGTATTTATTTCCCATTAAAAACCCATCCTTTGTAAAAGCACTGAGAAATTCTTCTCACATTACACCAACTCTTTCCCTGGATTTTTTGGGACTTTTTTCAAAAGAAATTAGAGTGTATTTAACAACATAGAATAACCCTTAGATTAGTAAGACATTAGAATCTAAAACTTTTTCTATAAAAACAGACTACAAAATCTGAGATTTTTCTATTCAAAAAAGTGTTTAGATCTGTTGACTTTTCTATAAAAAGCTCGAAATCTAAGGCTTTTTCTATAAAAAAAAGCGCCTAGAAGATAATGTTTTTCATAGCAAAAAAACACTCAAAATCTACGGTTTTTATATTGGGGAAATGTTTTAAGAATTGAAAAATTCTATTCCTAATTATTATAACATTTTGTAGTAACAAATTATTCTTAAAATTATTGTTATTTTATTGTTCGGAAATAGATCGTATTTTTGGTAAATTTTCACAAAAGAATTTTTCAAGTAAATTTACACATTTAATTTGTAATTTAATTACGCATAATGTGTGTAATTTTTTCATTTACTCACTTGTAGTAAATTTACCCAATTAATAGTAGGAGTATAGTTTCCTACTATAAGTTGGGTAAATTTAAACAAAAATTAATTAGAGTGTAATCTAATTGAAATGAATTTTTTTATTTTTAATTTTATTTTATTAATTCATAATCATATAATTATATACTATTGCTCTAACCGAGCACTAGCTACTATGGCTTTCGGCGCGTTGTAGCGAAAACAGACCAGTGCCTCTGGTGAGAATCGAACCCACGACTACCGCACTGATAAGCCAGCACTTTATCAACTAGACTCCTACCGGGCGCACTAATTGAAATGAATTTAAAAAATTTATTACTAAACATAAACCTTTATAAAAAACAACTGCAATAATATTACAAAAACAACAATAATGGGTTGATGTTTTGCTTTTGAGCGATAATATAAAAAATGTCAAGCAATTTCCGAATTTCAGCAAATATTTAATTGATTCAATTAATTTTTAATTGAGAGCTTTTGAAATTTTCAACAAACCGATTTAATTGAAAAGAAAAAGTAAGGAAATATTTTTTTCAGTGATATTATCCAAAGAAGAAAAAGTGTAAAAAATAAACATGGACAAATTTCTTCCAAATACGGTTTCTTATTGGCAGTTATACTTTGGTGGGAACAAAACCGCTAGTAATAAAAATGAATTCCACGAATCAGTTCTGGGAGAAAAAAATCTTCTTAAAAATGCTTGAACCCATCTCGAAAAATTTTTTTTTCATAATTATTTGACATTTTTATAACGTAATTTCATATCAAAATGGGTTATCGTCAAGAAAAAATCAATTAAAAATATATAACGCGGTTCAAACCAAATCAAATTTTTCTAATTGTGTGACTGCGTGTAATCGACGACAAACGATTTATGAAACATTTTCATCAATATGATGAAACTTTTTTCCCTGAGTGTAGTTAATATTAAACTGCATAAGTTAAATTCAGTTTTTCAATTTTTCCCCTACCAAATAATTGTTAGTTAAAAAAAAAAATATATTTTTTAGTAATTTTTATGCTATATTTAACAAATCGTGTTTCAAAAGTAAGTAAAATTAAATTAGTTAAGTTGGCAACCAAAATTAGTACAAAATTTAGAATTTTGTGAAATAAGAATAGCCAAAAATTTAACTAATAAAATTAATTTACACTAAAAATAAGTACACTCAGAATATAATGTAGTTAAATAAAAAAGTTTCCAGTTGAGTTAAAAATAAAGGAACATGGATTTATTTTTTAAACAAATACGTTTTTTTTAGCTTTTTATAGATTTGTTCAAAATAATTGACTTCCATCTGTACCATCATTTATTTAAAGTTTCATACAAATTTAACCACAAAAACGAAGGTTATCGTTTATTTGTTTTTTTTTTTTTCAAAAAAAATATTCAAAAAATTCGAGTCTGTGTTTTTATTATAATGGATTGAATTGAAAAATTTTGTGTATACACTAAAAAAAAACTAGAATAATTTCAAATAACTGAACATAATTTTTATAATTATAGAATTTAAGGTAAATTTTTATCACTTATTTTTAACTTACTATTTATTTGTTCTTATAAATGTGTTAGGTTTTTAAACAATATTTAAAAATAAATTACAAGAATCATTTGATTTAAATAAAAAGTAAGTAAACCGGGTTTTAAATGATTTATCATTACATTATTACATTTTTAGTTAGTTTAAACTACAAACTATTCTGAGTGTAAAATAATTGTAATGTGAGATTGAAAACTGTTTTACAAATTTTTTTTATCAACTTTTTTTTTAGTGTAGGTTTTCGAAGAAATATCATAGAAATTGTTAAGCACCACTTGGTAGCCTGAGCAACAACCCGAAAGGCGGGGAATTTTCGAGAAGGTCTTAAAATGAAAAGAAGTAGGAACAATTCGTTCAAGTTGAATAGTCAAAATAAATGCAAGAATAAGTGTTAAAAACCTAGCACGAACTTTTATAGCGAGATTGCGAAAATTCGTTCCATCTCGCAAAGAGTGCCGAATTTTTTTCTTAGTTTAAAAACAAACTTGTAAAAAAGACAAAGTACGGTCTTCTTTACTAACATTTACATCTTGTTTCTAAACAAAACAAAACAAGTATGAAAATAAAAAGGAGAATAATAACAAAAAGCGTGTATTTTATATCTACCAAAGGTAGAGCTTGCACATAACGAACAGGTTTTCAATTTGTTTCTGATCAATGGTGATAAACTTCGAGCTCATTTATTAGTTCTCATTTAGTGGGAAAACTAGGTTATATGAATGTTTGATGTTTTGTATGAGATTGTCACTGCATTCAAAACGTGTTCTGATGATGGGAACCTAGAAAATTCCCCAAATAGATCTATCAACACATTCCTGGAAGGGTCAAAGTATAAATTTGAAAACAAAAACTCTATAGATTATTTGTTAGGATAATAACCTACTAAAGAAATATAGAGTATGGCTTCGAACTTGAATTATTATCATTTTCATTGCACAATTAAAGGTCGAAAAACATTATTTTTATTTTTATTAAAAGTTATATCAAACTTGAAGTTGAAAAACTTTATAAAATTCTGTTTATATCAACCTTATTTATACTGCTGGTAGTTGTTCTACTTATAATTAAAATTTAAATTATGTAAAAAAAAATATCGTTTACACCCTTTATTAGAAAACAAAGAAAATTATAATTTCTGTTTGGGTACACACGAATCCCAGGCTTTTTAATTTTCTAAAAAAAAAACTTAGTTTATTTCTATAAAAAGTCAATCTTAATTAAAAACTCCCATATATGTTTTGACATCAACAATATTAGTTAGCAACTTTTCATCATCAACAACAATAGACTAAGCTAATGTTATGCTGCCAACATATGGAAATATATATATATTGATGAATATAAAAACCAACTAAGAACAACTATAATCATCAACACTATACAGACAGAAGAATCCTATTAAAATATCCTTGAGGTATAATTTATTGTATGATATGAATTTACACACATACATAGATATTTAAAATAGCATTAACAAAATAATATTAGTAATAATAAACACATGCACAAATAACACTATTCAACTGTCAAAAAAAAAAAAACTGGCTTTGAAACACATCTGTTTTAATGTACGATGAATCCAAATCAAAGCAAAATTTTTTATTCTCATTTTCATCAATCCCCTCATTTTTTCGTGTATTTGCGAAATATCTTGAAATTTGAACTTTTTTCGCCAACTATAAATTTGCACAATATAATCATTAATTTGAGTTTAATCATGTCGGTGTTTGTATCAGTATATATCTGATATTGCATGGAAGTTGAAAATTTTACCTTTTTTGTTTTATCCTTATACATTTTATTCATATAGATTTTTTTTTATCATTGTCCATAAAATCGACATTCCAAGAACAAATTGTTGTATTACAATTACAAATGGATTGAAACTGCCCTGAAATATTTAGAAAAGATCTTAAAAAAAGATCTTAGAAAAGATCTTTAAAAGAAAGAAGAAAAAAAAAAATTTTCATTTAGAAATATATTGTTAATAGTACTACTGAAGAATATGCTACTTTTTGCAGAATCTTTCTTTGTAACACATAATTTGTAATAAATCTACGCTGATGTACGGCGAGTCTTAATCTGGCAAAAAAAAATCTCATTTGTGGTTTTTGAAATATCGAGGTTTATATAGCCTCTTTTTTTTATTTAAAAAATTTGTTATTTTCTAAATATTTGAGGATATTTGCGATTGATTTGCAATTTTTATACAAAAACGAGTTCAGTGGAATGTTTAGTTAACGCATAGTGATCAAATTAAAATTTTATTTTTAGCTTTCTTCAAAGTTAGAAAGATTAAACTAACCATGCAAATGTTTCCACTTCCTTGCAATACCAGTAAGATATCTTAAAACACCCTGCAATAGTAGTTTTCACACATGGACAAATCAATATATATTTGTAAAGAGGGACGGACCAAATATAGTAAAACTGAGTTTTCAGTTTTTCGCCATCACGTCAAAATTAATTTTAAATGGACTTTAAAGTGTTAGATTTTCAAAAAAAATATTAAAATACTTGTAATCATAATATGATTTAAATATTGGTGCCAAATGCAAGATGAGATGCTCTGCTTTGAGAAAAATATTGATTATAATTTTTCAAAAATGTCTTAACAATTTAATCTTTCAATATCCTTCGTGATAAATTTGTTCAAATATACTGAAAAATAATTCTAAATTTTTTCATTTTGACTTTTCTTGCTTAGGTTCACAAAAAATTTTAAGTTTATTTATAGAAACAAACATCTAATGTTTTCCATACGGAGTTTTGACCTAACACCAGAAAATATAAATTTTGATGTAATTAGTAGGAAATAAATTATTTACCACTAACAATTAATAATTTATACAAAAATTTAACTTTTATAACGAAAACAGTTCAAAAATTCAAAGTAAAAAAAATATATTAATAGTAAATAAAAATCTGTGCTTTTGGTACAAATAAAATGAGAAAGTCAAAAACCAATTAAATGTGAAAGCATCTTTTGTGTTGAAAAAGCATTTTTGAGGTGAAAAACAATTTCTGTGGTGAATAACAATTTTTGTGGTGAAAAACAATATCGGTTGTGAAAAACGACTTAGATGGTGAAAAAAAAAATATTATTATTATCTATGGTCTTTTAGAAAATATTTTGATCACTAGACGCCTAGATATGAATTTTTATTGAAATATTCCAATTTGGATGCAGCATTTAAAAGTACCTTCGCATTTTTGCTCACAAGCTGTTAACCGCTAAACCGATTTCGCTGACTTTTAATACCAAAATCAAAAATATTGAAAGATTCATTTTTTAAAAAGGACATTATAACCAATATTTTAAAAAAACAAAGGTTCCAAATATTGGCATCTTAAACGAATACGAATTGGAAAAAATTAATAAAAATAATTTTGACGTGATGGCGAAAAAATTAAAACGCTGTTTAACTATACATTTCCTCTAGTTCCCAGTACATATTATTTTTCCATATGTTAGAAATTAAATTTGAATTTGTTGTGGGGTGTAATTTTGTATACACTAAAAAAATAAGTTAGTAAAACATCTCGTTAATCAAGTATACTATTTCTTAGCAAATTTTTTTACTAATGTCTTACTAATTTATTTTGTTAAAAAAAAATTTTTGCTGATAAGCATATTAAACAACAAGCAGATTGAAAGATATATTCAGATGTACTAAAAAGTACAACTCCTGTAAGACATATTAAAAACTCAACCATGAACGATTTTCGTATCTGTTTTTGATAAAAATGGAAGCTAACAATGAAAAGACATATGTGGGTTAAAAAAACTTTAATTTTGTGTAGTCACCGGCTTGTAAAGTCTATTCAGTAAATTCAAGATAAAATATTGAAATTTAATAAACATTAAATATGTATTTGTAAACTAGATCTTTGAAGTGATTATTAATGTAGTGTGGTGAACTTGCAAACAAACATACTCTCAGGTAGACAGACTATAGCGAAAAACAACCATTGATGTAAGTAGTAGATAATTTTATTTATGTTATATATAATTTTTTTATATATATTTTCCGGTATTAAATAACTTCATGTCGTCAATGTGGGAGTATGAACATTTTTATATTTTGTAAATTATTTTTAAAAGAATCACAAAAAAAATGTTTTAATTTTTAATCAACTTAGTGATAGCAAAACTTTAGCATACTAAATTTGTTGACAAAAATCAGCTCACTGATTTTCAGCAAAAGATTTTGCTGACATTAGCAATTTTTTTGCAAGCACCCTCCGACTAAAATTTTGCTGACTCAGCGAAATTTGTTGCTGACTCTACTAACTTTTTTTTAATGTAGATTTATATTCTTTAAAAAGAATTCATGATTTTACAGGTAAATTTCGAAAAAATTAAGCAAAATATAAGAAAATTTGGGGTGAATAATGTAAATATAAAAACAGTGATTTTTCAAAAACTGCGAATAAAAAAAAACAAATGGTTGATAGATTCAGATTCAGCGTACCTAAATCTATTTAAAAATATGTATTTTAAAGACCGGTTTTGCAAAAAGTGGAAATTTGTTCAGTAGTGTAATTTTACATATCTTATTTGGTTTTATATTATTTTTTCCTTATTAGCTTTAACCCAAATGGATATTTAACAATCTCAATAGAATATATAAGTAGACGACTACAAAGTTCATCTGTGAAAGGATGGAACAATGAAAACCATATAAAATATCATGTGGATTTTATTATACTTAAACTCATACAATTAAATCGGTAAAATTACCAAAAAAGGTTACTAAAAATTAGTTAAAAATTACGTCGCAGGAAGAAGCAGTAAAATTAGCAGAAACTTTTGCTAAATAATAGTAAAATTAAAACACAATAAAAAAACTGTAAAATCTGTTAAATTTTTACTGCTCAATTTTTAGTTGTTTGAATGAAAACTAAGCGCCATATATTCGTGAAAATTTGTATAATAAATAATAAGACAACTAAAATACAGCTCTGTATTTATGGGGTAAATAAAATACAGAGTTGTATCTGTATTTTATTTTTCTTTATTATTCCCTTATTTCCATATGAATTAGAGTTATATAGTCAAATTTTAGTAGAGTTGGGCATTCTAAAGGATGTTAGTTATTCAGGTATAGAAGTTTAGTTGGTAACACTTTTTTAACTGGCTGCCATTTTGTCAGCCTCAAGTGTATTTTGAAACACCGAAAAACTGACTGTTTGGTGTGCTTTTTGGGCTGTTGGAATCATTGGTCTGTTCTTCTTTAAAAACGATACTGGTCAGAACGTTACAGTCAATGGTGACCGCAATAGAGCCATGATTACTGACTTTTTTCGTTCATCAATTGAACAGCCATGATGTGCAGGAGCTGTGATTTCAACAAGACGGCGCAACATGTCACACAGCTCGTGCCAGAATTGATTTATTGAAGGAAACGTTTGGTAACCGCTTATTTTCACTTTTCGGACCCGTGAATTGGCCTCCAAGATCGTGCGATTTAACGCCGCTGGACTATTTTCTGTCGGGATATGTGAAGTCGCTAGTCTATACCGATAAGCCCTAAACGATTGACTACTTAGAGGACAACATTCGCCGCGTTATTGCCAATACACGGCCACAAATGTTGGAAAAAGTCATCGAAAATTAGACCTTAAGATTAGAAGACTACGTCCGAGCCAGCCGTGACGATCATATGCCAGAAGTCATATTTAAATTATAATGCCAGAAGATTATCATTCGAATAAAGTAAATTTCATGTCAATTTAAAAAATTCATCTTTGTTTCATTCAATTTCAAAGTTCTATACCTCTATAAAAAACACCCTTTAATTCATTTCGTTCATGTACATTTATTTAACTAGTTCGTTCTGTTGTGCGCCCCGGTAGGCTGGTTGGTAGCGTGCTGGCTTATCAGTGCGGTGGTCATCGGTTCGATTCCCACCAGAGGCACTGGTCTGTTTTCGCTACAACGCACCGAAGGCCCTAGTATCTAGTGCTCGGTTAGGGTAATAGCATATAATTTGTAATTATATGATTATTAATTAATTAAAAAAAATAAAAAACTAGTTCGTTCTATTAGTTCATATGTTTGCTCATATGTTTGCTCTTTTCGACTTTTTCATTGGAAGAAAGTCGACTTTTCGAGTTTTTCATCAGAAGAAAGTCGACTTCCAAAAACTCGAAAAGGTAGATTATTCGGCACCCTATTTTTTATGTACATCGGAATGCTATATGTCCAAGACTAAAGCGTAATATAACAAAATGAAAATAACAATTGAAAAATAAGCATTTAATTAACTAAGTATTCATTTTTCCAAAGCTTTCAATATCTATAAATTGCACTCAGGAATTTCTGCTTTAAAAATATGTTGTTGTTTGGGCTGTAATACAGTTTCTTTATTTTTAATGTAAATTTCAGTCATTTGTAGAACAAATGAAGTTTTTTACTTACTTTGTAGTTCATTTAAAAAACAAACCACATCAAATGACTGTTTTATGATTTTACATTCACTGTTTTATGATTTTACATTCGTTTTTTGTTATTTAAAAAAATAAATGTTTGTTTATTTTTTACTAACATTACATTTTTTGAACATTAAAAGAAATAAATGACAATGTTAGTTGAATTTACTGAAATGTAAGTCGTTCTTTCTTTAAGTGAAATTTCATTTGTTTTAACTACATTTGCAGTGGTTTCTACCTACATAGTATTCTAAGTGTGTTAAATTAAAAAAATATTTTGTAAATTATTTGTTTAATTTTCTAAACGTTAGAAATTATTTTATAAATACAAAAATCAATTGTTATAGTACTTCAATTCAGAAAAAATATTCTATATTTACTTTAAAAAAAAAAAACTCTTGCATGTTTTTCATAGTTTTATTTTGTACTAGTTGTAATAAAACCATTTGCATAAATATTTCTAAATATTTTTCTAATACAACGTGTTCACTTCACATGTACATTTTATACCGATACAATAAAAAAAAATACACAAATACAGAAACGCAAACATCGCATTACATCGACCTCAGCTAGTTTTGATTATCAAAATAATATTTTTAGAATTAAGAAAATTCAGCAAATAAATAAGTTAAAAACTTAGTATTTTATCAAGTCAAAATAGAAATTTGTTTTACTAAAATCTCAATTTGAACTAAAAATTAGTTTAAAACTTGCAAAGTTAGATTACCAACGGCTTTACTAATTTTTCTACTAACTTTTTTCTATGAGTGTATGTTCATCCAGAGGATAGTGAATGGAGTCTACAGCTATAAAGCTGTATTAATGTGGTTTAAGCAATGAATTTTCCAACATCAACACTAGTCCGTTGTAAGACAATACTTTTTGGTGTTAACATTGGCTTCCAAGAAAATGAATTTTGTCCTTCAGAAAACTAATAATACAATTAAATGTACATATAGAAGCTTAAATTGCTGCTTAAATTATTTGCTCATAAATGTAGTACTTTAGAGAGAAATCATTAATTATTTGAAAAATATGTAACATTATTCGTATTTTTGTTTAAATTATTTCTCAATATCGATTCGAAATTGGAAACACTGATTGATTCTGTTAATTAAAAAAAATGCTTGAAATACCCACCAGTCAGAAACTGCCAGTAGTACAAAAAATCAAACACTGGTATACCACTGGCTAAGGCTCTTTACCAACATTTCCAAAAATCGTTCTGTCAGTATTTGCTATATAATAATTTCAGAGGCCTACAAAAACAAAAAAAAGACATTGGCAAACAATTGCCTGAGAACACTATGCCAATGTGCTATTCAAACAGAAATTGCCAACGGTTCCAAAAACTAAGCACTGGTAGAACATTTGTTTTATAAAAATTATGATGATTTTTTTAAAAAAAAGTTTGTAGTCGTAAGGTTACGAGTTCGATCCCGGTTTATGGCACACATTTTTTTTGTATTTTTTTTTAATTTTTAATAATTATTCTACATGAAATCGATTTTTCTTTTCTGGAAAAGCTCATTCAAGACCAATTTTTTTTTTGTTTTCCCAACACTTTCAAGTTTTTTCCAGCAATCCATATGCCAGTGCTGACATATTTGTGAAGCTAACTGTTACCCAGCAGGTATCATACACTGACAATTATTATATGTTTTTATAGCTTAGTGGTTAGAGCTGTCGGCTGCCAGGGTTCGAATCCCGGCTGGACCAAAAAAGTTATAAATGAACTTTTTTAAATTCGATTTTTACAGGAAGAAGAACAAGACAACATTTTTTTGAAAAATGGATATACCAGACTGCCGCAGATTCATAACCTCCATGGACTTGTCAGTGGTTAATTTATGTGTTAATTGAATAAAGTATTTTATATTGTTAAATTGCTCTATATGAAGTTTCATTATACTCTAAGAATACCAAAAGGATGCTTACACTCAGGGAGCTTCTGCTTCAGAAATATGTAGTTGTTTGGGTCGTAATACCGTTTCTTTATTTTTAATGTAAATGTCAATCATTAGTAGAACAAATTAAATTTTTAACTAACCTTGTAGTTCATTTAAAAAAACAAACCACATTAAATGACTGTTTTATGGTTTTACATTAATTTTTGACAGTTGTTTTTTGTTACTTAAAAAAATAAATTGTTTGTTTATTTTTTACTAACATGTGGTTAATTTTTCCTACAATTGTTAGTAATTTTTTCAACATTAAAATACAAATGACTATGTTAGTTGAATTTACTGAAATGTAAGTCTTTCTTTCTTTAAGTGAAGTTTTATTTGTTATTAACTACATTTGCAGCGGGGTTTAGCTACATAGAGAGTAGTATTTTTATATTATATTTATTTAAGAACATTTATTTTCAATTCATTTTAAATTATAATTTTTAACTCACTTATTGATCCGCCCTCGTATATTACAAACGTAACAATATCAAGTCATGACCGTTTAGCGATCACACCCAAGTATTGCCTCGAATGTAAGGCTGCTAAATTGCAGTTTTCTTTCATATTAGCTTTTTCTGTTATTGTATATTATACCCAAAAGTGACCAACACTAACAAACACAAATATTCTAGTTTTAGATTTTGGTTTATTTTTCTAATCTCCTCCGTCTCTATTTCACAACGTTAACATATTGACGTATGGTTTTTACGTTCAGTGCAGCCAACTTTGCGTTTATGTTGAGACATCCCCACAGGGCAAATTTTGTAATGTATGTACAGTGTTATTTGACGTCATATATACATTCGCATTTAATTTTATATTGTTATAAATTAATTTTCATAAAATTTAATATATAAACATTAAATGTAAAAGCAAATAAACCATTTTTTAATCAAAATTCGCTAAAATAATTTGTAAGTGTTGAAAACTTTTTGCTCATTTCATTTAGGAAATCACAACAACAACGATCTAAAAAATCGCTGAAATTGGGCTTTCATTTCTGTTTTTTAAGATGCTATGCATCCTACGAAGCAGTAAGGAAGCTGTAAACATTTATACTGCTCCTGATTTTCTGCTGGGAATGTGTTGGTACATTGTTACACACAACAAAGCTAATAATCCATTTAAATCTGATCTGATAATATTTTAGAAGAAATAAATATTCATATTAGAGCAACTGAAATTAAGTTATTTCAATGAAAATGAAAATTATTCGCGTTCGAGGCCATACTCTATATTTCTTTATTAGGATATTGTCCTAACAAATAATCTATAGTGTTTTTGTTTTCAAATTTATTAATTGACTCTTTAGGAATGTCTTGATAGATCTATTTCGGGATTTTTTTAGGTTCCCATCATCAGAACACGTTTTGAAAGAAGTGACAATTTCATACAAAACATCAAACATTCATATAAACTAGTTTACTCACTACATGAGAACTAATATATACAAGGTGGCGCAAAAGTAATCCTCCTATCAGAAAATGCTATAAATTTTGCGATTGGCCCCTAATGTCAGTTCTGTTTTGACATTTGTGTAGTAAACACATGCGAAATACACGTTAATAAACAATGTTACGCTACACTGCACCAGAACGCGGAATATTGGTGACTATTTATTTGACCAATAATCGGTCGGTGAAATAATCATGAGTGATGAGGCCCATTTCCATCTTAGCGGGTACGTAGATAAGCAAAATTTACGCTTCTGGGCACTGAAACTCCGCGTGTAACCCACGAAGAGCCATTACACCCACTCAAAGTCACTGTATGGTGTGCTGTTTTCGCTGGAGAAGTCATCGGACCTTTTTTCTTCGAAGACGTCGCGGGCCAAACGGTTACTGGTGAATGGTGAGAGCTACAGAGCAATGATCAACGAGTTCTTTTTGCCGCAACTTGATGAATTGGGATTGGAAAACATGTGGTTCCAACAGGATGGTGCAACGGCACACACTGCACGTGCCACAACCGATATGCTGAAGGATGCATTTTCCGGGCGCCTAATCTCCCGTTTTGGCGATTTGCACTGGCCAGCAAGATCGCCTGATTTGACCGCTCCAGACTTATTTTTGTGGGGCTTTTTGAAGTCGCGGGTTTATGTCAACAAGCCTCAGACTCTTGCAGCTCTTAAAGACAATATCCGTCAAGAATGTGAGGACCTATCGCCGGAAGTTTTGGCCAAAGTGATGGAAAATGCCATAAAAAGGGCTCAAATGACAATCAACTGTGGCGGCGTAAAAAAAATTAAAATACCAAATAAAAATAATCCAAAAGAAGAATCAAAGTTTTCATTTTTTTTTTTAATTACAGCCAAAAAACATCGGAAGGTTATTTTTGCGCCACCTTGTATATGAACTCGAAGTTAAAGATTATCACCATTGATCAAAAAATAAATTGAAAACTTGTTTTTTGTGTGTATGTCTACCTTTGGTAAATATTCAATACACGTTTTTGTTTCTTTTCCTTTTGATTTGTACATTTGTTTTTAAACACAAAATGTACTGGGGAAGTAGTAAACAAGACCATACTTTAATACAAGTTTGATATAATTTTTATTAAAAATAAAAATTATGTTTTTTTCGACCTTTAATTGTGCAATGAAAATGAAAATTATTCAAGGCCATACTCTAGAAAATTCCCGAAATAGATCTATCAACACATTCCTGAAAGTGGTCAATTAATAAATTTGAAAACAAAAAAACTCTATAGATTATTTGTTAGGACAATATCCTAATAAAGAAATATAGAGTATGGTCTCGAACTTGAATAATTTTCATTTTCATTGCACAATTACAGGTCGAAAAACATAATTTTTATTTTTGATAAAAATTATATCAAACTAAATTATTTTACTTAATAAAGTAATAAACCTAATAAGAATTAATATCTAATCTAATTGAGAAGAATTTTAAATATATATATATAAAAAATGTCAAACAAGTTCCGAATTTGAGCAAATATTTAATTGATTCAATTAAATTTTAATTGACAGCTTTAAAAAATTTTCAACAAAGCAATTTAATTGAAAAAAGTAATGAAATATTTATTTCTGTTTAGGGCATCACTGTTCGTAAGTGAATTTTAGTATTTACTAATTCTATTCAAACTTTACAATGTGTCCATATTTTATTTGATTTCTCTAAAACTTTGTAATATGTAAAGACGAGATTAAGCGAGTTTTAAATAATAAACCTTTTTTTTTTGTAAATTTGTTAGAATTACTTATCAAAAACGGTCTAAAAAAGACAAAAGACAAAAAAGTAAACAAATTAAAAATATTTAGTTTGTGAAACCTACTGTAAATGATGTGTTAAGACACAAATATTTTGATATAATTTATACACGCGTTTGCATATTAACATAAATTTAACCACCACAGTTGTATTATACACATGTTTGCATATTTTGCTAACCATATTTTGGTAAGTGTTAACTAACTTTATTTGTATTAGATATACAATTAAGTTTAAAGCCATTTTGCTTAATCGATATATGAAGGAAATAAATTTAAAGGCCAACAACTTTTATACACACCTAATACATCAGCGATACATAGTGTTGTAATACATAAAATGAATATCAAATATCCTGTGTGTGGCTGTTTTCGTTCTCGTTGTTTGTGTTAGTTGTACAACTTTACGAAACGTAATTAAATTGTTGTATAAAGCCACATCAACATCACTATTGCCACCATCAATACCATACTAAAGAAACTTTTGCTTTACAAGGAGGGTATCCCAATCCGAACCGGCAATCTTAATAAACTAACTTCTGAGATTATGTATGCAAGAACAAAAACACCGTGTATTGAATAAAACTAGTATTAATCACAACAAAACTCGACCTGACGATAACTCAGACGGCTAAAGCGCTATGTCTAACGTGTAATGCGAGTGCATGTGGCATTAGAAATCAGTTTATCTATACCACGGTCAGTGATTGCACAGAAAATTTCATATAGACGCAATCGAACAAATAAAAAACATAACAAATATTACATTATTCAAAAATTCAAAAAACAGGGTCACTGACGAAGGTTCAATACCAGAAACAGCGCAGTCTGATTCAGAAAAAAAAATTGAAAATTTGCAATGTAGTTATGATTTTAAGAAAAATACACTCATTCTTCTCAACCACGCCTTTCACAAATAAACTTCGGTTATGTTGTAGAGAATGACAACTTAGTTTAATATTTCGCTGTCCAATCTCATGTTTAGCCGTTATCAAGTGGGGTAAAAAAATTACCCCATTTCACGTTTTTTTGGTATATTTCGTTCTATTAAAATAAACTTTAGAAATTTGGTATCAAATGAAAGGTCGTTTGAAGGCGCATTCACTGGTATACAAAAAGACTTTCAAGTATTTTTGTTATAATTATTATTAAGCAATTTTAGTTGTATTAAGCTAAAAATAGTGCATAATAATGCGTATTTAATTTAGTCAAAATTTGCTGAAATAATAAGAAACCGATTTTCGAAATCGTTCGGTTTTTATGCGACTTTTCCCGAAGAGCCTTTTTTGCCTATATTTCAAATAACTCAAAAATGCGGCAACTCTGAGTCTACTATATAGGCAATATTGGTATCAAAATTTTTGTTTTCTTGACCACTTTAATCCTGCTTACAAATAGATCTAATTTTTGTAAATTCAAGACAAGTTTTCATACAGAAGCTAACAAAGTTTTTAGCTACTTTTTAACTCTTAAACGTGAGATTGAGCAGCTATGAAAAGAATACATGTCTCTTTTCAGCAAAAACTAATCTGTATTTGGTAAGCAGTAACTACATTTTATGCTTCCAAAAAAAGCGCTTCACCGCCTTGCATACAATAAAGCAATTAGGGAAGGCATTCTATAATTCTTCGCAAAATGCCTTCTTTGAAGCAGTGAATAATGCTTACACTGAAGCAATAAAGAATGCGTATCATGAAGCATTAATGTTGTCAACATACAAAAAAGCGCTTCTTATTGCCTAAGAAGGCATGAATTTATTGCTGCTAAGAGCACATGAAAGAGGTTTTTCACCTGCTTAAAAGAGACATACCAAGTTGGACATGGCGACCAAAAATCATGCCTTCTGGATATGTTTTGGAAGTGCTACGTAATTAAATAATGCCTTCCGGAAGCGCTTCTGGGTAAGCACTATTTTTTGCTGGGTTTTTTTTTTTTTGCTACTTTACAACATAGCCAAAGTTAATTAAAATCTGTGAGTTCAGGTCAGGATACCTTCCTTGTTAGTGGATTTTATGAAATAGCAAAATACCAAAGAGTACAAGTTGTACACACATACTGCTATTAATACAGAGATAAAGATTTTTTTTATTTCGAAAATGTATTGTATATATCGATGAGTTAATGAAGAAACGTCCTAACTCAATTATTTATTACTTTGCAGAAATACTAAAAAATTTTCTAAAATTTGAAAAACTTGGGTTATAAAATTTCGTTGAATGCTTAGTTAAATCAAAACTATTCACAAAAAAATAATAAATTTCACTTCACAAAAATAAATATTCAAAACTTAGAAAACTTTTAGGGCCTTTCTTGATTCAGCCATTATTATTCTCTATGGATCATAAATATCCTTATTTTGTGTTGAGCAGTCAGATAGATATTTTTAGAGATTATTATCTTGACATTGAAGCAATAAAATAATTCATTAAAATTCTATTAAGGCCAATAGATATGGGAAAAGTGTTAATGTTTTTAATCCCAACATAGTGGCGCATTTTTTTTTATTTTTTGTTAAATTTTCGAATAAAAATTTTTGTGTTACGAGTAGATTTTTTTCGAATTTTCATAAACCACTTAATGTAAATATAATTTTATTCATTAAAACACTGCCAAACGAATACGTGCTATCCCAACTACATGAACTTAAGAGAATGATTCTATGTAAAAATAACATGGAAACTCATTTTTTACGCTTAGATAAATTTTCCAAGAACTTATTATAGTTAAGTGGATGTTAAAAATAAAAATGTTGCCATAACTGTAAATTTAAGATAAATGCTTCACGCCTCATCTGGAAGAGAATTTAAAGTGCGAACATTCAAATGTTTTTCATTTATGGCGTCAGTTAAGTCCATATGGACACTTTGAGGTATAATCCACTAAAAATCCCGAAATTGCTTGGAAATTCCCAATAATCAAAATTAAACTTCAGATACCCTATAAAAGTCCCACATAATTTTCGATATCTGGAGGAAAATCAGCTTTCTAACGATTCCAAAGTGTTCAAATTTTCTTCTATTTGTCTTAGAATTGAAAAATATCTCGAAAAAAAAGTTTTTTTGGAATATTAAACTATTGAAAAATCCCTACACTCAGGGAACTTCTGCCTTAAAAATATGTAGTTGTTTGGGCTGTAATACAGTTTCTTTATTTTTAATGTAAATGTCAGTAATTTGTAGAACAAATTAATTTTTTTACTAACCTTGTAGTTAATTTAAAAAAAAACAAACCACATCAAATGACTGTTTTATGATTTTACATTTATTTTTTACAGTTTTTTTGTTAGTTACATAAATAAAAAAAAATAAATGTTTGTTTATTTTTTACTACCATGTGGTTCCTTTTTACTACAATTGTTAGTGATTTTTTGAACATTAAAAAACAAATGACAGTGTTAGTTGAATTTACTGTAATGTAAGTCGTCCTTTCCTTAAATGAAATTTAATTTGTTTTCAACTGCATTTGGAGTGGTCTTTACCTACATAGTATTCTAAGTGTATATTTCGAAATTTTGTGCTATTTTTCATACTTCAGACTTTTTTGAATCTAGGCTCTAAACTTGGGGCAATTATGATACAAAAAATGTGATACAATGACCAGAAAAAAAACACAAGGATTATTTGAGCTTTTGTACAAATTATTATTTTTCACATTCGAATATGGGCATTTAAAGAACTCTTTGTTGTTGTTTTTTTAAATTACAATGGAGTTTAAATTGTTACACGAAATGCAGAGTTGTTGTTTTACAATAATTAAAAAATAATACTGGTAATTTTTTAAAGATTTGTGTGTTTTTTTTTAAATTGAAATTTGTTAAATGGACTTATTATTTTAACAGTACTGCAAAATTTACATGAATGAAGAATGACGTGAAGATATGAAACTAGTTTTTCGCAACTATAAGTACGAACGTATTTAGTTTAAGTACGTTTATATTTGATTTATAAATGTCTTTTAAAACAATTTTATTTTTTAAATAAATATGAAAAATATCTGATTTTGCTATGTTTTTTTGCTTTCTGTGTACTGGATTCGAACCTGGACCTCTAAAGCTCTACCATCTGAGCTCTTTTCACATGTTGTACAAAAAAGTTCAGAATATGTGCACTCAGGGAACTTCTGCTTTAAAAATATGTATTTGTTTAGGTTGTAATACAGTTTCTTTATTTTAAATGTAAATGTCAGTCATTTGTATAACAAATTACATTTTTTACTAACCTTGTAGTTCATTTGAAAAAACAAACCACATCAAATGTCTGTTTTTTACCTGTATTTTTTTTCAGTCGTTTTTTTTGTTATTTAAAAAAATAAAATACGTAAATGTTTGTTGTGAAAGGCGTGGTAGAGAAGAATGAGTGTATTTTCTAAAAATCATAACTACATTGCAAATTTTAGTTTTTCTGAATCAGACTGCGCAGTTTCTGGTATTGAACCTTCGTCAGTGACCCTGTTTGTTTGAATTATGTAATATTTGTTATGTTTTTATTTGTTCGATTGCGTCTATATGAAATTTTCGGTGCAATTACTGATTTCTAATGCCACATGATTTCTAATGCCACTGATTTCTAATGCCAGATGCACTCGCACCACACCTTAGACAGAGCGCTTTAGCGCACTGATCTATCGTCAGGTCGAGTTTTGTTATGACTAAAACTAGTTTTGTTCAATACACGGTGTTTTTGTTCTTGCATATATAATCTCAGAAGTACAACTCCAACAACACAACAGTTCTATTTTTAGAAACTTACCTCTCTCTAATGTCCACTGTTTTCCAATATGTTGTAAGTGATGCCACATCTATGATATATTCTTTGTATATTCGATAGAAGGAGCTTACGTAGTTAGGGAAGAATTGCCAGAGAGCAAAGTTTGATTTAATTTTTATTATTACTACAATTGCTAGTCATTTTTTGAACATAAAAAAACAAATGACAATGTTAGTTGAATTTACTGAGATTTCATTTGTTTTTAACTACATTTGCAGTGGCATTTACCTACATAGTATTCTAAGTGTGGTTAGATATAGTCTTACCAGAGTTGAAAAAATAATCATTCCAAAAATAGAATTTCAAAAAACGTCCAGAGTATTATTTTATATTTAAAACTTATTATAGTAGGTAAAACATTATTTTTTGTTGATATGTTATTTATGTTTCTACTCTGGGTAGGGCAAGGAATTTCACACAAATGCATGTTTTTTCGCGTTAGTCCAAAACAGATGAACGCTTAATATTTATCTGAGAAGTGGAACAATATGGCATCAATTTGAAGTAGCATAATTTTACATATATTGACAAAAAGCATGTTTTTGTTTTTAAATATTTTGACTTTAAATGCATATTTTGGATTTTTTGAATGCATATTTTTATTTTTGTATTTTGATTTAAACTAAATAATTTTTATGTCTGAAAATTCTTTCTGACCCAATGAAAAGAGTTCTGTTCCTATGGAAAAACTAGCAACCAAATTCACCTTTTTTATTTTCTATGTTTTAGTTAAAGTTTGGTATTTTTGCAAAACATTTTGTTTTAAGTGCATATTTTCCATTTTTCGTCGCATTTTATTGGAGCATATTTTCGATTTTTTAGTGCATGAAACTACTTGCCCTATTGACAACAAAATGGTATAATAAATAAAGTGTTTCCTTTGAGTGTAAATTCTAGTCGTAATTAGTACAACATTTAAGCATTACCAAAGTTTTCTACTCAACTCAATTCAATTCATTTGCAAGTCAATTCACTTGAATGCATTTTATTAATTGATTTTATAAACGTAAAAGAGGTTGTTGCCTTTTTTAACCTTTATATCAGCAGGCAAAAAAATTATACATAAAGATACACCTGGGTACACTCAAAAACAATAAAAACCCATTTCAATTACGAAAACCATCGATTCAATAACTTTAATTGTTGAAATTCCGCCAACAACGAGAATTACTAATTCAATTAGAAATTGATAGCTCTTTAATTTATTTTTCAATTAATAAGATATTGGACAAAGAACGAATGGAAAATAAGAGATATACTCTTGAAAGTTTACGCATTCAACAAAGAATTTCAAACGCTCTTAACACCAAAGAATGCAAAGACCAAACAAAGCTTCAATATTCTGTGGCAATCAGTTGATTAAAATGGTTCTATGATATTAGGATTAAGATTTTTGTTGTGGTTTTTTATAAATTTTGATTATTTATATATTTATTTATTTAAATTTGTGTCGTGTTGTCAACTTTTTATAGATAAAAGAAATATTTACTCGATGTAATTTATAAAATCGTAAGTTTTAAATAATCTGTGATCCTAATATTAGAAAGAAAAAACTTTATTTTATAAAATTAAACTTAATTATTTGCCATATTGTTATCTATTTGCCAGAATTTAATAAACATTAACTCCTGATGAAGTTGGAAAAAACAACCAACGAAACGTTGACTGAAAGATGATATAAGATGACAAAGCGAATTGTGACAATTTTTTGTTGTTGTTTTTGTTTTTTCTTTGATATTTTAAATTTTGAATCTCGCTCCTAGACGAGGACAAAAAATTCTCATTGAGTTTGTGATTTAACATAACAAATATCTCTAGAAATTCTAATAACAAAGTCCCCTGAAGATTTCCTTAGGCAGGAATGAAATCCGGATAGGGACACGCCTACATCAGATTGCTTTTCACAATTTGTTAAATAAGTTTTGGGACTTTAGCACATTTAATTACTATAGATGATATAAATTGTTTTTATTTATATCGATTTATTAAAACACTGACCATCAACAGCCCGTAGAGAAATTTAAACTTCATAAATAAATAATAACTCATTTGATTTAAAAGTGATAAATATCGTATACCTTTCTTGAGTTTAAACCTGCATGAAATTCTCATTTAGTTAGCAGATTGATTTATACTTATGCGAACAATTTCACACATAAATTAGTTTTTTCTTTTTATTGAAGCGTAGGGGTTATGGCAAACATTTTTTTTTGATTTTTTTCTTTGCAGAAATTGGCCCTTTTGTTGAAATTAAAACATTTTTTTTTTTTTGTTTAAAATGATTTTTAATTTATTTTTAGCAAAAAAAGAAATGGTTACATTTTTATTAAATTTTAACTTCAAAAATTACATTATCAATTGTACAAGTATGATAATGTTTTAGAATAAATTAATATTCACATTTAAACCACTGAAATTAAATTATTTAACTTAATAAAATAATAACCTAATGAGAATTAATAAAATCTACATTAAAGTGCATTTTAAGATGATATTACGATATTACGATGATATTACTAATACATAAATATTTATAAAAAAAACAACTACATACATAAATATTACAAAAAACAACAACAATATGTTTTGAGCGATAGTATAAAAAAATGTCAAGCAAGTTCCGAATTTGAGCAAATATTTAATTGATTCAATTAATTTTTAATTGACAGCTTTTAAAATGTTCAAAAAACCGATTTAATGGCAAAAAGAAGGGAAATATTTTTTTTCTGTGTATCAGTTTGGAAATTAAAGACATATCCAGGTATGCGGGTGCAGATATAAAGGTTAAAACAACCTTTTATGTACCCCTCATTGACAACGATTGATTGGCTTAATTTTATACAAAAAACAAAACTCATTTGCCAGCAATAAAATGGTAAAACCAACAAATATTTCTACCGGTTAGAGAAATAAATTCTTTGCTCCAAAAATTTTGTGTTTAATTTCCGATACTATTGTATTTTTGTTATTCAATAAAAAAAATTGATCGATTTAAAACAAAGGAAAAATAAGTTTAAATAGAGAAGTTAATGATGCTTACAGTATCATTAGGTCAAAAATTATTTAAAAAGGCACAAAAAAAAAAACAAAAGAAATCTAATGCAGTCAGTTACAGGAAGAAGAAAAGGAATTATAAAACAAAAAATGATGTTTGTAATCTGTCCATTATGTGGGAAAATGAAATTGTTTCATTTGGGGTTTCTTTTTAATTTGTTTTTTTCTTCTTTGGATAGGCAACCAGCTAACCAACGAACCATAATAATTTACTCTCATCTCTTACCATAATAACTTTAAATACAATAGAACAACTGAAAGACCTTAATGGAGACTTACTATTATTATTTAACATTGACCAACAACTATTTTCTTGTTTTTTTTTAGGGCTGAGGGGAAAAATGTAAAAGAAAAACTTTAGAAAATTCTGGTTTATTTTACTTTATCTAGAAATAGATTTTATGCTCTTAACATGTTTAAATAACTCATGGTACTATGGGTCAGAATAACACAATTTAGTTTTCATATGGTAATTATTATTTTCATAAAATATTTTAACGCTCTAATGTAGTTAACCTTAAATTATGTTGTTGGCCGTAACTATAAGCAACAAATATATTTTTTAATACGGAACAACAAAAAAAATATTTAAAAACACACGATTTTCACAAAATTTTGTATGGGACCATGTCTCAAAACTGAGATATTTGTAATTATTTTTACATACCAGTAATGTGTTTTCAAAAATATGCCGTTTGATACCCATATTGCCTATGTTTGGGCTATAGAGTTGCCACTATGTGACAAAATATAGTGCTTCTACATAAGCTAAGCATTCGTTTGACGTAATTTAATAGACTTGATGGTTTGGATTAGCTATCGGATTTACTGTGGCTCAAGTAATATTTTTACAGCTTTATTAGTTTTTTTATATTTATATACATCGAAATTATTTTAATGTTATTTTTAATTTACGAGGGCGGATCAATAAGTCCGTGACTTTTCGAACTTCCCTCGTAGTTATATGAAATGCAACACTCCACAAGTACCACCTGTTAATAGACTACTGTCAAATTTTGAGCAAGTTCCGTCATTTACTTTGCGTTTAAGAGCTGTTCAAAATATACAACCTCGTGGATTTTTTTTTAAATGAAAAAAGTGAATTTCGAGAGTTCATTAAACATTATTTTTTGCGAAAAGAAAACTTTCAATCAAACCATGGAAAAGGTTGATAAATACAATGGGGACTCTGCACCATCGATTTCAATGGCAAAAAAGTGGTTTACTGACTTTCGTTGTGGTCGCACAAGTACAAATGACGCTGAACGTTCTGGACGGCCAATTGAGGTCAATACACCCGAAAATGTCAAAAAAATCCACGATATGGTGTTGATGCCATAGGCATTTCATATGGCAATGTGGTTTCGATTTTAAATTACCAGTTGGGTTTAAGAAAGCTGTCTGCAAGATGGGTGCCGCGTTTGCTCTCAATTGACCATAAACGTAATCGTGGCCAATAAGGTGATGACACGGGATAATCCACATCAATTACCTTCAAAGGGGAAAAAACAATAAACGGCGTATATTGTACCAACTTATTGGACCGATTTAACGAGGACTTAAAAAAACACGTCCCCATATGGCCAAGAAAAAAGTTCTTTTTCGTCAAGATAATGCACGGGTGCACACGTGTGTAGTCTCAATGTCAAAATTCCATGAATTGGGATACGAATTGGTACCTCATCCGCCATATTCTCAGGATTTAGCCCCCAGTGGCTATTTCCTATTTCCAAACATAAATAAATGGCTCGTTGGAAAGAGATTTAGCTCCAACGATGAAATTGTTGTTCAAACAAATGCCTATTTTATGGACCTCGAAAAATCCTATTTTTTTTGGAAGGGATACAGAAATTTGAGAAACGTTGGACTAAGTGTATTGAGCTAAAAGGAGATTATGTTGAAAAATATTTTTTTTTTTTTGCAGAAAAAACTGTTTTATTAAAAAAGTCACGACTTATTTATCTGCCCTCGTATAACGAGCTTCTAACCTCCGTATATTTCTTATTGTTACTTGTTTCCAACCGATTATTTTTTTTATGTGTCCGCTATTAGACTCACTGGTAGATGGCGTTGCTTTCACATATTTTTTATTTTATAATCATAAAATATCCCGGAAACTAAGCGAGGTAAAACAAAATTGACCAAAATTGTATACTCCGTACCTACTTTTTAAGTACTCTTATATTCCCGGTAATAATATATTGACCTGTCTCTGGTCAGATCCGGGGAAACCTTTCTAGCAGAAATTTTCTGTTAATTCACCTTCAAAATTCTGTTGATATAACTAAATTCTTAGTTAATATAACTACAACTGTCAACTAAAATTTAGTTCTAAACTGTAGGTCACCTAAATTTGGCAGACTGTGATTCTCAACTTCATTGAAAATGCAGATGGCATAAAATCACATTACTCTGTACGTTATTCGCTGCACATTATTATAAAGGGTGTTTTTTATACAGGTATAGAACTTTAAATTGGCAACACTTTTTTAACTCGCTCCATTTTGTTAGCTGTCAAGTGATGTATGTTTAGTTTGGTTTGGCATTTCAACATGAATAGGCTGACGCCTAAACAACGCTTCCAAATGGTGCAACATTAATTTTAAAAATCATGGTTCTGTTCTGATTTTCATAAGCGAATTTTGTTTAGCGATGAAGCTCACTTTTGGTTAAATGGTTACGTCAATAAACAAAACTGCCGTATTTAGAGTGATGATAATCCTCAAGTGTATGTTGAGACATCGTTACATCCAGAAAAATATGACTGTTTGGTGTGCTTTATGGGCTGGTGGAATCATTGGTCCGTACTTCTTTAAAAACGATGCTGGTTAGAATGTTACTGTCAATGGTGACCGCTATAGAGTCATGATTACTGATTTTTTCGTTCATCAATTAAACAACCATGATGTGCAGGAGCTGTGGTTTCAAGAAGACGGCGCGACATGTCACACAGCTCATGCCACAATTGATTTATTGAAGGAAACGTTTGTTAACCGCATAGTTTCACGTTTCAATTTAAAAAATTCATCTTTGTTTTATTCCGTTTAAAAGTTCTATACCTCTATAAAACACCCTTTATAAATTACACCGGTCTACAGGACTTTTGGGTCTGACTTCTAAATGTCAAATTTTGGTTTCTTTTATATAACTAATAAAGGGAATAATATTTTTTGATCTAAGTGCTACCTACTACTGATCGTGATATATCCTAAACTTACATATGAGTCATTCCATGTCAGACCGAACACCTTTTTTACAATACCTCTTCCGATTTACTTTAAATTTGACATTAAATTTTTTTTTTTTTTTGAAAATTTTATGGGTTTTTGAAAATCGTTAAAATCTTGAAAAGTCATCCGACATGACAACTTTTATAATGATGTTTTTCTAAAACTAGTAAATGGATTTTAAAGTTTAATACCCTATTTTAAAGGTATTTGAACCTTCTTTTTAAAAATAATTTTTTTATTTTTTTTATTTTTAAAATTTTTTTTTTTTACTTAATTTCTGTTTTCCACCATCTTCGAACCAGTCAGAAAATCAAAAAAAAAATAATTTCTTAAAGCTCAAAATAACCTTAATATTCCTTGTAAATTTAAGAATGGAAGTCGAATGGATTCTATTTTTATTCCGATTTTTTTCAATTGTAGTACCATTGAAACAATTCTTTTTTAAAGTAAAACATACAAAAAAATTCTAACGGAACATAGAAAAAGCAAAACAAATAATGCTCAAGAATAATATGAATTTGTTAACACGCTCCAAAATATAATGTTCACATACAAATTGTAATTTTTCGTGGTACTACAATGGAAAAAATCGGAAAAAAAAAATAGAATCCATTCGACTTCCATTCTGAAATTTACACACATAACTTTTTGAAAAACAAAATGTTTAATTTTTTTCTGGAAACACGCTTAAATATTTTTTAATGAAGAATGTGTACTAAAATTTTGAAAGACACCGGAGACATCAAAGTCAATTTTTATTAAAAATCGTACGATCTGACATGAAATGACTCATATAGACGTAAAACAGTAAAAGCAAACTTTAATAGCTAGGAATGGATATTTTGATATTTTTCGATGACTAAAGAATTTCTGAAATTAAACAGGAACTCAAGAAAATCTTTTTTTGTTTTTTTGTTGACCGGTTTTATTATTATCAACATCAATTGAAACCCCTAATATTTTACGATGCTCTGACAACGTATTTTGAGTTAAAAGATATTTTGCAATGTTTAAGTTTAAAACTTTTTTTAAAGACTAATTCTTCTCCAAAATTATACCGCTGTTCTTAGTTGCCCTTCTTAAATCATCATTAGCTTCACCATAATATTTAATGAAATGTTTATTTGTTTTTTACAAAACTTTGTTTATTTAAAAGTTTGAAAAAGTTTGGTTGGTCGTTAAAAAAATCTTTGTAAAACATATATTCTTGGCGAGCGTTAAAAATTCTTGTAAATCAAGCAAAATCAAATCTGTCTGGCAAATCTAACTGTAGTAGTGTACAAGGGTAGTGAAAGGGTTAATATATCGTAAATTATATAGCTTATATGTCACCATGTATGATGATATATTATGTTATATATGAGAATGTATTATTATATACGACAATAGATCTTTTATATGTATATTATTTTGTATATATTTGCATATCTTTATAAATTCAGAACTAGTTCTGAACTTTTTTTATAAAATTATTTTTTTTTCAAATTCTTTATTAAAAAATATATTGATATAGTACAATTTCTAGAATTTGCAAATTCAGTTAAATGTTCATAAATAATAGTCTAAAAATTATAGCAAAATTTGTTAATATTTAACCATTTTTCGGAAAAATTTTTAAAAAGTTGTTCCATGTTTTCTTAGTCTCTTATAGGAGAGCAAATACAGTTAGTTTCGCATTGCTACAATGTAATTTTTCCTGTAGCGGGGCAGTTGGCTTGAAAAGCAACAGATACCTAATATATCGTTAGATATTTTACCACATAAGAAACATATACTTATATATGGCTATACATGACAGCATATATAATAGCATATTACAATATATTTTAAGATGAAAAAACATGAGACAATATATAATTTTTTTTACTCGGGTGCTGTTAGTTTGGCATTGCTGCGATATACCGATACCATAGTGTTTTTTAACGAGGGCTATAAACTTAAAAAATAACAAAAAAACAAACCATATAATAATATTTTTCGTTCCAAACTAAGTCTAGCAACCAAAATAACAAGAAAATTTTAAGTATAGTAAAAAAAAAAAATATAAGAAAAATCCCTCCATCCATCATCTAATATATTGTGTCATATACAGAAAATACCATTTAAACACAACTTACATAAAATACACGTAGAGTCCGTCATCCAATCTTCTTAACGTCATTCAATAGTTTCTTTGAAAAAGTTTTTTTTATTTTTATTTTTTCCAAAATAATATTTACAATGTTACCACATGTGGTAATATCTTGTATTATTGTGAAGGATTTTCTAAACGACTGTCTCGTGAGACACATCAGAGTACTTAGTAAAACATTTTTGAAAAATCCAATTTCGAAATAATTAAAAAAATAAGTAAGAAAATATTAACAAAGAAATGATAATACACAAAAAAAAAAAAAAAAGAAAATGCTCTCAAGCTTAAGATGACTATTAGGCCTCTTTGTATGAAATTTAATTGTTAAATTTTTGATTTTGATGTAAGGTGAGGTGACGTTTTCTGAGAACAAAATTATGAAAATGTAACTCCTTTACAGTTAAAATTAAAAATGTTTATATTGCTTTAAAAATGCATTCTTTTTAAATAATTCGTTGCATGAATTCTATAACAAACTTCGTTGCATCTAATCTATAACAAACTTTTTTAAATTGGCCCACTATACGTATGAGTAATATTTCACAAACAATAATACGTATACGCCATAGTAACTTGTATGGACAAGATATTAGGGGTTGTTTTGGAAAACAAATTATTAAAGTTTACATTAAATCACGTGATATTGTTAAATATGAAATCATTTTATATAAAGGGTCCGCCATCTAACGTTTTTTTTTTCAACTAGTGCTTATTTCGTGAATGGTAACACTTAGCTCATGTCTGATTTGACAGATAATTAGTTTTATCCTTCCGCTGAACGAATATGGTTATGTATACGCTAGGGTATTCAATCGGTTAACCGTTACTCGATTAATCGATGAAATGATGTCGAACAATTGTTCGAGTAATTCGAAGTGGCCAATTTCGAGTAAAGAATAACTCGAACAATTTTGGTCGATTAATCGAGTAACTCGAGTAATTTAAAAATATGAACTATTTTATATTTTTTTAATATTTGTATTAAATAATGTGACTGTTATAGTGAATATTTAAATGTTAAGTGTATTTTTATATTAAGTGAGCACTGTTAAAGAAATTATATTACGAAAAACGAAGAACTTAATGCGAAAAACTCCGATATCGAAGAAACTTGGATATTTTTTAAAGAAACAAGTTCTAAGACTGGGGTGTTTAAGATTATTGGTGCGGATTTGAGGGTTAAAAATGGGATCAAACATTATTTTTTTTTTTAATTTAGTTGCCATTTGATCTAAAGAAACTACATATAAATACTATATTTTCAAAAAGGAATTTTTAAATGTCATTTACTAAAAACTTTTCGTTGTCCCTTTTATGTCGTTGTAACAAGCCAATTTTAGAAGCCCTATATGGAAATTCATAGCGGTCCTACGCAAAATTTCCACATATTAAAATTTACATATAGAAGTAATAAAGTTTTCATTAATATGATGAAAATCTTCTTAAATATTCATGAAAGTTGTTTCAAAACTTCTTTATAATTTTTTTAGAAAAATTACATATCTCAAAATCCCAAAATGATAGGACAAAATGGACTACTTTTTCATTTAGTACTAACACACTAATATAACAAAACTGTGTCAAGTCTGAGTGAAATTACAAAACGGATCACCTCACAAATATTTTTATAAAACAGTTCAATACATATTTATGAACCAGTTATATTGAAAGAAAATCAATGAAGATTTCAACATATTTATAAAGAATTTCATTGATATAATAACGCTTTTGCTTTGAGTGTACTGAGACAAATTTGTCGCAATAATAAATGATCTTAGCAAATGTTTTTCTCTTTTAGATATACTTTTTACTAAAATTTTTAATTAATTTGTTAATTTTTATATATATGTTATATTAGTACTAATAAAATATAAAAACTTACAAAAATGTGAGTTTTTGGAAAATAAAATTAAAGTACTAAAATTGTTCGAGTTACTCGAGTTATTCGAGCAATTTTAAATTCTTACTCGCCTACTCGAGTAAATTAAAAACCTCAAAATCGAGTTACTCGATTACTCGAACAAAAGCAAACCCGAGTAAATTGAATACCCTAGTATACGCTTGAACAACGCTGGGAAATATTGCGACATTATTTTGAAAATCATGGTAATGAGCAAGGAGTGGCCGTTACAGTCAATGGCGATCGTTATCGGGTCATGTTGAACGAATTTTTGTTCACAAAAATTGAAGAGGAGGATATTGGCAACATTTGGTTTCAACAGGACGGCGCTACGTGCCACACAGCCGAAGCTACACTCGATGTTTTGCGCCCTGTTTTTGAAGATCGCATTATTAGCCGCAGAGCTGATGTCGTTTGTCCACCTCGGAGCTGCGATTTGACACCGTTGGACTATTATTTGTGGGGTGCCGTCAAAGATAAGTGTTACGCCAACAAGCCAGAGACAATTGACGCTTTAAAGGACAATATTCGTGAAGCCATTGGTGAAATACAGCTGCACACAATCAATAATGTGCTTAAAAATTGGACCGATCGTGTAGGCTACTGCATGGCCAGCCGAGGCAGCCTTTTGAATGAAATTATTTTCCATTATTAACCGGAAGGATTGTACTTTCAAATAAAAAAAGAAATTTGAGAAAATATTCAGTAGCTTTTTTTTTTATAGCATTTTCAAAAAAAAAAAAGTTATTTGGCGGACCATTTACTACACTTTGTTTATCCGAAACACGACTCATTAACATTACAACAATAAAAAATTTTTTTTCTTAAACAGCTTTAATTAAAATCTAAAAAGTTTAATCTGGCAACTTGAAATATTAATCTTAATGGACATAACTGTATTTATACAAATTTTTAATCAACGACAAACTTTTTTTGTTTCCCTTTTTTAACTTTTTATAACATATTTTTTTTTTTTTGTGCTGATTTTTATTTATTTCATACAACACGAGTTGTGGGTTAATACTGAGAACTACTTATCATAAGATTAAATAAAAATAGCAAACGTCAAGTTTAACAAAGTGTTTAAGTAGATATTTATTATGCCTACGATAAGTATCATACAATACTACAATACACATCGTCACCTAAAATCCAAAAGGATGTAAAAGGACATAAAATTCAAAATTGACTATTTGATTGATTATGATGTAGTTAACCAAAATACACCTTCCCACAACGTTTAACCAAAATACACCTTCCCACAAACGTTTACGTCTAAAAATACCGATTTATTATCGAAACTCCAAAGGCCGTAACTGCAATTTAAATACACAAAAAAAATTATCAACCTAAAATATCGAATAAAATATTTGATTTGAAATAAATTTGTTTCTAAACAAATATTTAATTGAATCAACTAATATTTGAATTGACTTTTAAATATATAAATTCATATTTTATTTTAGACGTAATTCTCAAAAAAAAAATTTTCAGTATAAAATACCAAATACATTTGTAGTTTACAAACAAAACAACCATACACACACAAATACACAAACAGACACAGCATTAGCAAAAACACATACCCATGCAAACGTGTAGTTTACACGCTTTTTCTTTGAGTGTCATATTTTTTTTTTGTATATAGTTATTTATAGCTTTTTTTTCAATAAAAGTTTTAATTAATATTTTCATTGCCGTGATAGGTGCAAAATCAATTAAAATATTAATTGATTCAATTAATTTTTTAATTGAAAGCCGTTTTAAGTTTTTTCTTTAAATAAAAAGACACGCAGTGATGGTTAGGTTAGGTTAGGTCGGAGTGGTAGCCGGCTCCGTGAGCACCAGCACACTTAGACTCTGAGGTCCGTTGTGATGCCACAAGACTGACGGATTACCGATCAGACTCCACCTTTGAACCAGTTAGAGCTCCTTACGAAGCTAAGGAGATCCCCAAGATAGTGAAAGAACGCCGATCCAAGTGAGGCCCTCCTACGTAGCGCCAGCGCAGGACATGAACATAGAAAGTGCTCAATACTCTCCTCCTCCTCCTCGTCCCCGCAGCTCCTCCAGAAGTCAGGCGATAACACGCAGTGATGGTTTTTGCCTTTTGTGCAATGTTTTGTGTTTAAAAATATTAATTTCATTTTATTTTCTGGAAATAAATAAATAAATTTAATAAATATTTATCGAAAGTTTGTAAATAGCTAAAATGAGTTTTATTTAAAAAATACTTTCAATAAAAATATAAAAATACAAAAGTTGACTATTTTAATTACTGCCGATAAGCAGTATCTTTTTATCTTAAACTTTTGTTTTATATTTTGCCTACATTTTTATATTGAAGTTACGGCCTTTTGGTTTCAGAAAAATCTAGTACATTACTTAAAAACTACACTCAAAAAAATAAGTTAGTAGAAAAGTTAGTAAAACGTCTTGTAAATCAGATAATATCTGATTTACAAGACGCAAATTTTTGCTTAAAGTAATGTTTTTTGCTAAAATTTTAGTTATACTTATTCAGCACTTAACTGTTTTAAACTAATGTTTTATTAATGTTTTACTAATATTATACTAATGTTTTACTAATGTATTTTGATAAAAAAAATTGTGCTGATAAGCACATTAAAAGTATGGACGACAAGCAGATTGAAAGATATACGCAGAATGAATTAGATGTCGCTGAATGTCAAGAGGAAAATGATACTAAAAAGTACAACTCTAATAAGACATATAAAAAAATCAACTATGAAAGATTTTAGCATCTGTTTTTTCATAAATAAAACAAAATTGTGGATTCACTAAACTTATATTAAGCGTTGTCACCGGCTTGTGAAAGTAATGGTCTATTAATTAAATAAAAGACAAAATAAAATATTTAAATTTAATAAAGATTAAATGTGTATTTCTAAACTAAAGGGGTATAGTGATTAATAACGTAGTGTGGTCGAACTGCAAAAAAATATACGTTCAGGTAGACAGCATAAAGCGAAAGACAATTACACACCTCTTAGATAGTTTATAAGTTTACTTTTTGTTATTGCAAAAAAGGGTTGTATATGTCATATTTTGTTTTTTTTTTCTTTTCGTTTCTATAATTATCTGCGGCATTTACGTTTCTTTAAAAGATATCATCAATTAGACAACCATTGATGTAAGTAGTGGAAAGATAATTTTGTTTATGTTATATATAATTACTTCTATTTTTTTAGATATAACATTAATTCATGTCGTTAATTTGTAAGTACAAACATTTTTATATTTTGTAACGTGATGTAAATTATTTTTAAAAGAATCACAAAAACATGTTTTATGATTTTCAGTACTAAAGTATAGTTTTTCTACAAATTTTTTGAGTTTATTTTCAGTCTACTAGTATGCAGCAAAAATGGTATTAATTTTTAGCAAGGGCTTTTTAATTTCTAATCCACTAAGTGTTAGCAAAACTTTAGCTGAATCTGCTAATTTTGTTTAAAAAGATTTTGCTGACTAGCAATTTTTTTCAAGCACCCTCCAGACAAAAAATTTTGCTGACTCAGCAAAATTTTTTGCTTACATTATTAACATTTTTTTTAGAGTGTACTAAATATTTTTTCATGAATTTTTTCAGAATCAAATCCGTCTTTGTTTCTTCAGCATAATTCTAAAATTTGGATACAACGCTTTACGTAGTTTTTATTGATGACGTTTTTGTCTCTCCTGTTAAAAACTACGTCCTTTTGTATTTTAGGTGACGATATTTACATTTACTCACTGCTTTAAAATCGTAATATACAAAAACATGGAATTTTCATGTTTTTTAAACCAAATAAAAAAAAAGAAAAGAAAAATACATTTAAAAAGGGACAATTCTAATCATAATTCTCTATAGAATATTGTTAACGCAAATTATGATGATTGTTGTCAAAAGTTAACAAACAATTTAAATATTTTCGATAAAAAATAAAGGCATATAAAATATATATAAAGGAAATTCACTTTGGCTGAATTCACTGCGGATAAAGGGTACAGTAAAATTTTATAAAAATTTGTTTTGTTTAAAAAAAGGAAAATGTTTTTAGGTTTTTTTTTTGGCATGATAAACAATTTTAAACAAAAAGATTATTTTTGGGTCTTAGTGATTAAACTTTACTCACAAGGAACGTATCCCAACTGATACACTCTGATTTCAATGAAATTCGATTATGTTATAAATAAAAAGATCAACGAGGGTTTTCTTAAATGCCATATCGATGGTTTAGGGATTAAAAAGTGTTTTTTTTTTTTTGAAATATTGAAAATTTTGAAAATATTTTACCTCAAAGTGTCAACATTTTGAAATTTACATTAGAGTGACAAAAAAAAAGAGATAAAAGTTCGATATTGCGATCTCCACAAGATTGTTCATATTCCTTAATGTCTAAAAACTCCATCTGCCAAGTTTCAGCTAAATTCGTTAACATTTAGAGTTCGCAGAAAAAGTTTACTTTTAAGAATTTGTCTCATTGTCTCATTTTTAAATGGAGTACTATTTGTAAAATGTGGTTTATTTTGCTATATCATGATAAAGACCAAAATTTTAAGCAAGATGAAGTTGTTCCTACAAATTTTGTTAATAAACTGTGAAATGGCAGACAAAATTCGTCAGCGGTTTAACTAATCCAAGTTTAACTGACATCCCAAAAACTTGGCCTTAATTTAGTCAATGTCCCTACCTTAAAAAAAATTTTTACAAACTAGTCAAAATTTATGTGCAAAAAAGGAATATGAAATAAAATTTAAAAAAAAAAATTTAAAAAAATGATTCCCAAAAATCAAAATTTTTATTAAACTTGTAAAATATTTTAAAAAAAAATAGTGGATCTTAAATTATTCGCGATTAAATAAAAAATCTATTGTTTTGTGTTATTTTTCTAATTACCTTAAACCGATGTCATTGAAAAAATCCAACGTGTTATAGTTTTGCGATCTACATGCCAAGGACTTTCATCATTTATGGTTGTGTTTTTAATTTTAGAAAGGACAAGAGATATCCAAGCAGTTGAACTTCAATTTTGGCTTATTTTAGTTTTTCGATAACTTATTAAAATTTATTTGTTAACAAAAATTATATCTCACATAGAGGACAAAATGGAAACTGGAGAAGGATAGAGGAATAGAGGACATTCCAAAGAAATATATCCATGCAAAAAAAAAAAAAAATTTCACAGCGGAAATATATGAAAACCACTTGATTAAAGTTGAACTGAACACTTTTTTGTATGAAATGTTCCATTTTCGCGAATTCCGCGACTACGATTTAATTTTTGACTCCATATTCGTAATGTACACCCAAAAATATATTAGATTTGATGAGTCCCGATCATAAAAAAATATTTTTAATTTTTTTTTTCATTATTTTTTGATTCAAACAAAATAATAGAACAAGCAGCGACCGTAAATAATGATTATTGCTCGTTTTTTTGAATCAAAAAATCAATCACTTAGAAGAGACATAAAAAAAAATTTATTGCACCATTATTATTATTTTTTGACAATCTTTGCATATCCGTCATGATTTTAAAATTTTTGATTTTTAAAGTTTTCTTCAATGGTAATGATTATTTTTGAGTAATAATAAAAAAAATCAGCCATAATCATTATTTTTGAGCAAAAAAAATAAAACTCAAAAATAATCATTATTTATGATTTTTATTTTTTTCGCTCAAAATAAAACTCACTTCCAATGTGTGGGATTGACATATCTCAGGAAGTAGGAGGAGCTTATCGAAGATTATGGTATCAATCTCTTCTTTGGAAAATTCTCTAGCAGATTAATGCATCAATCATATTTGTGGGTGAGGTTTAAGGGGTTAATTTTTAATTTCAAAATAGGGTTTTTTTGCCGTATTTTGTGAAAGTAACAATGTGTGGGATGGACATATCTCAGAAAGGAGGAGGAGCTTATCCAAGATTATGGTATCAATCTCTTCTTTGGAAGATTCTCTAGCACATTAATGCATCAATCATATTTGTGGGTGGTTTAAGGGGTTAATTATTAATTTCAAAATAGGGCTTTTTTGCCGTAAAGTCAAAATTTGGAAGCTTGATTTTCACCGTAGACGTATGTTTTAGTGGACTTTTTGCTCAGTACAATCCCAAGAATCAGAAACGCGAAGCGCCCATTAAAATTTTTTTCCTTCCATACTAATCGCCCTACCCTAATATGTATATATATTTACACCTACATGAAAGTGAGTTTTATTTTGAGCGAAAAAAATAAAAATCATAAATAATGATTATTTGAGTTTTATTTTTTTTGCTCAAAAATAATGATTATTGCTGATTTTTTTTATTATTACTCAAAAATAATCATTACCATTGAAGAAAATCATAAAAAACTCATAACATAATCATTATTGTGTAATTTTTATTATAAAACTCATAATGATTACGGTCCCTGAGAACAAGTACTCTAAACTAAACTTTTTTTTGGCAGACCATATTTAGTTTATTATTTTAAGGGTTGTGGAGCTCGTAAATTCCAACTTTGTTTTTTTTTTTTTTTTTTGAACTACCTTAGTATACAACCTGCTTTTTCAGTTTCAATGAAAAAATATAATTCCTTTTTGGATTTTGAAGTACTATTCAACCAGATCAGGCGCGGTTTCAAGGGGGGATTGGAAACCCTCCACCCCCCAGAATGATATTTTTCAATACAAAAATGTAAAAAAGTTTTAAAACCTACTTTAAAATACTCCAAGTCCTCCAAAACTCCAAGTCCTCCCAAACCTTTTCCTGGATCCGCGCCTGAACCAGATCATATAAATATTGTTAATTAATCATCCTTCTCTAGTTACCATTTTGGCATGCTTTTTTATAAGAAGAAACAGAGTAGGCAGATCCCTACTCCATCTTTAGAGTAATGCTTATGTAGGAGTCATTCCATGCCAAGCCGAGCAATTTTTTACATCACGATTTGTATTGCTTTGAAATTTGGCAGACGTTTTCTTAATTCAAAAATGTTTTTGGAAAAAATTAAAAAATTCAAATAAAAAACATGAAAAATTTTCCGACATGTTAATATTTAAATTGATGCATTTTAAACACTAGAAGGCCGATTTTAGTTGTTGATGACTTATTTGAATGCTCTTGTACTCTTCTTTTTTAAAAGTATTCAAATATATATGTTGCCCTTTTTTAACTTTCGTTTGTATCTTTTTTTATCACTTTCGATCCCACCTTAAAATAAAAATAATATAACTGAGTCTACACACACTTCTTCTATAAAAATACTAAAACTTTCAGAGTAGGGCGGCAATGGGTTCTATTTTGTTAAGAGCTTACTTACAAAAACTGCCAAAAACATTTTTAATTTGCATGTAAACTAATTTAAAATGCTTTAATATACACTGAGAGAATTATCTTCACTTCAGTAATGATTATTTTTTATAGCTTTAATGAAAATTGTCACTGGAACTCGTATATTAAAACTTTTCATAGAACCTATGAAACAGCTTTAAAGTCAATGTTTATGCAATATTTATAGAATTAATGAAAATGTTCATGAAACTAATGAATAATACCGACAATGAAGCATTTATATAATTTATGAAATTAAGAAGTTCTTTTTTTTTTTTTTTAAAGAGAAGCAATACTCAGGAAATTCTTCCTATTAATTAATGTGTTGCTTTCTTTGGAAAGGGGATAGTGGAGAGATGAAAGGTGTTGAAAGATGAAGGGCTTCAAACATGGCAACACTGTAATTGCGAGAGATGATAAGTCTTAGAACAGTTGTTGCTCGCCACCTGATGTAGAGTTGGCGAATTTATTAAAGCTTTTTGTTTCATAGCCCTGATTCATTATTTTACTTCGGTGGGGTTAAGTGCTATGGGAACACCGAAGGTGGGCGCTGCGATACATATGAGTGATAGAAAACTCATACATATTATTTTTCTAAATTGATGTTTTTCGTCACAGGGAATCGAACACGGGACCATCTGTGTAACAGTCCAACGCGCTAACACCACAACGCCCACAATTTTCATGTATGTCTTGAAAAAGCATTGTAACTAAGACAATGAATATATATATTATATGATTTTTTAAACAATTTCATGGAATTCCAAAATTAATAAAAGGCTAAATGGAAATAATAAAACATTTTATGAAATATATTGAGTATTTAAGAATTAAATCATAAAACTTAAGTTGGAAATGTATGAAAATTAATGAAACTATGAAATATGAAATTTTATGAAAAAAAATGTATGAAAATTTTTTTAATATTAATAAAATTTCTTGGATATAATGCTAGTCTTAATTGAAGCTGCGAAAATAATTCTATGAAATTGTTTCGGTAATATCATGAAAAATAGATAATTCTCTCAGCGTATTTAAAACGTTTTTATATTTTTAAATATATTCAACAAGCGAAGTAAAAAAACATACTTAAAAAAAAAAAATAGAATCCATCGTCGTCCCAATCTAAAAAATTAATACATTTAGAAAAAAATTAATACATTTAGAGAGAATTTCTTGAACGAGTTTAATGCAATTTGTTCACTAAACTAATGAAGATTTCTTCACAACATGAACAAAAAATTTCTTAAAATTTATTAAAAACCTTCATAGTTTAAATAAAAATATTTTTAATGAAACTTTTTCATTAGTCGTATGAAAATTTTTACTAATTAAAATGAAATTTTTCATTAAATTTTATGAAAAACTGCACTAGTTTAATAAAAAGTTTCAGTGGACGTGTTGCCGTGACACATCATTGATCTAATGCAAAAATTCATTGATATCAGCCAGACAATTCTCTCGGTGTACAAGTCTATTAAATTAAGCTATCAACCATGAAAATTGGCATACACTCAAAAAAATAAGTTAGTAGAAAAGTTAGTAAGACATCTTGTAAATCAGGTATACTATTTTTCAGCAAATTTTTTGCTAAATTTATGTTTTAAACTAAAATTTTAGTTATACTTATTCAGCACTTAACTGTTTTGAACTAATGTTTTACTAATATTTTACTAATGTTTTACTAATTTATTTTGCTAAAAATAATTGTGTTCATTAGCACATCAATAGTGTGAACGATAACCAGACTGAAAGATATACACAGAATGAATAAGATTTCGCTGCATGTCACGATGTAGTAGTGACGAGGAAAATTATACTAAAAAGTACATCTCTAATAAGACATTATATAAAAAAATCAACCATGGAAGATTTTTGTATCTGTTTTTCATACATAAAACCAAATTGTGGATTAAAACAAATTAAATTTGGGTCGTCACTTGTGAAAGTAATTGTATATTAATTAAATAAAAGACAAAATAAAATATTTAAGTTTCATAAAGATTAAATGTGTATTTGTAAACTAAATGTTTATATATATTAATAATCTTGTGTGGTCAAATTGCAAACAAATATGCAATAGGAAGACAGACTAAAGCGAAAGACAAAGACATACATCTTAGGTAGATTTTTCTGTTTCCTTTTTCTTATTGCAAAAAAGGGTTGTATATGTTATATTTTGTTAGTTTTTCGTTACGTTTCTATAATGCTCTACGGCATTTACGTTCCTTTAAAATATAGCATCATTTAGACAATAATGGATGTAAGTAGTTCGAAGATAATTTCGTTTATATTATATATAATTATTTCTATTGTTTTTAGATATTACATTAATTCATATCGCCAATTTGGGAGTATGAACATTTTTATATTTTGTAACGTATTGTAAATTATTTTTAAAATAATCACAAAAATATGTTTTATGATTTTCAGCAAAGTATAATTTTTCTAGAAATTTTTTCAAGTTTTTTTCAGTCTACTAATATTCAGCAAAAATTTATTAATTTTGAGCAAGGGTTTTTTAATTTCTAATCTACTAAGTGTTAGCAAAACTTTTGCTGAATCTACTAATTTTGTTGCTAAAAATCAGTTCGGTGATTTTCAGCAAAAGATTTTGCTGACATTAGCAATTTGTTTGCGAGCACCCTCCTGACTAAAATTTTGCTGGCTTTACTAACTTTTTTATTTGAGTGTACTAGATTTTAAAATACATTAAAATCACACTGAGAGAATTAACTGCATGATGTCAATGAATTTTTGCAATTGATCTATGAAGTGTCACTGGAACTCGTCCATTGCCCCTTTTCATTACATTAATGCAATTTTGCATACATTTTTATGCAAAATTTAATTTTTGTTTATAAAAAAGTTTCATTAAATACAGCTTCATAAAAACTATGAAGCTTTTTCATATAGTTTACTAAATGTTTCAGTCAGTTCGTCAACAAAACGTTTTTACATTAGTTAAAAATTGCATTAAAACTAGTCCACGAAAATTCACTCTGCGTAGAAAATAAAAAAAAAAAGTTTCCAAAAATAATGTCAAATATTTTTGAAATAAGAATACGTCAGCCAAGTTTTAAAGCCAACAGAAAACGAGTTGTAAAAAATCTTTCGGCTTGACATGGAATGACTTATAGGCAAATGTTAAAAAAAAAAATGTTTTTTGTTTACACTGAAAACGCAGAAAAAGAGCAAACCCTCATGTTTGTTGTAAACAACATTATTTATGTTTCATATTGGACCACAAATGTAAACAAATATCCATGTTCGTTGCGTGTGGAACAGAAAAAATTAACTAACTACACTCGGAACCACAGCTAGGATTTTGTTTAACTCATTTTTGAAACAGTGTTCCTTTTTCGACCCACTATTTTTAAACGGTTATATTTTGTTTACTGGAAAAAGAAAATTAACTGATTTAAAAACTTTTAAACATTGTGCCTGCAATTGTGAATAAAAAAATTGTGAAAAATTTGTATCCAGAGTTGCCAAAAAAAATTTATTTTAAAAATTAAATTTTTTAACTTTTTTAATGGAATTTTTGTTTAAAAATTATTTATAAATATAAAAAAGCCTTAACTTTTATATTCTTAATGTTGTTTTTCTACTAGAAATTAGTTCGTCGATTGTATTATTTTTGAAAATCTGACCAACCGAACGATGAACTTTTAAATACACAAAGCCTAAAATATATCAAAATTTATGGTTTTTTATTAAAATACTGCTAAAAACTTATATCGTCAGGGTTACCGTATGGCAATTTTTAAAAATGGTCAAAAACACGATATTTTCCAAAAAAAAATTTCAAATTCGTGTTTTTTTCATATATTTTTGAATTATATTTTTTAAAATATCTTCAACCGTCTCGAGTGTATTTGCTGTTAAAGTTTTAATTTGGGTTGCCAACATTTTCACTAGAAGGCACTTTAAGCAACAAAAAAAATACAAAAATTTCTTACCAAAAAATGGTGCTATACACAGTAGCAAAAAATACTAGTAAAAAACCGAAAAATAGGGAGCAAAACTGGTACTAATGTAACACTCGCGGAAATAGTTGTGAACTAACTGTTTGGCACCACACTCAGGGAACTTCTGCTTTAAAAATATGTAGTTGTTTGGGTTGTCAGTCATTTCTAGAACAAATTAAATTTTCTGCTAACCTTGTAGTTCATTTAAAAAAACAAACCACATCAAATGACTGTCTTATGATTTTACATTAATTTTTTTACAGTGGATTTTTGTTATTAAAAAAATAAAAAATGTTTGTTTATTATTTACTACCATGTGGTTAATTTTACTACATTTGTTAGTCATTTTTTGAACATTAAAAACAAATGACAATGTTAGTTGAATTTACTGAAATGTAAGTCGTCCTTTCTTTAAGTAAAATTTCATTTGTTTTTAACTACATTTGCAGTGGGGTTTACCTACGTAGTATTCTAAGTGCAGTACTGTACCATTTGGTTTATAACTTAATTATATAAAAAAAAACCAAATGGTTTTCTTTGATCAAAGGAAGGTTGGACTAATATTTTCCTCTTATTTGGATAAATAGGTTCATAAACTAAATAGTATTTAAAATATTTTGTATTTCTGATTTCTATTCAAAATAAAAAATGTATGTGTTTATTTGCCAACTCAGAATATAATATTTAAAAACAAAGGTTAACATATTCGGAACCTCTAAACTCGTATATAAATGGAGTTTTTTTGAACTAGTACAAAATGGTTTGAAATTGTACTTTTGGAAAGCAAAATAGACAACGAAAAAGATTAATACACAAACTAGTTCTAGAGTGACTCCTTGGCACTAGTACTGTACCAGTATCAATTTTAATGTTTGTTTGTAAGCTCAGATTATATTCTTCTTATTTTAAACGAGCTTAAGATCCTTTATTTATAAATTATAATTAATTATTTGCAATATTTCGTCTCCACATTGGGTGACTTCTTCAGGGAACAATTATTATAATTTAAAATTATAATAAAATTATTATAATATAAAATAAAATAATTGTTCCCTGAACAAGTCACCCAATGTGGAGACGAAATATTGGAAATAATTAATTATACTTCATAAATAAAGGATCTTTTATTTATAATTTAAAATTATAATATAAAATTAAAATAATTGTTCCCTGAAGAAGTCACCCAATGTGGAGACGAAATATTGCAAATAATTAATTATACTTTATAAATAAAGGATCTTAAGCTCGAAGAAGAATTAAATAAAAGAAGATCAAAAAAAAAACTTTACATTCTCAGATTATATTTTTAAAAACAAATGTAGTAAACAAAACATAAGTCTCAAAAACAAGTAAGACTATAAAGGGTGATTAATTAAGACCGCAGATTTTCTTTAATAAATAAAACGGTCCAGATTTTGTGGAAATTATAAGTTTTTTATTGCATCATGTTTTTTATTCTATGGCACTTATGTATGAAACACAACATCTGTTAAATGCCCACCACGAGTCCTCTGGCAACTCAGGATGCGGATATAAGCATTTTCCATTACTTTTTGGCATAGTTCGGGCTTTATATCATTTGTTAGGCGCATGATTTAGTTCTTCAGCTCTGGAATCGTCTCGGGGTTAATACATATGGTGTAAAATCGCAATACCTCGGCGGTCATTTGACCTAGTTGTTTGGTGAGATAATAAGTCCTGGGAACTTCTTTTGCAATATGGCTATTGTTTCAAGTGATACTGTCCTGTTAAAACCACCTATTGTCCAAAACCATGTCATCTAATTCAGGCCATGAAAATTTTGTTATCATGAAGTAGAAAAGGTTCGATTGCTGTGCATGATGGCGAATTGAGGTTTTCGCGGCATGGTCTACAATTTGTTCCACAGCGGCAATATTTTCGGCCGAAAGACCTGTACGAAGTCTCGCGTGTGTCCCAGTCCCAGTTTCTCGGAATTTCAGCACCAAACGGCTGATTGTTGATTTGGATGGCCGGTTGTGTTGACCGAAAAAATCAAGCAATCCGCGTCATGCATAACGACAATTTTCACAAAATTTTAGGATCACTTCTACGCGTTTTTCGACTGAGTATCGCTTTATGACTAAGTTTGCCAAAGCCAGCATTACCAATTGTATGGAAAAAATATATAAAAAAACATTAATAGTTACACTCAGGAAACTTATGCTTTAAAAATATGGAGTTGTTTGGGTTGGAATACAGTTTCTTTATTTTAAATGTCAGTCATTTGTAGAACAAATTTAATATTTCATTTATAGTAATTAAATGTTATAAAGTCCCAAAACTTATTTAACAAATTGTGAAAAGCAATCTGATGTAGGCGTATCCCTATCCGGATTTCGTTCCTGCCTAAGGAAATCTTCAGGGGACTTTGTTATTAGAATTTCTAGAGATATTTGTTATGTTAAATCACAAACTCAATGAGAATTTCTTGTCCTCGTCTAGGAGCGAGATTCAAAATTTAAAATATCAAAGAAAAAACACAAACAACAACAAAAAATTGTCACAATTGGCTTTGTCATCTTCCAAATACTACTCTGTTTTTTTGACAGACCTAGCAATGTAGTGACGTTTATGCAAGTAAATCAACAATAGAAAATCATTTGTTTTCTATTAGTGTCAGTTACATTTAAATTTGCACAAGCACCTGCATATTTGTCATTTAAATTTATTTTCATCGGGATAAACATTAATTGCATTTATAGTAATTAAATGTGCTAAAGTCCCAAAACTTATTTGACAAATTGTGAAAAGCAATCAGATGTAGGCGTATCCCTATCCGGATTTCATTCCTGCCTAAGGAAATCTTCAGGGGACTTTGTTATTAGAATTTCTAGAGATATTTGTTATGTTAAATCACAAACTCAATGAGAATTTCTTGTCCGCGTCTAGGGGCGAGATTCAAAATTTAAAATATCAAAGAAAAAACACAAACAACAACAAAAAATATATTACTAACCTTGTAGCTCATTAAAAAAAACCAACCACATCGAATGACAGTTTTATGATTTTACATTAATTTTTTACAGTCGTTTTTGTTATTTAAAAAATAAAAAAAAATAAGTGGTTGTTTATTTTTTACTGTATATATTATGTATTTTAACTACAATTGTGGTTCATTTTTTGAATATTAAAAAACAAATTTCAATGTTAGTTAAATTTACTGAAATGTAAGTCGTCCTTTCTTTAAGTGAAATTTCATTTGTTTTAACTACATTTGCAGTGATCTTTACCTACATAAGTGTACCAAATAATTGCTCTCAAAGATCTGAATCACCTTTTATAATATATTTAAGCAGTCCCAATATAGATGTTTTGGCTCTAGTACACAACAGGTTCAAAACTACTGTTTGAGAACTAGTTTTTTTTTACTAGTCTAAAAACTAGTACTTTTCGGAACTAGTTCAACCATTTTCTACTATGTTTATCTTGAAAAGTTGGTTGAAAATGTCCAGCGGATCTATGGCGTGCCATTTATGAGTTAACACCAACGAAAAAACAAAAGCTTTAAATAAAACAAGTGGCACGAGTAAACATTACTCATTCATTCATATGGATAATACCACGAAAAAATATTTACGTTTTTGTACATACTTTGGTTTTGCACGCATAAAAGGCTTGTGTTTTTTGATATATGAGATGCTAAATATAATATTTAATACTTTATGAGCTTTAAAATGCACATAAAAGTAGCACCTACTAAATTTTTTTAACTACGTGGTAAATAGCAACTGGTTATTTTATAAGTAGCATAAGTCAGTTTACACTTTTGAGATCACAGTATAAAACTATGATGTAAGTTAACGACAACTCTTCTTCTTTTGTTGTCTTAAATTTATCGAGTCAATCAATTGATCAAATTTATTTTTAAATTGATTTTTAAGTCAGACTTACGCCACTTTTAAAACACACGGTTCATATACACTTTGATTAATTATTCAAAGACCATGAAGCCTTTTGATTTGACATGTTAAAATATTCAAGAATTCAAAATCAGCTTACAATGAGAACTCTTCTTATGGTAATTTTTTAATGCGGTTATAAAATGTGTTATAAAAATGTTAAAGTAACACACAAAAAAAAAAAAACTTCGTATTAGGTAGGATATTCAATCGGTTAACGCTTATTCGATTAATCGATAAATTTTGAGGAAATAACTATACGAATAATTTTTAAAATTGTGATTGAAAACGTGAGGAGACATCTAAAATCTGTACATGAAATTGCAAGGGAACGTTTGTTGCACTCAAGGAAAATGTTTCATCATATAAGTATGATGAAGAGTTCCATAAAAATTTATGTCAAACGATTTATGAAACAATTTGATCAATATTATGAAACTTGTTTCCCTGAGTGTAACGTTGACTGTTCTATAAAGTGAATGAACACGTTTTACCTGGGTTTGTTTTGTTGTAGAAAAAAGCACACAACATAAAGTGCAATTTTTCGTTTCATAAAATATGGAAAACAAACGAGTTTTAAGGAATTTTCCAAACCGAATTTTCGCAAATGGTAAGAATTTTATACACAATTTTAATAAAAATAACTAATAATATTAACTTTTAAAAATGAATGAGATTATGCCTACCAATTATATATGTTTCGGGCACGCTGACTTCAGAAAAGTATCATATTATGATAGTCTAAGAGCATCATGTTATGATTGCAATGTCTTAACAATCATAATATTATCGTAGTTATCACATTGTGATCACAGTAATCATATTATGATCTTAAATTATCGACAAATAAATCGGTGTCGGCAATCAAAATATGATCAGCCAGAATCATGTGTATAATAATTATTATCATAATATGATAACTTCGTGTACCCAATCATGTTCAATCATATTTTTCTCTGCGTATGCAATCAATTAATAAGATAGATTTTCAAAAAATGTTTAGATCACTACTTATTATTCGAAATAATGATTAAAATAATTAAATTCATAAGGGTAAGGCATTCTTTTTTGTATAGATATAATAGGAATAGTAACTAGTTATTAGTAAGTCATTATTTTTTGTTTTAATGTAATGCAGAGAGTAACTTCGTGCCATTACTGCAAAATAAAAAATTAATGATATGTCATTACCGTTTCTACACTGGGATAATTACACATAATTTGGCAATTATATACAAGCTTTTTTAATAAAAGTAATGAGGTTTGTAATGACAATTGTAAGTAATTGCCATTACCAAATATTCACTATTCAAGGTTTTTGAAAAGCACAACATTTTTTTTAATTTCCAACGTTATGCCAACGGTGGCAAGTTCTCTCCAAGCAACCGTTGGCCACTCTTATCAATCGGGTAACAGGAAAATACTCTCAAGATTGTTAATCCCACGTTCTGCCAACGCATAACCGACCGTCACAAACGCTTTACCAGTACTGCGGTGATTGAATTTTTTTTCCGGGGCACTTGTAAGGTAATGCTTTTGTACACTGGGTTCTTTTGTATGGAATTTATAAAGAACAAACTAGCATTGAACATTGACATGTATTTAATAAAATTACACTGTGCTACACAGAAAAATCACTCGTCAAATGACCTAGTTTGTACGTTGTAAGTCTAGCTGAGTGTAGTACAAAACTAGTTTGCGAAGTTGCAATAACCGTAAAATTTTCGAGATAACGTTAAAAGAGTATTTTTTAACGACTGGCGCATTTAAACATTTGTTTCTCAGTCATAGTGTATACGTTTTTTAAAAGATTTTTTTTCCCCACGGGATTTTTTTCATCATCTCTTATTTTTATTAACAATTAGTGTTTTGTATTTGCGATAGTAACATTTTAATTATGATTTAAAAAAAATAATTAATAATTATTAAAATTATTAATTAATAAAAATTAAATTCTCCAACAATTAATATTAAAAAGTTTTTTAACACTTTTTTAACTTCAACGACTGTTTTTTCGGATCTTCTTTTAAAACGACAATATTCTAAAAAGTTTCTGCTTTGCTGAGAAAATTGAGCTTTCATTTATTAAAATCGGTTGAAATTTGACAAAGTTATGGAACTTTTTCTATATAGAAAAAGTACCATAATTTTGAAAATTTCCAAGCAATGGCTCATTTTACTCAGAAAAACACTAACTTTAAGAATATTTTTGTTTTAAAAGAAGATCCCAGCAAAACCACGCATTACCAAATCATGGGTAAAGTAATGTATCGCCATAGGGCAATACATTACACCTTACTTCACTGATGAATTTTACTGGTGATGAGCCTGAAAGTAATGGGTGAACTCATTACCTTGAAGGGGGTAAAGTAACTGGTTACTTATTTGGTTACATGGTGGGAAAAGGTAATGTGTCTACAAATAGATTTTCATAAAAAAAATGCATAAAAAATTTTTTTACAGATATTTTTTTATTAAAATAAATAACTTTTTATTTTTTATTAAATAAATTACGTGGTCATGCTGGGATTCCAAGCTGGGGTCTTTGGTATTTAACAATTAGTAAGGCGAGAACTCTACCAACTCAGCTATCGATACATATAATATTTTTTTGCTTAAAATGTAAATGAGTTGTTGTGCTTCCTGTTTTCGTTCGTGATATCAAAAATATACACCTTACCCTCATGCTTACAAAAAATCACAAAGTAATGTGTCTATAAATAGATTTTCAAAAATATATATTAATAATTACTTTACGTTTATAATTCACGCATTATGTAATTGATGATCGGTAAGTCATTATTTTATGTTTTGAAGTAATGTAAAATGTAATGAGGTATCATTACAAGGTAATCCATGAGTGTTCAATTATCGATAACTCATTACTTCTTGTTGGAAAATAATGATACAGGTAAGGAGTACACATTACAAGGTAATGCATTACTTTATCGCACACATTACCAAAGTTTTTCTGGGGATTCTAAAAATCCCTTGTAGAAGTTGAAAAAGTTGTAAAAATACTGAACATATTAATTATTATATATATAGAAAAAGTACCATAACTTTGTCAGTTTTCAACCGTTTTTAACAAATGAGAACTCAATTTTCTCAGAAAAGTACTAACCCTTAAGAATTTGTTGTTTTAAAAGAAGATTCGGAAAAACCCTCGTAGAAGGTGAAAAAGTTTTAAAAAAATTTCAAATATTTATTGTAATTAAAAAATCTGTACCTATTTATATTAAGAATATTAAGAAAGTATACAGTTTTAGAAATAACTGGCAATTTTCTTTTAAATGCCGTTAAAAATTCAAAATCGGTTAAAAATGATTGAGTTCTAAATGTTCAAATGTGAAATATTTTACCGTTATGTCGAAAATTTGAGGATATATTGCAAGTTTCTCAAACCGGTTCTGTTATACACTCAGCTAGACTTACAACCAACACCAGGTCACTTTAAAAATTATTGCAATTTTTTGTTTTTTTTTCGTAGCACCGTGTTATTTTTAAAAGGAAAACAAATAAACACACACATAGTAAACACAAATACGCCTATGTTTGTATGTGTTAGCAAATATTTTATTCAGTTATTTATAATATAGTCATGAAGAATTTTCATCTGTAACTACGGGGCGAAGTTTTTATAAAAAAAAAAACAAATTAAAATCCAGCGCAATGTCATATACATTTTTGCCATTCTCAGTATTTTGTAAGATTTTTTTTGGATTCTGTAATTTTTTTTTTTTGTTTTGCTATTGTTTTAAATTTTATTTAAACAACAAAAATTACGTAGGAATACATGCCAGTGATAATATTACGTAAACAAATATACTAACAATAAGTGTGTATGGTAGTGTGTGTTAAGGTGTTCCCTAAATTACGAATTGTCGAATTTGTATGTTAACCCCACCTACCCAGGTGAAAAAATACAAACTGCAAAGCGTTGGCAAAGTACTTTATATGGTGGTAGAAAGAAGCGTTGACTGAACGTCTGCTTTTCAGAAATTAAAGTGTTGGGTCAACCTTGAAATGATATCATCAATCTTCGGTTGGCCGTTTGTATTTCGAAATGTTGGCGACGAGGAATATGACTCAAAGTGGGTTTTTGCCAAAATAAAGAAAATTAAAATTTGTATATTTTAGTTTAAATTGAGAAGTGTAATATTAAAAGAAAAACTTGTTCAACCAACAATCCAGCATTTACTCCACGCTCCTCAGCACTAACTGGCCCCGCTTCGTTGGGCCCCGATCCGTATTGAATTTCTGTAGATTATTGCTGTAAAGACACCTTTACAGTGGGCCAATGGCTACAGTGGTACTAATTTCAAGTCATTGGTAAGACCTTGTTACAAATGCTACTTCCACTTAATTTCGAAACAACTTGGTAGTGGTTACTCCAGAGTTAACGAGGGCCCACAAGTCTCTGAAGTAGATAGAGAAAGTAGGAATCTCTTTAATCCATCAAATGTTTTGGCAGATGTGTCATTGATCAACGTGGCTACCAGCCGCGATGGCCTAACCCCACGGTGCTCTCAACACCGGGTAAATACAATGCGTTGACTAACGCCCCCCATGAGTAACAGTGCCACCCATGTGTACCAATTCGAGATCATGCATTCGGGCATGATCTCCCCCTTGGTTAGGAGCGGAGCCCATCTAAAACTCCTACCGATCTATGGGTCACGGCACCCGGTTGCAATGTAACTCCACATCGAGCTCACGCTTTCCCAGCGAGTTGGGTATAAACCACAACCACCACGAAGTCCCAAAAGGGTCCGCATCATAGTCAGGCTGGGATCGAAATCCCAGGTGCTCCTGACACCCGTGGTACCAGAATTAAGTCTCCGGTCAGACCTCGTAGCCGAAACTACTACCAGTTGAACTCCAAACAGTTCAGGACTTGTGACCCAGCGCCAACGCCAAACGACACAAGACAACACAAGAAACGCCCTCACGGGGGAATCACCGGAAACTAATGTGACTCAGCAAGTAGTATTTTTTCCATTTACGGTCGTAAATGTTGTAAGACAAGTTTTGGCAAAGACCTTTTTGAAAACTTAGGCAAATTACTTTCACCCAATGTTTTGCCAGTGTTTGTTTTTCATAAACAGTTGTATATTTTGTAAAGCAGGTATAGGTACAGCACTATCTACAAACAGCACTATCAAATCGTTTCAAATAAGTGCTTTCCCTATGATTTTTCTTTGGTATTACTGTTAACCAACGCTCTGCCAGTGCTTTTATTATACCATCGGCAATTTCTACCTGGGCAGCTTTGTTACATTTGGTCTCAAATGACCGAATTTGACAAAAAAAAAAACAAAAAAAAATTGGAATACACCGAGGGTAATATAATCCAGGATAAGCGCTTGTGATAGTGCCACCAAGCCTAAGCGCCGGCATGGAATCGCGTAAAAATGTGGCCGCTTGGGCGTTAGAATTTTAACACAGTGCTTTTATTCAACAGCATAATTAATATTATTTATTTAAGTATTTATTTTTAAGGTATTTCAATTAAGAATATAAATATAACAGCAACAAATGACTTTTTAGATGTTTTGAAAATTACTTGAGCGACCTAGGCGTAATTGAAAATTTTAGTAAATTTTAAAATTGCTAAAAAATATCTATTATATTTATTAGGGTCATCAAAAAAATTTGATATGAAGATATCATCACATTTTTTTTGTGGATTTTGCATCAATAAAAAAATTGCGTTATTATTTTTATAAAATTTGAACTCCTTCCACATGCGCGTGGTGGCCAAAACGCTATTTTAGGGCCATTTTTGTACAGACCAAAAATTCTACTATTCTACGCCAAAAAATTATTAAAAATAAGCCATTTTCCCGGTTTTTAAAGTGCACCGCTTATGCCCGTAATTTCAAGCAATAGATACCTACCGGTGCTTAGATACCTACCCGATTTTGTTCGTGTACACGGTAGGTATCTAAGCACCAGTAGGTATATATTGCTTGAAATTACGGCCATTAGTCAATATAGTTTACGGAAAACTCAGTTTTTTCAAAAAATTTAAAAAATAAAGTTTGTAATCACACAAAATCAAAATGTATTAACAACTGCGAATAATAAAGTACAACCATTGTTGACATATCGCGAACCGCTAAATAATTACTAAGGTATCAATTTTGTAAAAAATAATAAAAATATATTTTTTAGCACACACAATGAAAAAGTGTTTTGGGCTCAGAAAAATGTTACAAACATTATATCGCGGACCGTTAAAATATTTATAATCAATAAAATATTGCATTTTAGTAATGACAACATTTTGAAAACTTAACAACTTTTAACTGGGTTACCATAAAGTGAAAGTTTTTGCACCATTTTTCTAAGCTAAAAATGCTTTTTAATTGTGTTTACTTTATACGTTAAAAAAAATGATTTTTGTCGACGACTCTATTTCCTAAATCGTGCACTTTAAAAACGGGAAAAAAAGTTTTTTTATATAGTTTTTTGTGTATAATCAAGTGGTGAATTCAATTTTCATATAATTACAACCCATTTTTGCTTTGCAGGAACAGCGCCCCTACATCAGCGTTTTTGGAAGCCTAGCGCCAGTGGAAGGTGTTGAATTAAAAAACAAAAAATAAAAATAATAACGCCATTTTTTTATTGAAGCTAAAACACTTTCGAAAGAGATGATATCCCAAGAACAAAGAAACTTTATAGTTTTCTGACGAACTCTAATATTTATATTCTAAATTGTAATAAATTAAAAATAAATAATTAAACAAATTATATTAATTATGCGGTTGAATAAAACCACTGTGTTAAAATTCTAACGCCCAAGCGTCCACATTTTTGCGCGATGCCAAGCTGCTGCGTTAGCGTGCTTGCTTGTATCACAAGCGCGTAGCGCACAGACCTGCTAATCCAGGCTTATATTATCATTGATTGCACCATCAATGATCACTGTATTTATGCACTTAAAATTATACTTAAATTAAAGTTTATTTTGCAAAGAATGAGGCTAATTTTTTCAAAATGAAATTCGTGAAACATCACTGGGGGAGACGGGGTGGTGTTAGCACTGAAATTCGAAATTTAAGGGACACCTTAATGTGTGCGTATTTTGATGAGTGAAATTAATTTTAAAAACAGTTGAAGATTTTCGAAATACCTCTTACTTATACTTAATAAAGGGATATATCTTAAAAATTCACGAATTAATATAAATAAATTAAGAAACATAATGTTGCATTATTGTTAACCGTTTGACGACGAATGGCTTATATATGTCCCATTTTTACTTTTTGCCATTTTAGGTAAACCTGCGGAATGATTTTAAGAAATTGTGATCGACAATGGTCGATTGTAGCCACATAGTCCCAGAGCCTTACAAGGTCAACCCAAATTCGAAAAATTTGTTTTTTATGAAATTTTGTTATTTTTTACGTTTCTGTTTTCAGTTTTTATAAGGTTAAAAAGTTTATACAAAAATTGTTATTATTTTTGGTTTAGGCATGATTTAGAGTAAAATACAAAATTAAAACTTAGACAAAATCTTTACTCATGAAGGAGCGACTTCACATAAATGATTTTTAGTTGTAGGCCCAAGTCTCCAGTTTTGTCAACAAATCTTAAATTCGGTAGTCAAAAGGTTTATTACTATAAGGTAATGCATTACCTTGAAATGGACCTGTATCATTATTTTCTAAGAAAAAGTAATGAGCTACCTTCAACATTATTTTGAAACATAAAGTAATAAGTTATAAATACTTGGACACTCATGGGTTACTTTGTAATGATACATCATTACCTTTCACATTATTTCAACACACATAAAATAATGACTTACCGATCATCAATTACATAATGCCTGAAATATAAGCGTAACGTAATGTATAAAATATTTTTTTGAAAATCTGTATTTAAGCACATTACTTTGTGAGTTTTTGTAAGCATGAGGGTAAGTTATATATTTTTAATATCGCAAACAAAAACTCGAAGTACAACAGTAAAACGTCTTGTAATTCAAGTATACTATTTTTCATTTAAAATTTAGTTATACTTATTCAGCACTTAACTGTTTTGAACTAATGTTTTACTAATTTATTTTGCTAAAAAAAATGTACTGATAAGCACATTAATAGTGTGGACGACAACCAACTGGAAAGATGTCGCGGCATGTCAAAATGTAGTAGAGACGAGTAAAATTAAATTGAAAAGTACACCTCTTGTAAGACATATAAAAAAAAAAATCCACTATGGATGTTGCACGTAACAAACAAGTTTTCAATTTATTTTTTGATCAATGGTGATAATCTTTAACTTCAAGCTCATATATCAGTTCTCATGTAGTGAGTAAACTAGTATATATGAATGTTTGATGTTTGGCATGGGATTGTTACCTCTTTTCAAAACGTGTTCTGATGATGGGAACCTAGAAAATTCCCGAAATAGATCTATCAACACATTCCTGAAAGGGTCACATAATAAATTTAAAAACAAAAAAACTCTATAGATTATTTGTTAGGACGATATCCTAATAAAGAAATATAGCGTATGGCCTCGAACTTGAATATTTTTCAGTTTCATTGCACAATTAAAGGTCGAAAAAAAAACATAATTTTTATTTTTAATAAAAATTATATCAAACTGGTACAAAATAAAATATTTAAATTTAAGTTAAGATTAAATGTGTATTTGAAAACTTAATGTTTATAGTGATTTTCAGTGATGTTGCATTGGTCAAATAAATATAAGATTTTTAGCAAAAGATTTCGCTGGTATTAGCATTTTTTTTTTGCTAGCACCCTTCTAACTTTTTTTGTGTGCAGTTTATTTGAAAAGTGAATTTTTTTGTAGCATAGTGTTATGATAAATGGGATAAGGAACAACAAATGGTAAGACCTCAAAATTTGTTATTCAAAAAGTGCCGTACACATCCATATTTACATAATATACACATGTATATAATACACTCATAATAGGTAATTCACATACACAAGTTAATCTTCTCAAAATAGGAGTAACTGAACTGAAGCACTGAACAAGGCGATTAAACAAGTTTTTGCTTAACAGTTAAGCTAACTTTTTATTTGACTGCTTTTTCAAAACGACACTGTATTATACTACTAATTGTGTGCAACTCTGTATTTTTATATAAGTTCGGTTGGCAACGCTAACAAAACACACATACAATCGCTGTCGGCAAACATTTTTGCTAATACCGGCATTTTCCTTGTTTCTCTTGTGCCGGATCACAATCATCGGTGCCACCTTTTATATTTTAAACTGACAAAGTTAATCAAGTTAAACAAAAAATGCATATGTAAACGAGGAATAAGAAAAACGTGGATTAACGTTAATCAAGTATATTGATTTCGCAGTCTGAATCTGAATTCCATATAAGTGAAAGAAGAACAAATAAAAGGTCGTGTATTTAAAATGAGCAATTATATACATTATATAAATTTATTTACATTTGTGTGTGTAAATATTGTAAATGATTGTGTATGTGTGTGTGTAGTTAAGGCAACAGTTTAATACGTATACAAATGAAACTGTGCTTAAAAGTTAAATAAATATTTGTTACAATATTAATACAAGGACACAATATATTTTAGGCACACTCATACAAAAAGTTAATAAAAAAACTAGTAAATCCGTTAAAAATATTTCTAGTTTTGACTTGATGAATCACTAAACATTTTTTTAAAAGAGAAGCAACACTCCGGAAATTCTTTCTATTTATTAATGTGTTCCTTTCTTTGGATAATGGAGAGATGAAAGGTGGTGAAAGATGAAGGACTTTAAACATGACAACACTGCAATTGCGCGAGATGATAAGTCTTAGACCTAGAACAGTTGTTACACGCCACCTGATGTAGAGTTGGCGAATTTATTGAAGCTTTTTGTTTCATAGCCCTGACTCATTATTTTACTTCGGTAGGGTTAAGTGCTATGGGAACACCGAAGGTGGGCGCAGCGATACATATAAATGATAGAAAACTCATACATATTATTTTTCTAAATTGATGTTGTCATCACCGGGAATCGAACCCAGTACCATCTGTGTAACAGTCCAACGCGTTAACCATTATACCACAGTATGTGTCAGTGTGAAATAGATAAGTGTAGTGACCACATCGTAATAGAAAAATATGTAGAAACAATTATGCAAATGGTTTTTTTTTTTTTATAAACTAATAAAAAATAAAACTAAAAAACAGTTAAAAATAAAAAAAAAAATTGCAAAAAAGGAAAAGATTATTTTCTAAACGGAAGAACTACACTCAAAAAATAAAAATCGTAATAGTTAGTTGCTGGGAGGATCCTTGCAGGAAAATTGCTAATATCTACAAAAGAGTTTTTATGCGGAAAATCAGTGAATTGATTTTTAGCAAAAAATTAGTAAATTCAGCTAAATGTTTTGCTGACATTTACTTCAATGCAAATTAAAATCGACTTGTTGAAATCAGCAACATTTTTTGCTGCAGCTTAGTAGATTGAAAAATACTAAAAAACTTAGTATAACATTTTTACTTTAGTTCTTCTTAGTTTAAACAAGCTTAAGATCGTTAATTTATTAATTATTTATTTCCAATATTTTAAATTGTAATAATTGTTCCCTGAAGAAGTCACCCAATGTGGAGACGAAATATTGGAAATAAATACCTAATAAATAAAAGATCTTAAGCTCGTTTAAACTAAGAAGAATTAAATAATAAAGGGTCCGCCAAATAACTTTTTTTTTTTTTGAAAATGCTATAAAAAAAACTACTGAATATTTTCTCAAATTCCTTTTTTATTTGAAAGTACAATCCTTCCGGTTAATAATGGAAAATAATTTCATTCAAATGGCTGCCTCGGCTGGCCATGCAGTAGCCTACACGATCGGTCCAATTTTAAGCACATTATCGATTGTGTGCAGCTGTATTTCACCAATGGCTTCACGAATATTGTCCTTTAAAGCGTCAATTGTCTCTGGATTGTTGGCGCAACACTTATCTTTGACGGCACCCCGCAATAATAGTCCAACGGTGTCAAATCACAGCTCCGAGGTGGCCAAACGACATCAGCGCTGCGGCTGATAATGCGATCTTCAAAAACAGGGCCCAAAACATCGAGTGTAGCTTCGGCTGTGTGGCACGTAGCGCCGTCCTGTTGAAACCAAATGTTGCCAATATCCTCCTCTTCAATTTTTATGAACAAAAATTCGTTCAACATGGCCCGATAACGATCGCCATTGACTGAAACGGCCACTCCTTGCTCATTTTCGAAGAAAAATGGCAAAATTACGCCTCTGGACCAAAATCCGCACCAAACAGTGACTCGTTTTGGGTGTATCGGCTTTTCAATGTATGCGTGCGGGTTTTCTGTGCCCCAAATGCGACAATTTTGCTTGTTTACATACCCGCCAAGATCAAAATGAGGTTCATCTGAAAAGATGATTTTTTGGCACACATTCTGCAACATTACCATGATTTTCAAAGTAATGTCGCAATATTTCCCAGCGTTGTTCAAGCGTATACACAACCATATTCATTCATCGGAAGGATAAAACTAATTATCTGTCAAATCAGAGATAAGCTAAGTGTTACCATTAACGAAATAAGCACTAGTTGAAAAAAAAACCTTAGATGGCGGACCCTTTAGAAGATAAAAGAAAACTTAACATTTTTACTTTAGTTTATTTATTTTGCTGACATTTAAATCTATTTATTTCTTGTGATTGCTTTAAAAATATAAAAAATTTCAAGACTTCCACATCGTTAACAGAATACAATTAAGAAAAAAGTCGGAAAATAAACTAATATTTTATTAATAACATTAAGATCAAAATATAATTCCAGTTATTTACATGCATGTATGTAAAGGGTGTCCCAAGAAGAACGCAATTTTTAAATCTGGCAACATTCGAAGTGTCATTGTTTGACATTTGAACAATTGTTATTGTTTGCTAGTAGAAGGTACGAGGTTAGTAAAAATGGAGCGCTACACGAATGAACAACGCATTCTCATTGTGAAATTGTTTTACCAAAATGGTGAAAGTTTTGCGGCTACAGTTCGCAAATTGCGATCAATTTGGGGTCACAATAATGCTCCAAAAGAGTCAACTGTAAAGAGATTAATGGATAAATTTGCCAAAACTGGGTCTGTTAGTGATGTAAAGACAACAACGCACCATCGACCAGGTCGATCGACCGAAAATGTCGCAGCTGTACGTGATGATGTCGCTCAAAATCCATCCACCTCAATTCGACACCGAGCTCAGCAAATTGGTGTCTCCAAATCCACTTTGCAGCGAATTTTGACGAAAGATTTGCATCTTCATGCATACAAAGTTCAATTGACTCAGGAACTGAAGCCAGCTGACCATGGACAGCGAAGGGAGTTCGTTAATTGGGTATTGGAGAGACAACATGAAAATGCTGATTTTGCCGATAAAATCATCTTCAGTGACGAGGCCCATTTTCATCTTGATGGCTTCGTCAATAGGCAGAATTGTCGCATTTGGGGTGAGGAAAATCCTCGAGTGATTCACGAGAAGCAAATGCATCCTCAACGTGTCACTGTGTGGTGTGGTTTTTGGGCTGGAGGAATCATTGGACCTTTTTTTATGCAAATCAGGCAGGTCAAGCGCAAACAGTCAATGGTGTTCGGTATCGTGAAATGATAACCAGTTTTTTCTAAGATAACAAAAAAAGAAATATACAAAATATCGGTGAAGATCATAAAAACTTTTAATCTTTTAAAAATTACTACCTGAGACTGGCAATTATTGTGTTGTACAGTCGGACCGAAGCGTTGACTTTTTTTTTTATTTTTGCCTGCATTCTCAATTTAACAAAATATTGTTTTGTATAGTAGCACCAAAGCGTATTTTATTTTTGCGTGCATCTTCAATTTTCAAATTTATCAAAATATAATCGATTTAGTAATTTTTTGAAATAAGTTATTTTTAATATATTTATTGTTTTTTTATATTTTTTTAATATTCACAATTTCTATGTGCACATGCGTACCTTTGTGTGATGTGTAGTATACAAAAGAAAAAAATTAAATGAACAAAATCAATCTCGCTTACATTTTGTGTAAGTCTTATAATGGTTGTGTTTGTTTGTATATTTTTTTTTTCTCTACTTCGGTCATACAACATCTCGGCAACATCTAGTTACATCTAGTCTTTTTATTTGTTCTCCATACTATTAACGTGTTTTTATCAGCATAATTTTGGTAGTCATATAAATGAGTTAAATATTTCTGATAAAATCGTTTAACTAAAATTTTAGCTGAAAGAGCGATGTCAGCAAAAAAAAATTGTTGAAAGTTAGTTAGATATTTTAAGTAGGCTTTTAACAAAATTCATGCAAAAAACATGCATGTGTTGGCTATTTCTAATAATTCCCGAGATATTAACATTTGAAAATTTTAAATTCCAAATTTGGTCTAACTCAGGTCCAGGCTTTGTAGAGGCGCTACCAGCCTTTTATTTACGATTTTATTTTTTTTTGCTACTGGAAGATTTTTTTTGATAATAAAGTATTAGAATTTGGTCATGACGTGGAAAAAATATTCTGACAAAATATATTTATTTTAGAATAATTTCCTTTTAGTGTTTTTGTACTTTTGTGCCAATTTTGGTACCCGTTGTTCATTATTTTGAAATTTTTTTTTGCACCTTTCGCTCAAAACTTACAGCTAAATTCACCACGTTCTACAAACTGGTGTCTATTGGTATATTAAATTGTAAATGTAATTGTAAAAATCACGCCACTAAAAATTCAGCTATTTGATTCATTTAGTATCATTGCATTTAAAAGATCTGAGCGACCTTTATAACCTTCTATTTAACTCTTGAACGCTGAAGACTACACTCTGGTTTAAATATATTTTTGGTAAAATTATTTTTAAAGTCACGAAAAAAAAAACCTGTTCCAACAAACAGAAGGAAAACTAAAGGAAAGCCACATTTATTTGGTCTATTGGCTCAAAAAAAAAAAAAAAAATTCCTTAATAAAAACAAAAATATATATTTTCTTGGAATTTCTATTTTCATTAAACGAAAATTTTAAATTTTTCATTCAAATAAAAAGGTGAAAAAGTTTGCATACATTTATTTTAATATTTTTGGTGCCATATTCATTACGGGTAAGAATTAATTGTTTTTTTTATTTTTTTTAAATCACATTATTGAGAAAAGAAAAATTATATATCTCTCACAGATCTGGCACCAAATTCTTATTAAAACCCCTTTGTATAGTGGAGTGTGATTTCTACGTGCTTTTAAAATTCTTAGTACAGTTTCTTCTTCAACTTAAGTATATTGGAAGAGGCAACAAATATATTAAACTGGCAGCCAAATTCATCGAAAAGCCATAAAATACAGTGAAAAAGTGTCTAACTAATGTAGAAAGTGTCGCAAGGTTTAAAATTCTAAGGAAAAGTGTAAAATAGATCTTAGTTTTTTTGTGATCTTGAAGAATTATTTCTATAGATTTTTTTTTTAAAAGTGAGTGCTGAAAAAAAAAAAAAGAAGAAACTAGAGAAAAAAACTTATCAAATAGTGAGAAATACGTGTTAATAAAATAACGGGTTAGCTAAATTACAATTAATTGAGAAAAAATTTAATTGAGATAATCCCTAAAGCTCTCTTAAAGTTGAATTCGAGTCCCAAATAATTTTAAAATTTGAACACAAAACGTTAAATTTGTCTATAAAACGCGAATAATTTAATTAGGAAATCAAAAAAAAATAACCAAATCCATTTGATACGAAAAAGCATTAAAAGTCCTTATTTCATATACAAGTGTTAGTGTAAATATTAGTTCTTGATGATATGAGTGTCGATTAGACAGATTAAGTATTTAAAACTATCAACATTAGCTGCTAGACTAGCGCAAGTAAATGTTGCTAGCCTAACATAACTAAATGTTTCAAAGGCATGTTGCTAGGAAAGTGTTGCGCGAATAAGGTTGGAAAAAATAACAAAAAAAAATAATTTTTAACATCATGTGGTAGGGTAGGGGTTATTAATGAAAAGACACTACTAATAATACAACAACAAGAAAATAACATTATAACTAATCTACTCTATCGCATCAAAACCCTTTGCTGAATGTACATTCAACGTGGGAGCAGCTTTTCGATCAAAGTAAGTTGGTATTCTTTTAGTAAATAACCCGCAAACCTGCAAGCATCACCATTAAACATTTTTTTTCTTAAAAAAAAAAAAAAACTGAAAAAAAACGTAATATTTAGTGAAAAAAAAAAACATGAAAACGAAATAAAGAAAAGTTTGAAAAAAGATAATAAATAAAATGTTGAAATGCCCATAAGGGATTAAAAATTAATAAATTGTAAATTTTTAATAAACTATAGTTCATAAATAAATATAAATAACTATAACTAAATAACTATAGTTTAAATTTAAAGGTACTAAACTGGTGATGTTTACAGTTTTTTTTTATTTTGTATTAACAAAATTTTGTGAAGGAATGCGAAAGAGTGAGAAATAAACAATAAGTCCAATTAAAAAAAAAAATAGTAAAAAGAGTTATTAGTAAATACAGTCAAAATATTTTTTGTTTTGCTTATTTTTTTATTATAAAAATAAATGCTATAAACATATATAATAAACTCACCTAATTAAGTATTTGACCGAAAACTAAAACATTTAATTTACTTCGGTTAATTCTTGCTTATTTATTTTCTCCCTCTTTCACTTTCAAATTTGAAGAAAAAAAATAGTTAACACTAACAACTAACAAAACACTGAAAATATTAACAGAACTGATTTTATAAGCGCCAAATTACCTTTTTATGCAACGAACGTAATAGTTAATTAAATTAGAACATTCATTAGTCCACGCTCATTTTTACTTTTATCAATTTTGAACAAATTAAATTCCCATCGTGAATCCCAACTCATTTGAATTACTTATTCCCCCTTGGCAACCCTATTATTTTTTTTGCCCTCTTTAGTTACTATTTTTTTTTTAAGAGTTCATTCAACTTTGTTAAAATTTAGGTTTTTATAAAAAAGAAAATAATCTGATCAGCTGATTTATTACGTCACTAACATCTTTTTGCAATTAAAGTTTGAATCAATCTGTTTTGTATCTTTTGCGGATACTAAAGTCATCGTAGGTTGTTAGTTAATTTTTTTTGTATAGTGTAGTATATATAGGACCTACAATTTATTAGGATAATATTTTTCTTCGATAAATATATACATACGATTTTTTTTTATGGATTATTTTATAAACGAAATCAAACTTGAAGTTAAATTTGATATACGCTGATAGCGTTAGGTAATAAGAATTTATTGTATATTTCATATTTTTACCTTTTAATAAACCAATGTTTATAATGAATTTCTAATTCACTTTAGTATTGATTTCTTGTGGTAATTTCGTGTAAGTAGTGGGGGTTGTGAGGGATCATCGCAAAGTACTTATGGGCCTTTTATGATGATCATGGATGGGTGGGCTTCGTGTTGCTACTACTACATCAACAAGCAACAAACATGGCTACTGTGAATTTTTGTAATAGTAAATGTTAGATTTTTTAATTTCTACCCTAATGCCTACTTTTCTACCGTTTTCCCTTGTCATTTTATTAGTTTTAGTTATTAAAGCCTAATTTTAGGCTATTTAAAGTTCCTCTTGTTTTACTTATTTAGAATCCATTTTTTTTTTCCTTTTGCATGCATCTCAATTAAATATAAAATTTCTATGTGGTAGTGATATAGCATTGTCAAGATCAAGATCTCACCCCGATAGCGGCGAGCCAGAGCCGGAGCAATGCATGCCTGATCGTGATGAAGCTTACAAACCAAATTTGTATATATACGTTATATGCTACATAGTAATTAGTATTTTTGGCGCCCAACGTGGGGCCCACATAAATATCAACACCTTAAGCATTTTTTTGTTGCACCGTGGGCCACTTAAACTGGCAATTAGTTTTCAAATTCATTGATATTTTAAGTTCTCTCAAACTTCATATCTATTTTTTTATTCTTTTTGTTATGTTTGTCGGATTTTTGAAAATGGGGTCTTAAACTGTTTTCAAACCCATAAATTTATATTAATCACACGCCTTTTCTAGTCTTATATGGAGTTAATTCACTGGAAAGTATTTCTGGTTTATTACCATTACATCATCTACTCTTTTCATTATCTATACCGTTCCTATTTCTAAATTTATTTCTGTTTCGGACTCCTGATTCTGGACTACTTCGGATCTTGCCAGCAGAAACTCTTTTACCTTTTTTCATATGTTTTTTGTGTTGGAGTCATATTATTTGAATTTTATCGGATATATGCCAACAAATTCAACTTCTACCTTTTCTTACTTTTCATCTGACTTTTCACTTAATATGTGTTCTTTGAGAGAACCTACTTTTATGTAATATAAATTTAACATAATTTTCGCTTTAGCCATGAAAATCAAACACCACTACGAACACTTGTACCACAATGAAATCAATGTAATGAACATATTTATTTTTGATTTACCTTTCCATATTTCTTTTTCCTTTTTGTGAACTATAATATTTAGTTGCATTTTGAAAATGTTTAACAAATTATTGATAGATATCTTATCATGTAATATTTTTGTATAATAGTTTTTGTTAACGGCAAGGAAGTTTGTCTAACGTAATTTAAGGTTTTGCAAATTAAGACTGTTTTTGAGAAACTGTCTGTTAAATCTTTTTTTTTCCATTTTATTAAATTTTTTTTTTTCTCACGTAAATTTTTTTTTTGTATATTTGAATTAAAACCTTATATATATATTTAGTTTATTTTTTTTTCCATTTTTCGAATAAGGATTTTAGTTTTTGTTGGTTTTGGAAATTGATTAAAATTTATTATTTTTTTTCCTTTCGACAATAGTTTTTGTTAAGGACAGAAAAATTTCTTTAAAGTAATTGAAGATTTCGCCAACAAATTTTTATTTACGGATCTTTATAGCAAAATATTTTTTTTATTTATTTTACTTGAATATTATTGAAGAGTCTTTGAAATCATTTATAAATATTTAAATTGTATTGTTTCTTTTTAAAGCGCCTGTTTTCTGAGAGTTAAGACACAAATTCCTCTTGTTTATAGGAATTCTATTGATTAATAGAAATCAAAAGAGGTTTCGAATTAAGTATTTATACTGGTTTGTTTCACAATTCTTTTTTTAAGTCGGGACTTAAATTGGTTTGTCCTATTATTTAATTTAGGCAAAATGTCTGTTAAACACAGTACGGAGAATTTAGCAGAGGCTTCTGCTTTGCCTACTCCTACTCCTACATTACCATTAGCTCCTCCCCCAGCATTATTCTGCGGAATTTGTAAAAATAACATAACCATTAAAACAAATTCGCTTCGAACTACATGTAACCATACTTTTCACAAATCTTGTTTTACAAAATCAACAAGTAGTAAGCCAAGCTGTCCTACGTGTGGTACTCAAGTAACCGTACCTAAAAATACAAATCAGAGGAACATTAGTCCCATGGTCACTCGTAATCAAATCCGTAGAAATGCTCATGATGACAATCGTATAACTGACAATATAACTGTAGTAGACCCTGAATCTCCAAATACTACCAATACCTCTCAAACGTCATCTCGAAGCCTTGAGGATGATAGAAGAATGATTAGGAATCTGGTTACTGCAGCTGTTGGAGCACAACAGGCTGAAATGTTGTCCTCTTTGAATCAAACTCTTTCCCAATTAGTTGAGTCAAATATTACCGCAGGATTTCAAAGATTAAGTTTTCAAAATACAAGTAACCCCCCAGATATTAGACGTAATTCAGATATCGAACGAAATTTGGATGCAAATTTGCAGGGTGAACCTGAAAATTATATTCCTATGCGAAATCAGTCATTAAATCATCTTTTGGGACTGCCGCCTCCAATTAATTTAAATTCTGAAAATAACAATCAGGGACGGGTCGGTAATTTTTCTAATATTTCATCAGATCGGCCTGGGGTGTTAGGCGATTTGTCAGTCCGTCCTGATAAAATAAGCCAAATAATAAGCAATTGGAAATTAAAGTTTACAGGTAGTGCATCTAGTCTTTCCGTTGACGCTTTTCTCTATAGGATCGAAGCGCTTACGGATCAGACCCTAGGGGGTAATTTCGGGTTGTTGTGCAAGAATGCCAGTACAATTTTTGATGGTAAGGCTAGCGATTGGTTCTGGCGCTACCATAAGTCGGTAAGGGTTATAGAGTGGCCAGAGCTATGCACAGCTCTTCGTAGTCAATATCGCGATACAAGAACTGATATGGACTATAGGGAGTTAATAAGGGATCGCAAACAGAAACCTGGAGAGAGTTTTGACATATTTTATGAGTCCATAGTCGAACTTTCGGATCACCTCGAACAGCCAATATCTGAAACCTTGTTGGTAGAAATATTGAGGCGAAACTTGCTTCCCGAGATACAACATGAAATATTAAATTTCAGAACTAATACAGTTGAACAACTGCGTGACATTTGTAGGAGAAGAGAGTTCTTTTTGCAGGAAATGCGTAAACGAAATATACCACCAAGGCCCCCAGGCTACCAAAAACGTGTGTCAGAACTGGAAATGCCATGTGAGGAAATACAGTGTCAGACTTTAGAGAATTTTGATAATGAGATTTCTGAATTAGGTCTTAGTTGCTGGAGATGTGGTAAGGCAGGCCATAGATTTCAGGACTGCATGTCCAAGGATGAAAAAATATTTTGTTACGGATGTGGGACCCCAAATGCATACAAACCTTCATGTAATAAATGTGGTCCTTCAAAAAACTTAACCAGGAGTGCACAACAAAGTGCACACAAACCGAATTCGATCAGAAAAACGACGGATCGTGGAACAAGCACAGATTAAACGAATTTTCTGTGAAACAAAAACCTAATTATGCCAATCCTAACGAAAATAACCAGATGCGACAACTAACCCCTATTATACCATTCCATGTAAGAATGGACAATTACATGAAAGTAAAACAAAGAATTTTTAATGATTTAACGGAACAACCTAGCAGATCTAAACTTCGACAGAGAACCTTTTGGGATGATGTAAAGCAAAGACACAAATCTATATCTTCATGCATATTTGAGACGAGGAATGATATTAGGCCATACACAGAGGTGCAAATTTTTGGTGAAAACGTTACCGGATTATTGGACAGTGGTGCCGAATTGAGTTGTATAGGTGGTGAATACGCAAAGAAATTTCTCGAATCAGGTAGATCATATAAAAGACTTAACACTAATGCACATACTGCTGATTTGCGTCCTCAACCGGTTGTGGGTTTTTTTAGGACAAACCTTGTTTTTAGATTAATTGAAAAGCCATTCGACATTTATGTAGTTCCCTCTCTTTCGCAATCGCTGTACCTTGGGTGGGACTTTTGGAAGGCTTTTGATCTTGTTCCACCGAATTTTCCCTCTCCAATGTCAATATCTTCTATAGATTTTTCCCGTGTTAACAACCCTTTGAAGACCTGTGTGTTAGACGGTTCACAGGAGAATATTTTACAAAAGGTTAAGAACATTTTCCCCTCTTTTTCCAAGGAAGGTCTAGGAAGGACTTCTTTGGTCAGCCACCTTATAGACGTAGGTACCGCCAGAGCTATTAAACAGCGCCATTACCCAGTTTCTCCCGCCATAGAGAAACTGATGTATGAGGAGGTAGACCGAATGTTACAGCTAGGAGTGATAGAGGAATCAAATAGCGCCTGGAGCTCTCCTGTTGTCCTTGTCCGGAAACCAGGTAAAAATCGTCTGTGCCTTGATAGCCGAAAAGTCAACGATGTAACGGTAAAGGATGCGTATCCCTTACCAAATATTGATGGGATTCTGAGCAGGCTTCCGCAAGCTAGGTATATTACCAGCCTGGATCTTAAAGATGCCTTCTGGCAAATCCCTTTAGATCCAACATCTAGGGACAAAACAGCATTCACAGTGCCAGGTCGACCTTTATATCAATTTAAAGTGATGCCCTTCGGTCTGTGTAATGCCCCCCAAACTATGTCCCGATTGATGGATAAGGTAATATCTCCTCATCTTCGGAACGAAGTTTTCATCTATTTGGATGATCTCTTAGTGGTTTCCGACACCTTTGAGAGACATGTAGAGGTCCTTAGGCAAGTTGCTCAACGTTTGCGTGAATCAGGGTTAACCATTAATGTTGAAAAAAGCAATTTTTGTATGGAAGAAGTAAAATACTTAGGACATGTTATAGGAAAAGGGGTTATTCGAACTGATCCTGACAAAATTTCTGCCATTTTAGAATATCCGACGCCCAGATCAGTTAAAGATGTCAGACGATTTCTGGGAATGGCTGGGTGGTACAGAAAGTTTATAGGGAATTATGCTTCCTTGACAACTCCTCTTACTGATCTTTTAAAAGGTAAGAGAAAGTTCGAGTGGAATGATGACGCCCAAAAGTCCTTTAACGAGTTAAAACGCCTATTGAGCTCAGCACCTGTCTTGCATAGTCCCGATTTCGCAAAGCCGTTTTTTATACACTGCGACGCAAGCAAGACAGGTATAGGAAGTGTACTGGTACAGGTAAATTCTGAGGGCGATGAAGTTCCGGTGGCATTTATGTCTAAAAAACTCAATAAAGCCCAAAGAAATTACTCCGTTACCGAACAGGAATGCTTAGCAGCTGTGCTGAGCATAAAAAAATTTCGTCCTTATGTTGAAGGGCATGAGTTTACGATAGTGACCGATCATGCATCACTAAAGTGGCTCATGTCCCAAAACGATTTGGGCTCAAGATTAGCGAGATGGGCATTGAAACTCCAAGGGTTCAACTTTAAAATTTTACATCGCAAAGGGAGTCAAAATATCGTGCCTGATGCACTTTCTCGTACCAATCCAGATGAGCCAGTTTGTAGTCCGTTCGAAAGTCCTTCCGATTTAGTCATAAGTAGTCTGTCCGCCGACTCGGGGGTTTTCGTTGACTTAAAGTCAAAATATTTTCAAACAGACAAATATAACGAACTAGTCACTAACTTTAAGGAAAACAGCGGTAAATTTCCGGACATAAAGGTTATAGATGGGTATGTATACAGACGGACTGAGCACGCAACCGGTGAGCATCTGCATGATGACCTCTGCTGGAAACTGTGGATTCCACAGGAGATGATCCCAGAAATTTTGGAAAGGGCGCATGACCACCGTTTATCAGCACATTTTGGCATAAATAAGACTTTGGAACGTTTAAGGAGGTATTATTTTTGGCCTGATTTAGTGAACTCTGTTAGGGAATATATAAATGCCTGTGATATATGCAAGGGCACAAAACACCCCAATGTTGTCCTACGACCACCAATGGGCAAACCCGTCATGACTGATCGGTTATTCCAAAAGCTCTACGTTGATTTTTTGGGGCCCTATCCGCGCTCACGCTCAGGGAATATTGGTATTTTTGTAGTCCTTGACCACTATTCGAAATATCCTTTTTTGAAGCCCGTTAGGAAACTGACAGCGGATATCATATGTAAATATTTGGAAGAGGACATATTTCACATTTTCGGAGTTCCAGAATCAATAGTTTCAGATAATGGGGTCCAATTCAAATCTAAAACTTTTCAAGAGCTCTTAAAACGGTATAACATTTATCATACACTTACTGCCATACATTCCCCCCAGGCAAACGCCTCTGAGCGCATTAACAGGTCAGTTTTAGCGGCAATTCGCGCCTATGTGTCTCCCGAACAAAAAAATTGGGACGAAGTCCTTAGTAGTATAGGGTGTGCGTTAAGATCTAGTGCCCATTCCTCGATTGGTGTGGAACCCTACTATTTGACATTTGGACAGCACATGGTAACGAACGGACAAACTTATGGATTGTTGCGAAATCTTGGAATGCTGGAGGACAGAACAGTGAATTTTAACAGAGAAGATTCTTTAGAACTAATTCGAAAAAGAGCGAAACAGCTAATGGAAAAACAGTTCCATCGAAATGAAAAAACATACAATTTACGATCCAGAGAAGTTTCTTTTAAAGAAGGCCAAGAGGTGTTTAGAAGGAATTTCAAGCAGTCAGATTTCAAAAAAGGATATAATTCAAAGCTGGATCACACGTTTTTAAAGGCTAGGATTAGACGGAAATTGGGTAATTGTAACTATGAACTAGAGGACCTTCAGGGGAAACTCGTTGGCAAATACCACGCAAAGGACATTAGGTCATGAAACCTTAACTCACGAGGGCTAAAATCGGCACAAAAAGTTGAAATTTTCTTTAAATCTTTTTTTTTTGTAGAACTTCGAAAGATAAGAGAAACATAAGGACGGCGATTTGCGAACTTTCGTCAATAGTAACAAACTTTATATCCGGAGGATTGCTTTGATAGTTTTATGCAAATTCAAATTACTCAGAGTATACGTAAAATTTTTTTTCTCTCATTAATTTATTTTTGTTTTTTTTGTCTGTGATTACACTAAGCGATTTTTATTTTGGACTAGCGGTAGACATTTTTTTTATATTGAGCTGTTAAGATTTTCCTCACAGTGTGAATGAAAGATGTCTTCAATTTTGTGGAAAGGCTTAATAGTTATGATGAAACTATTTTAATGAACTTCTTTTATTGGTAGTAAGAAGGGAAAGTAAAATTCCAACGGATATTGTGATTTTTCATTGAATTTCATGAAAAATTTTGTTAATTTGGTGAGGGCCTCATAATTTTTCGTAAAATTTTATGAAAACTTTTTATAATTTTGTGAAAGTTTCCTAAATCTAGTTCATTAATAGCAGGCATAGAATTCTCTCAGTGTAGATTCTGATACTTCTTTGCCAGTGTCTTAAAAAAAAAAAAAAAAAATTATAAAAAAAAAAAAAAAATAACTAATTAAAAATTAAAATATTTGTTGATTCAATTGGGATAGTTTGACTCTACTTGGCTGATTTCAATTTGGATTTTTTTTTTTTCAATGTCAATTTAAAATTTAATTGAATACTGCTTTCAATTTGAACAAGAAAATTTTTTGTAGAGGACTTGAAAATTGCGACAAAGGCAAAATGAAAAGAATTTAATTTACAAGAAAAAAGAAAAAAAAATGTTTTATGATAAAAATCGCTAGAAGAAACAGAATCGCCAAGATGAAAAAGATCGTCAAGAATTAAACCGGCAAAAGTATCCAAAATTGGCAAAAATCACAAAAATTTAAGATAACTCTAAACTTGGAAAATATCACAAAAAAAAAAAAAAAAAAAAAAAAAAAAAAAAAAAAAAAAAAAAAAAACCTAAAATTAAATTTAAAGTAAAATTACCGATATTGTCATAATATGATAATAAGGCTTCAATACTTTGGAGTACTAAATTCATTTTTTTATTGGATGTTTAATTTATATTATTAAACTATTGATTGAAGGTGATTTGAAAACACGCTAAACTTTAGTTGAATATTTTTTTTTTACAATAATTTTCCTCAAAGTGGCCGAGTTTAAACGCTAAAATTATACAGATCGCCGAAATAAGTGAAAATTCACAATAAAATAAATGAAAACAAATTGGAAAATAGCCTAGCAATAAAAAGCAAATTATAAAAGTTACCGTGGATGAGAATAGAATATAGTCTCAACGTATTATAAGCTGCTAGCGGAATCCGATTTTGGTGTTTTTACAACCCCAAAACCTGATTTTGGTGGGGGGGTTGTGTAGAGGCGCTACCAGCCTTTTATTTACGATTTTATTTTTTTTTGCTACTGGAAGATTTTTTTTGATAATAAAGTATTAGAATTTGGTCATGACGTGGAAAAAATATTCTGACAAAATATATTTATTTTAGAATAATTTCCTTTTAGTGTTTTTGTACTTTTGTGCCAATTTTGGTACCCGTTGTTCATTATTTTGAAATTTTTTTTTGCACCTTTCGCTCAAAACTTACAGCTAAATTCACCACGTTCTACAAACTGGTGTCTATTGGTATATTAAATTGTAAATGTAATTGTAAAAATCACGCCACTAAAAATTCAGCTATTTGATTCATTTAGTATCATTGCATTTAAAAGATCTGAGCGACCTTTATAACCTTCTATTTAACTCTTGAACGCTGAAGACTACACTCTGGTTTAAATATATTTTTGGTAAAATTATTTTAAAGTCACGAAAAAAAAACCTGTTCCAACAAACAGAAGGAAAACTAAAGGAAAGCCACATTTATTTGGTCTATTGGCTCAAAAAAAAAAAAAAAATTCCTTAATAAAAACAAAAATATATATTTTCTTGGAATTTCTATTTTCATTAAACGAAAATTTTAAATTTTTTCATTCAAATAAAAAGGTGAAAAAGTTTGCATACATTTATTTTAATATTTTTGGTGCCATATTCATTACGGGTAAGAATTAATTGTTTTTTTTTATTTTTTTTAAATCACATTATTGAGAAAAGAAAAATTATATATCTCTCACAGATCTGGCACCAAATTCTTATTAAAACCCCTTTGTATAGTGGAGTGTGATTTCTACGTGCTTTTAAAATTCTTAGTACAGTTTCTTCTTCAACTTAAGTATATTGGAAGAGGCAACAAATATATTAAACTGGCAGCCAAATTCATCGAAAAGCCATAAAATACAGTGAAAAAGTGTCTAACTAATGTAGAAAGTGTCGCAAGGTTTAAAATTCTAAGGAAAAGTGTAAAATAGATCTTAGTTTTTTTGTGATCTTGAAGAATTATTTCTATAGATTTTTTTTTTAAAAGTGAGTGCTGAAAAAAAAAAAAAAGAAGAAACTAGAGAAAAAAACTTATCAAATAGTGAGAATACGTGTTAATAAAATAACGGGTTAGCTAAATTACAATTAATTGAGAAAAAATTTAATTGAGATAATCCCTAAAGCTCTCTTAAAGTTGAATTCGAGTCCCAAATAATTTTAAAATTTGAACACAAAACGTTAAATTTGTCTATAAAACGCGAATAATTTAATTAGGAAAATCAAAAAAAAATAACCAAATCCATTTGATACGAAAAAGCATTAAAAGTCCTTATTTCATATACAAGTGTTAGTGTAAATATTAGTTCTTGATGATATGAGTGTCGATTAGACAGATTAAGTATTTAAAACTATCAACATTAGCTGCTAGACTAGCGCAAGTAAATGTTGCTAGCCTAACATAACTAAATGTTTCAAAGGCATGTTGCTAGGAAAGTGTTGCGCGAATAAGGTTGGAAAAAATAACAAAAAAAAATAATTTTTAACATCATGTGGTAGGGTAGGGGTTATTAATGAAAAGACACTACTAATAATACAACAACAAGAAAATAACATTATAACTAATCTACTCTATCGCATCAAAACCCTTTGCTGAATGTACATTCAACGTGGGAGCAGCTTTTCGATCAAAGTAAGTTGGTATTCTTTAGTAAATAACCCGCAAACCTGCAAGCATCACCATTAAACATTTTTTTTTCTTAAAAAAAAAAAAACTGAAAAAAAAACGTAATATTTAGTGAAAAAAAAAACATGAAAACGAAATAAAGAAAAGTTTGAAAAAAGATAATAAATAAAATGTTGAAATGCCCATAAGGGATTAAAAATTAATAAATTGTAAATTTTTAATAAACTATAGTTCATAAATAAATATAAATAACTATAACTAAATAACTATAGTTTAAATTTAAAGGTACTAAACTGGTGATGTTTACAGTTTTTTTTTATTTTGTATTAACAAAATTTTGTGAAGGAATGCGAAAGAGTGAGAAATAAACAATAAGTCCAATTAAAAAAAAAAATAGTAAAAAGAGTTATTAGTAAATACAGTCAAAATATTTTTTGTTTTGCTTATTTTTTTATTATAAAAATAAATGCTATAAACATATATAATAAACTCACCTAATTAAGTATTTGACCGAAAACTAAAACATTTAATTTACTTCGGTTAATTCTTGCTTATTTATTTTCTCCCTCTTTCACTTTCAAATTTGAAGAAAAAAAATAGTTAACACTAACAACTAACAAAACACTGAAAATATTAACAGAACTGATTTTATAAGCGCCAAATTACCTTTTTATGCAACGAACGTAATAGTTAATTAAATTAGAACATTCATTAGTCCACGCTCATTTTTACTTTTATCAATTTTGAACAAATTAAATTCCCATCGTGAATCCCAACTCATTTGAATTACTTATTCCCCCTTGGCAACCCTATTATTTTTTTTGCCCTCTTTAGTTACTATTTTTTTTTTAAGAGTTCATTCAACTTTGTTAAAATTTAGGTTTTTATAAAAAAGAAAATAATCTGATCAGCTGATTTATTACGTCACTAACATCTTTTTGCAATTAAAGTTTGAATCAATCTGTTTTGTATCTTTTGCGGATACTAAAGTCATCGTAGGTTGTTAGTTAATTTTTTTTGTATAGTGTAGTATATATAGGACCTACAATTTATTAGGATAATATTTTTCTTCGATAAATATATACATACGATTTTTTTTTATGGATTATTTTATAAACGAAATCAAACTTGAAGTTAAATTTGATATACGCTGATAGCGTTAGGTAATAAGAATTTATTGTATATTTCATATTTTTACCTTTTAATAAACCAATGTTTATAATGAATTTCTAATTCACTTTAGTATTGATTTCTTGTGGTAATTTCGTGTAAGTAGTGGGGGTTGTGAGGGATCATCGCAAAGTACTTATGGGCCTTTTATGATGATCATGGATGGGTGGGCTTCGTGTTGCTACTACTACATCAACAAGCAACAAACATGGCTACTGTGAATTTTTGTAATAGTAAATGTTAGATTTTTTAATTTCTACCCTAATGCCTACTTTTCTACCGTTTTCCCTTGTCATTTTATTAGTTTTAGTTATTAAAGCCTAATTTTAGGCTATTTAAAGTTCCTCTTGTTTTACTTATTTAGAATCCATTTTTTTTTCCTTTTGCATGCATCTCAATTAAATATAAAATTTCTATGTGGTAGTGATATAGCATTGTCAAGATCAAGATCTCACCCCGATAGCGGCGAGCCAGAGCCGGAGCAATGCATGCCTGATCGTGATGAAGCTTACAAACCAAATTTGTATATATACGTTATATGCTACAGCTTTTGCGAATAGTGGGACGAAATGGGTTTTTTTAAATTTTTTGCTGCCATGTCAACATTTAAAGCGAGGATTTGAAGAGACATGTGTTGCAATATCTACAACCGCATCCTCTAAGCTCTGAAGCCATTTTTTACAAAACAATTTTTCAAAAATCTTTTTTATTGAAATAAAATGAGAAGATAATATCCTACTTAAATTATAAATTTTATTTTTATTAGTCTAGTAGTTTTGTAGAAAACGCCGATTAAAAATGGTTCGATTTTGGTTAGTTCAACCTTTAGTCGAGCAGAAGCTTTTTTTTTAGAGTTGGGTAAATGTTGCCTTCGGCTAGTGCAGATCCAATTGGAACTTTTGCTTATTCTCGTAGGTAGTTCTGAAAGGTTTGGATTGTGTGTACTTTTTATGAAAGGAAACATACTTTCGACGAATGTGGACTACTGAGTTATACCCCTTCTGGAAAATAAACTGCATCACAAGTTGTTTTATTATTTATAATGAAAATGTTCACGCATAAATGGTTCGTAGTTTTCATGCTAACATCTAAAATTTAAATAAAATTTAGTAGATTTTACAGTTTTGTTTGCTGTTTATATTTTACTACTATTTAGCAAAAAAGATTCTGCTAATTTTACTGCTTTTTCCTCCAACGTTACTTTTAACTAATAATTTGTAACTTTCTCTGCTATTTTTACAGACTTATTTGTATGAGTGTAAACGTTCGTCGTAGATTCTCATATTGACGGTTGCCAACATGTACTACAAGTTTCCTGTATGTAGTCCTACGTAAATACTCTACAGGTAATTATGAATTTATAATACAAAAGTTTTTGTAATAAATATTCCATAGATGCCAAAAAGCGATAAACAATTCTTTGAATTTATACGCAGTAAAGTAACTTTAATGATGATCGTTATTGATGAAACCCAACACTAAATCCCAGTAAAAAGTGTTTTTGATCCATAGAATTAATTAAGCAAAATTATTTTCTGTAAATTATAGGGCATGGAATTTTATGCAACTGAAATGCAGCTTTAAATGAAAAATGTGCGCTAAAAACATGAAAAATATGCACCCAAAAGAACACAATTTGCTAAAATAAAATCTTAAATAATGACAAATAAAAAAAAATAATTGAATTTGACAGCTACTGTCTAAGTAGGAACAGAATTTTACGGTTTTCTTTGGTTCAGAAGATTTTAAAATGTTAAAATGGTTTTGCTTAAATTAAATAAAAAATTAAAAATTTTTATTTTAACAAATTAAAAATAAAAAATAATTTAGCTTCAATACATTCGAAGCCATACTTAGGTGTGATCGCCTAAACGGTCATGACTTGGTATTGTTACGTTTGTAATGTAAGATGAGCGCAGGTTTGATTCTTACAGCCGCAGGTTGTTGAAAAATTTATCATATACAGACAATCGGACAATTATAAGACACAAATAATAATACAATTTAAATGGAAAATCACTGATGACGCCTGTCCATAAAAGGCACAAACTAGTCTAGTCTGATTTAAAAATTAATAGTGTTTATGATTTTTAGAGTAAAACGTTTATTCTTCTTCTTAACCTCAACATTTCTAAATTAAATTTGTCAAATGCATATTAATTAAAAATTAATTGCGACTGTCTATATGACGTTTAATACAACACTGTACTAAAAATAATTTACTTTAAAATGGAAAATATGAACAAATATGCACTTAAATGATAAAATGTGCATTAAAATTCACACAACATGCATAATAAGTCAATATACACAGAAAAAAATATTTCCCTACACTCAAAAAAATAAGTTAGTACAAAAGTTAGTAAAACGTCTTGTAAATCAGGTATACTATTTTTTAGAAAATTTTTTTGCTAAAATCGTGTTTTCAGCTAAAATTTTTGTTATGCTTATTCAGCACTTAACTGTTTTATACTAATGCTTTACTAATATACTAATGTTTTACTAATTAATTTTGCTAAAAAAATTGTGCTGATAAGCACATTAATAGTGTGAACGACAACCAGATTGAAAGATATACGCAGAATGAAGCAGATGTCGCGGCATGTCAAGATGTAGTAGAGAAGAGGAACCATGGAAGACTTTTGTATCTGTTTTTCATACATAAAACAAAATCGAGGATTAAAACAACTTAAATTTTGCGTTGTCACCGGCTTGTGAAAATAATTGTCTATTAATAAAATAAAAGACAAAAGAAAATATTTAAATTTAAAATGTTTTTCAATAATAAATGTTAATAGATTAATAATCCAGTGTGGTCAAATTGCAAACAAACATATACAGACATGTAGACAGAGTAAAGCGAAAGACAAAGACACACATCTTAGGTAGATTTGTATGGTTTCTTTTTCTTATTGCAAAAAATGGTTGTTTTTTTCGTTTCGTTTGTTTTTGTTTATTTTTCGTTTCGTTTCTATAATTATCTTCGGCAGTTGCGTCCTTAAAAGATAGCATCATTTAGACAACCATCGATGTAAGTAGTTGAAAGAAAATTTTATGTTATATATATTTATTTCTATATATTTTCAGATATTAAATTACTTCATGACATCAATGTGGGAAAATGAAAATTTTTATATTTCGTAATTATTGGAAATTATTTTTAAAAGAATCACAAAAATATGTTTTATGATTTTCAGCAAATATATTAACTAAATTACAATTTTTGTTACAAATTTTTTGCGTTTTTTCAGTCTACTAAAATTCAGCAAAAAATTTATTAATTTTTACCAAGGCTTTTTTATTTCTAATCTACTAAGTGTTAGCAAAACTTTTGCTGAATCTACTAATTTTGTTGCTAAAAATCAGCTCGCTAATTTTCAGCAAAAGATTTTGCTGACATTAGCAATTTTTTTTGCTAGCACCCTCCTGACTAAAATTTTGCTGACTCAGCAAAATTTTTTGCTGACTTTACAAACTTTTTTTTTAGTGTACTTTTTTCAATTAAATCGGTTTGTTAAAAATTTTAAAAGCTGTCAATTAAAAATTAATTGAATCAATTAAATATTTGCTCAAATACGGAAATTGCTGGACATTTTTTTATATTATCGCTCAAAAGCAAACATCAACACATTGTTGTTGTTTTTGTAATACTTGTGTAGTTGTTTTTTTTTTTTATAAATGTTTATGTTTAGTGGTATTAGTAATAAATATTTTAAATTCATTTCAATTAGATTAACTAGGAGCGCACTGTTTTTATTATTAATTTTATTTTTTTGATGATGGGATGACTTCTATTTTATTCCATTGGATGATGGTTCTTTTATGCGCCATATAATAATCCATGTAATAGTGCTCTTCCTTCAATAATAATAGTGTTGTAATAGTGTTGACTGCTCTTCCTTCAGTCGTGATTCGTTCTTTGGCCGAACGGTCCTTCTAAGGAACTTACAGATTTTATTTATTTTTTTTCTAGTGCTCTAATCTAGGAGCACTTGAAAAATTGAAGGATCGCTATGTAATATTAATGTGCCGGTTGATATGGCAGTGAATATATAAGCGAGTTATGTGTTTGGTTTAAAACGGATTCTTTATTTAAATTTTGTCCTACTTATAAAGCTAACATGAGAATAATGCTTAGCCTAAAATTGAATTACTTTCTAAAGTCATTCGGTAACTTATAATTATTATATTACAATTATTTTATATTTAATTCTATATTTCAATTTTCAATTTCAATTTTATTTATTCATAATCTATAAGCCCATTAGGCCAAAATGATTACATAGTTGCTGAAATGACACTTACTATTTGTAATTACCCAGGTGAAAAAGTGATCGTATATGAACATATATGATCATATATGGGATTGTATATGATCATATATGGGTATAGCTTGTCATATATGTTCATATATGGTTTGATATATGACCATATATGATCTCATATATTTCCATATATGTTCGGATCCGAAATTTGAGGGTATATGGTCGTATATGATAATATATGTTCATATATGCACATATATGATCCATATATGCTCATATATGACCATATACCCTCAAATTTCGGATCCGAACATATATGGTCATATATGAGATCATATATGGTCATATATCGAACCATATATGAACATATATGACAAGCTATACCCATATATGATCATATACAATCCCATATATGATCATATATGTTCATATACGATCACTTTTTCACCTGGGTACATTAAATTATAAGTATTTAAATTATTTTCTAACCCTAACTATGGATATGGAAATGTTTCCCTAATAATGTATTAAAATTTATTTTGGCTTTTGATACACATCTTTTATAATATCCACTACCAACATAATGATTCAACGAATTCATAAATGTGAAGTTAATTTGCCCTTAAATTCCTTCACCGAGTGAGCAAAATGCCTTTCACAATACGGTATAACAGAGTTCCAGATACTACAAACTCTAACTATACATGGCTTTTTCATGACTAACGAATGAAACATTGGAGAAAATAATGACCTGCATCTTGACGAATTTCCAAAACAAAACCTGGACACAATTTAGTTTGGTGACCCGCACTTAAGCGCTTTATAAAAAAGCGTCATTAGTCTTACGTTTACATAAGCCTTAAACAAGCATCCCAAAAATCTATCACATGAGCAGTTACATGGTCTCGCACTTTTAGTCTATATAAATATCGTATAATTCTATTAAAATATCTCTCCAGAAGGAGCATATTAGATTCAGTTGCACCAGAATATATTTCTATCCCATATAAAATAATTGGCATTAGAGTAGCATGAGCTACTACACATTTGTACCGAAGTCACATGATTTTATTAAGCAAAATATCAAATCATTGATTTGATATTGAGTGCATTCCAAATTCTGCTAATTGGACGTAGAGTGCAATTCCAAATATTGAGTGCATCTTAAGTGTTCATAGTAAAATTGTTTATTTCGTTCTGTTTTGATTTAAAAGTGAAATCTAAAACCTTTGTCCCAGTTATGGCATAGAACGATGAACTGTTCCAAATATTACTGACCTTGAATTGTACAATACAAATGTTTTGTCGCTTGCTTATTTTTATGCTTAGCTGTTATAATTTATTATAAATTCGTGTGTGTGTGTGTGTATTGTTTTATATTCTTTGAATGCAATCGAACGTATTCTATGCATGACTAATTATAGTGTGTTTACTTTGTATCATGCATACACTACAATATTAATTCTTATTAGGTTTATCACTTTATTAAGTTAAATAATTTAGTTTCAGTTGCTAAAATCTGAATATTTATTTATTCTAAACCTTATCATAAAATTTAAAATGTAAATAATGTAAGCTTTAAAGATTAATTTCGTTAAATAAAAAATTTTTGAAACAAAAAGGGCTAATTTCTGCAAAGAACAAAATCCAAAATAAATTTTGGCATAGTCCCCACGCTTCAATAGAAAGAAAAAAAAACAAATTTTTGTGTGAATTTGTTCACATAAGTATAAATAAATCTGCCAACTAAATGAGAATTTCATGCCGGTTTAAATTCAATGTTATAAAATTCAAGCTATAAAAAAAAAATTTGGTATGACAACGACACTTTTATAAAAAACATTCGGTATGGAAACAACAATTTATTTTGGTTTTTGTGAAGGTATACGATATTGATCACTTTTTAATCAAACGAGTTATAATTTAATTGAAAAATAATTCAATTAAAGATCTATCAATTTCTAATTGAATTAGCAAATTTTCGTTGTTGGAGGAATTTCAGTAACTAAAGTTGCTGAATCGGTGGTTTTCGTGATTGATATGTATGTATTTTTTTTTTGTATGTATGCAAAATATGCAACTACAAATCGATGCCATTTTGTTTTACATTCGATGATTTGGATAAATTTTTAGGCTGTATCAGTCTTAGGTTATCGAGAAAAAACATGCATAAAATTCCTTGCCCTAATTATTACAATACATCTTTTGCTTTCTATCTATCAGAGTTAATTTTGAAATTTATCTGTAAATTTGTTTTAAGTTAAGTTACAATGAATTTTTGTTTTACTAATTCTACCAGTAAAAAACAAATATTTCATCGTTAGATTTAAATTCTATTGTAAAAAATATTGCTGGGATGTTTGAGCATTTATTCTTCTGTGTATACAGGTAGAAATTATAAATGTTGTTGTTTCAGCTTCAACGGAAAGCTAATTAATAATAAAATATTTATGCTTAATTATTTATTCATTAATCAGGAAAGGGCGGAATTTAATTAGAATATTTGTCTACTTAAGTGCTATTGTTTTAGAACATCATAGTAGGTGGGTTTATTAGAATGAGCTGAAGCCTCAAAAAATGGAGAATACTAACTCAGTGTTCCTTTACAGGAAATATTTACAGGAACAATATAATTAAGTGATTTAAAAACCTTAAAATTATTCAATAACTTGAGTACAATTGTGAATAAATGTAAAATGTACAAAATTGTTATCCAGAGTTGCCAAATAATTTTTTGAAAAATCATTTTTAGACCTGTTTTGATGGATTTTTTTTCAAAATGGTTTGCGCGTTGCACTGTTACACAGATGGTCCCGGGTTCGATTCCCGGTGACGACAACATCAATTTAGAAAACAATATGTATGAGTTTTCTATCACTTATATGTATCGCTGCGCCCACCTTCGGTGTTCCCATAGCACTTAACCCCACCGAAGTAAAATAATGAATCAGGGCTATGAAACAAAAAGCTTCAATAAATTCGCCAACTCTACATCAGATGGCGAGCAACAACTGTTCTAAGACTTATCATCTCGCGCAATTACAGTGTTGCCATGTTTGAAGCCCTTCATTTTTTCACCACCTTTCATCTCTCCACTATCCCTTTCCAAAGAAAGCAACACATTTTAATAGGAAGAATTTCCTGAATGTTGCTTCTCTTTAAAAAAAAAAAATATAAAAAAGGCTTTTTTATTTCTCATTGTTATGTTGATGAAAAAATATGAAAATGTATTTCTCTACAAGATAATCTAAAATACGAATTGATGGCAACCCTTTCGTGATTAAACATAAAAAAATAATAAAAAGATGATCAAAAATATGAAATTCTTAATTTCGTTTAAAAGACAAATTTAAAACGGTTTAAAAGTGAAGATAATTTTTAAAATTATAAAATTACAATTTATTGAAATAAACGCCAGAGTTTAAATAATAAAAGTCTGCAATGCAAAACAGAAGTGTTAGAAAGCGATGGATGATGCATTGCAATGTGATGTTTGTAATAAAAAAATGCCTATATAAATGATGTTTTTTATACAGGTATAAAATTTTAAGTTGGCAATACTTTTTTAACTGGCGGCCATTTTTGTCAGCTGTCAAGTGATTTATGTTTAGTTTGTTTTGGCATTTCAATATGAATAGACTGATTGACGCCAGAACAACGCTTCCAAATTGTGCAAATTTATTTTGAAAATCATGGTTCGCGAATTTTGTTTTGCGATGAAGCTCACTTTTGGTTAAATGGATACGTCAATAAACAAAACTGCCGTATTTGGAATAATCCTCAAGTGTATGTTGAGACATCCAGAAAAACTGCAATAACCATGATGTGCAGGAGCGGTGGTTTCAACAAGACGGCTCAACATGTCACACAGCTCGTGCTACAATTGAATTATTGAATGCCGAAATTGATTTAATGAATGTAACTATAGTTTCACGTTGCGGACCCGTGAATTTGCCTCCAAGATCATGCGATTTAACGTCGCTGGACTTTTTTCTGTGGGGATATGTTAAGTCGCTAGTCTACGCCGATAAGCCCGAAACGATTCACCAATTGGAGGACAACATCGCCGTGTTACAATATACGGCCACAAATGTTGGTAAAAATTCATCAAAAATTGGACCTCCAGATTCGACTACGTCCGAGCCAACCGTGGAGGTCATATGCCAGAAGTCATATTTAAATTATAATGCCAGAAGAAATAGTCAACGAATACTGTTATCTTGGTATGATCCTAAGTCCAAAGTGTGTATTTACGAAACATGTAGCAAAGAGATTTAGTTCTGCAAAAAACTGCTTAAACTCAACATGGAGTAATTTTTTGGGTAAAAAGATATATCGTTTCAAACTAAAACCCACCTGTATAATGCGGTTTGCCGTTCCATACAATCGTATGGCGCCCAAATATGGGGTCATTCACATTTTGACGTGGTTTATTGCCTACAAAGATACTTTGTAAAACGTGTTATTAATTTACCAAAATTCACACCGAATTATACACTTCTGTTAGAATCATGTATGGAATATGGCCACTTATTTACCCTTGAATTGCATATGCGTTACATAGCTCGAACCCTCTTTCAGTATACTAACGAACGGCTACCAAATTTTTTAAGTTCAGTAGCTCTAACACATAACATATCGTGGGCGAACAGTTTAAATACATTGGCTCAAGAGTACAATGTCCAATTATCACCAAATAGGACACAAGAGGAGTGGAACCAAAACCAAACACTTCTTATAAATTCGTTAAGATTAAAAAATCATCTAAACCATCTACGTGGGTGGGAGCTAACGGAATCTTTTTATAATAAAACAAACCCAACAGGAGGACACTTATATTTTTATGGTAATCATACCCTGTGATTTGATAGAATTGAATGGGTCTCGGCACTCGAGAAGAACTAACAAAATTTGCTCTTTGTGCAATTCAAAAGAAGTTGAAAACATCCAACATTTCATTGGAAGATGCCCAATTTTAAATTACTTTAGACTAAAATGGTTTAATAAGATAACTCTATCGGATGATGAAATAATTGGAATTTTAAATGGGGAAAACAATTGGCAGAACTTAGTACAATACATTATCAGTGCTTTAGCTTATCGTAAAACACTAATACTTGAATATAATAATAAAAAAAAAAAAAAATAATACATTTATTGTAAAATTAAATTATATTTTTTATGTGAAACTCTTTTTTTCCGGCTAACGACATAGTCACAGCCGTATATTCTTTAAGATATTTTTATAACGTTTTTAAAAAAAATCAAAGAAAATACCAAATAAAGACTTACTACTACTACTAATGCCAGAGATTATCTTTCAAATAAAGTTAATTTCATGTTAATTTAAAAAAAATCATCTTTGTTTTATTCCATTTCAAAGTTCTATACCTCTATAAAAAACACTCTCTATAAGTTATTAAACTATACACAAAATGGGTATCAAGTAAATGGTTTCAAATGAAGAGTCATCCACTGGTATACAAAACATGTCAGTGCATGTCCGCACATGTTGGCTTATTCAAAAACGGGGTATTTGGGCTTTTTTTAAATTTCGTGATAGTTGAGCTTTAAGACGACTTCTACCGAAGAGCTTTTTTAAGCCATATATTAATTATTTCAAATATGTGGGCACACTGAGCCTACAGCATAGACAAAATGGGTATCAAAACTTTTGTTTTCTCGAGTGCTCTCACACTGTGTACAAAAAAAAAAATCTGAATTAAGATGTTTTCATACAAAACTTTTCTAATTTGTGATCCCTATTTCTAACTTAAAAAAAAAATACGTGTCTAGTATTTTTTCCCTCAACAACATATCCAAGCTTTATTAAAATCTGAGGATTCACCACTATGTAGTTTCCTTGTAAGTCTATTAAAAAATATGTATTTGCAAGACAGGTCTGCAAAACGTTGAAAAATTGTGGGGTGGTGGTTTTTTTTTTTACACAATTTGTCATAATTTCAAAATCTATCCCCAGATAGTCTTTAAGTTCTTCGTCGTTTTTTGTTTTCTTCTTAAAATACAGAAAGTTTATGAAAACTTTTTTCGATTATCTTAACTTTTTTTAGTTATTTGTATTTAATAAATGTTTATTTTTGTTTTATACTTTTGCTCTACTACCATCATTAACACATACATAAATAATGTCAATATTATTTCAAACATGCCACAAAACCAATTCAACAATCAAAATAACAGCCACAACAAAAGCTACAAACCAAACCACAATTTTCATACAAAAATAACCACAAAATTACAAAAATGCTATTAAAAACATTTTAAAGCAAACAAGAATAATAAAATTGATAAATAAATTCTAACCTAAAAAATAAAAAAAATAGACAACAGAAAAAAAAAATTACACTACTCGACAAATTTCAACTTCATGCAGAACCAATCTTTGAAATAAATACTTAATAATAGACTTTGGTACGCTGAATCCAAATGTGTCAACAATTTTTTTTTCTCATTTGCAGTTTTGAAGTACCACGATTTTTGTATTTACATCATTCACCCCATTTTTTTTTTTGGTATATTTTGCTAAATTTTTCGAAATTCAACCTCAAAGTTATCTTTCATTTGCGTATAATCATATCGGTTTTTGTCTCAGGTTATTTTACCGGTATTGCAAGGAAGTTGAACTTTTTGCGTGTTTAGTTATATCTTTATAAATTTTATATATGCGTGTAAAACAAGACACTCCACTGAACTCAATTTTGTATTAATATTCCAAATCCATTTAAAATTTCCTAAAATATTTAGAAAAGTAGCTAATTTTGACATAAAAAATCGTGTATGTAACGTAAATATAAAAACCGCACATTTCAGAAATATCAAATGAGAAAAAAAAAATTTCCAGATTTAAAGTCAGCGTACCTAAATCTATTAGAAAATATGAATTACAAAGATTTTTTTTTTTTTTTATTAAATGTTTATTTTTAAAAAAAATTATACTAAAATAATTAACATAAAAATACAAACATTTACTGCAACTAGCTTAGAGCTAACTAAGCGTTGATGATTTGGTAAATCAGAGGGTTTTGTACGTTTTAATCTTCTTTCTAAGTTAGCAGTGTAAATCAGGTTATGTGCTTCTGGATTTACATGAGTTCGTAGTCTCTCTGCATGTGTGGTTGCTATATCAGAAATTACTTCGGATACTGTTTTAATTTTGAGATCTCGATGCATTTTCAATATTTTATTTTGGAACTGTTGAATTATGTTTACAACACCTTTTGATGCACAACCCCAGAGTTGAATGCCATATGTCGAGATGGGTTTTAAAATTTGATTGTATATGAGAAGTTTGTTATGTGTTGTAAGAACAGACCTTCTCCCTATAAGCCAATTTAGTTTAAGAAACCTTATTTTTAACTCTTCTCTTTTTGTTTTTACGTGTTCATTCCATTTTAGTTTCGAATCTAAGGTCATACCCAGGTATTTGGCCTTATTAGAACGGGGAATTTCGTTGTTATCAATATATATAGGTATATTATTTATTTTTTTGTTTGTAAAATCTACATGTATAGACTTTGTGTTATTAAGTTTAATTCGCCATTTTTTGGACCATGAAATCAATTTATTTACACCAGATTGAAGGTTTTGGGAAGACTCTGTTATTGTTTTTCCAATCGATAGAATTGCTGTATCGTCTGCAAAGGTAGCCGTTACACAATGTGGATGAGTTGGTAAATCACTTGTAAAAATCAGGTACAAAGGGGGCCTAAAATACTGCCCTGAGGGATACCTGCATTTATCTTTCTAAGATTAGAATATTCATTTTCATGTTTGATTCTAAAATATCTGTTTTGTGAATATGATTGCAGTAAGTTATAGAAACTTGTTGGAAATATTGTTTAAGTTTTTGAAGTAATCCATTATGCCAGACTTTATCGAAAGCTTGTGACACATCTAGGAAAACGGCCGAACAGATTTTCCTTTCTTCTAATGCTTTTTCAATGACGTTGGTTATTCTATGCACTTGGTCGATTGTTGAATGATTGTTTCTAAATCCAAATTGATGGTTTGGAAAAATGTTTTTAGCTTCGATGATTGTTTTAAACGTTTAATAATTAATTTTTCGTATACTTTTGATAACATTGGTAACAAAGATATTGGCCTGTATGATGTAATTTCATTTTCTGGTTTACCGGGTTTAGGGATCATAATAATTTGAGCTATTTTCCAATAACTCGGAACATGATGTAGACGAAATGATGCATTTATTATTTGCGTTAATTTAAAAGTTATATTTAAAGAAGGTGCTGTAATACTTCTGTGGTTATTAAATCAAAACCAGGTGACTTTTTTAATTTCAGATCTTTTTTTAACACAAAATCAACTTCAGAAAGAGTGACTTTTGGTATTTCTATTTCATTAATTTCAATAGTATCATTTACATTTAATTCATTATAATCAGATAAACTATCTGTTGAATTATAAAGATAGGTTTTGCAAAAAATTCCAAAATGTGCAAAGAATTTTTGTTACTTTGTTATTTAAAGCATACGGAAAATTAATTAAAATTTGAAGTTCAATAAATCAATTGTGGCACGAGCTGTTGACATGATTGTGCCTTGTCTTGTTTAAACCACAGCTGTTTCATGGTTGCTAAATTGATGAACGAAAAAGTCAGTAATCATGGCTCTTAGTGGTCACCGTTGACTGTAAACGTTCTGACCGGCATCGTTTTAAAGAAGTACGGACCAATGATTCCACCAGCCCAAAAAACAGTCAGTTTTTCTGGATGTAACGGTGGTGTCAACATACACTTGAGGATTATCATCACGTATCCATTTAACCAAAAGTGAGCTTCATCGCTAAACAAAATTCGTTCGCGATACGTATTTCGAACAGAACCATGATTTCAAAATAAATTTTGCACAATTTGGAAGAGTTGCTCAGGCGTCAGTGAAATGCCAAACCAAACTTAATTTAAAATCACTTGACAGTCGCAAGTTAAGAATGGTAGCCAACTTAAAGTTCTATACTTGTATAAAAAAACACCCTTTATATTAAAAAAATAAGAATTTGATAAAATAATGAAATTAAAAATTAAAAATTATAACGTAGTACGTATCCAAAACGCCAATTTTTAAAACACATTAAACTTTACACTCTAATAGTCCAAAGTAAATTATCATATAAAAATTATAATTTTTCTGTTAATTTAGAGAAAAATTTGTCATGATCTAAAACCGAACAAATAATCTCACACACACATAAATTTATTTATAATTTAAATTAATAATTAATTAAATTTTTTATATTTATATAAATACATTTCTTCACTATTTCAGATGATCACTTATATAAACAAATAAAGTATGACAGTAATACAAGTTTACAATTTACATAAAACAGTATGAACAGAGTCAGAAAAAGGCACACGAACCACCGCTGGCAAGGCAATTAAGCAAGTGGTACAAATGCTAACAACAAGTGCTTTGCCAAGCCCAAAATGATAACATCATTAAACAAAAGGGTCATCTGTTCAAAAAGTGTCGGACAAGCACTTGAAAAACAAAATTTAAAACGTTAGCAAAATGTTAGTAAAAACCATGAAAAAGGTGATCTAAAAATTTGTTTTCGAAAATAGAATAAAGAAAGTTCATGCATAATTTTTTTTGTTCCACACCGTTATTCGACCCTGCCCGCCAGATTCTAACCACTGAGCTTACAAGACATATAATACTTGAGAGCTTAAAACGTGAGTAGATAATAACTGGTGGGTAACAGCTTGCTGCTCAAATATGTCAGCACTGGCGTTAGGTTTGATGGAAACAACTTGCCAATGTTGGGAAAAAAAAGATACTCTTAAAAAAGCTTTTCCAGAAACAAAAAAATCTGTTTTATATGAAAACATTAAAAACTATAAAAAAATCAAAAAAATGTTTGCCTGAAACCGTGCTCGAACAAGGGACCCCTCCGACTACAATCATCAGTATTTTTATGAAATAAATACTTTACGAGTACTTACAATTTTAAGCCTTTGGTAATTTCTGACTGGAGAGCACTGGTAAAACACTATTTGCCAACGTTGGCGTAGTGGTCTCACTTTGCCAATGATTTTTTCAGTAGACCACTGAAATTATTGTAAAATAATTACTGGAGAAACGTTTTTGGAAAAGCTGGTAAAGTATCTTAAACAAGTGTTAGGCCAATAGTTTATTTACAATTCCTCGGTTCGACAGTGGTAAACCAGTGCTTGATATTTTCTACCCACTGGCAGTTTCTGACTGGAAAATTACATAAATTTATTTAAAAATAATTAATAAACAAATGTTTTATTTATTTTATTTATTTATTGAAAAATAAACAGTACAACAAGACTTGATCTTATTTAATAGTACTGGGTAGATAAAGGCACATTAGATTTTTACATTTATAATGGTTTATCTTAAATCTAAAATCTATAAAACAATTTAAGTAGTAGCATATAAATTATGATATAAAATTTATATAAAAAAAAAAAATAATAATAATAATAATAATAAAAATAAAAAAAATAAAAATAAATAAATTTTTGTTATGCATGTGATTTTTTGTTAACCCAAGTGGGTAAATATTTCGCATCTAAAGTGCTTTGCATTGCTAATTATCTGTATATTAGGTGGAAGTTCGTTCCAGAGACGAATGGCATTAACATAAAAATGTCTTTCAGATATTTGCTTACGGTATCTATGGAGTTTATTTTATTTCCTCGATTGGATCTTGAAATTGTATCCTTTCGTAGAGATAAGTAGGTTGCCTAGTAAATATAAGTTTATGTAAGAATATTAGTGTACGGCATTTCAATAGATTTTCAAAAGATACATTATAGATTTGGTTAGAAAACTGAGATATACTGCTATATCTCGTACGTCCATATATATATCTGGCAATGTTGTTATAGGTAACTCTGAGCTTATTTTTGCTTATAGAATCACAACTAGAAAATAATTCACAGCCATACATTAAAGTAGGTATTAGGTATGTCTTAGCGAGTAGCATGCGGATATTAAATGGCGTAAAATACTGTGTCATCCAAAGATTTCTCAACATAGCGTAAGTTTTCCCACATATGGCGTTTACATGATTTGTCCAGGTAAGATCGTTGTTAAAAATAACTCCAAGGTTTTTAGAGCGCTTTCCACGATTTCAATAGTGGAGTGTCCAATTAGTATTGGTGGCAAGCTAGACGGTACATATTTTTTGTTGCTTATTATCATTGCCTTCGATTTCCTCGCATTGAGACAAAGACCATTTACTGACGCCCATCTAAATACGTTATTGAGATCGTGATTTAATTTGCCAATACAATCAGAAATACCAGATGGCAAACAGCTAATGTAAAGCTGAACGTCATCTGCATACATCTGTATACCACAGTAATTGAGTTTGGACGGCAAGTCGTTGGAGTATATTGAATATAACAGTGGACGAAGTATCGAGCCCTGTGGTACACCTCTCGTCATTAAGCAGCTGTTTGATTTATTAGAACCAAAATGAACTGATTGACTTCTACCACAAAGATATGAAGCAAGTAGTTTTACAGCGGTTTTGAAAAATGGCACATGTATTTCAATTTTGGCAGAGTATTGTGTGTTCGACGGTATCGAAAGCCTTAGAATGATCAAGCAAAATCAAAAATGTTATCATATTGCTATCAATTTTTGACCGTAACTCTTCTGATACATCGATTAGAGTAGAAATACAGCCGTGTTTTGGTCTAAATCCAGATTGTCTTTCAGAGAGCAGAGAATTTTCAAACAAATATCTAGTCATCTGCGTATGTATTAACCTTTCAAACACTTTTGACAAATAGGGCAAAATCGCAATTGGTCGGTAATTTTTATCAGGTTTTGGGATAGGTATAATCTTTGCTTGTTTCCACATTGATGGAAAACTAGATGTTGTAATTATTGAGTTAATCAAATGTGTTATATGTTGTAGTATATATGGAACTATCAATTTAATAAATTTCGGATGAACTTCATCATTTCCCAAAGAGTCAGATTTAATGCTAAGCATAGATTTAAAAACATCGTCCTGGGTAACATGTATGAAATCAAAACATAATGGATGTGGTCGATTAGTATTGTTAGCAATATTAAAGGCATTTGTAGAGTTATAATAGCTGAGATTTGCTTCTGGCATTGGTATATTGGCAAATTATAAGTTAAGTTGATTAACATCGATTTCATTTTCTCTTTTTATACAATTGTTAACTATACCCATCGTACGAATTTCCCTCCATTTCCTTTTTGAGCAAACAGCCGATTGAAACTTTTCTCTATAAAATTTAGATTTTTCAATTCTAATTTTTAAATTAACATTTCTTCTGCAAATCTTGAAAAAATTATGGAGTTCAGTGGTTTTAAATCTTTTCCATCTTGCGTACGCATCATTTCTTTCATTGATTAAGGTTTTAATTTCGTTTGAAAACCAAGGTTTATCATTTCTTACTTTTTTGACTTTAACTAACACATATTTTTCATATAAATATTGTATATTGCAATGTAAAAAAATTACCTGTTCATCTACAGTAGGCAATTAAGAGGTGTTTGGTTCCATGGTATTGTTGTTAGTTCTGTTTGCAGGGATTGAAAAATCTATGTTTTTAAAATCTCTAAATGTTATTGTTTGATCTTGTGCTATTATTTTAAAATCATAAGACATGAAAATGAGATCATGTTTTGAAAACATAGAGGCAGAAAGTTGGTCAAATAAGATCATTCGATGAAGATTATCTACAAAACAAAGGTCAAGTAGAGTACTGGCGGAGGATGTAAGATGTGTCGGTTGTTAATTATTTTATCAAAATCATACCAATGGCACTCATATCCTCCATCAAACGTTTATCTATTAGTATGTTAGCATTGAAAATCACCAGTTAAAAACAACATCTGTGTAACCCAGAGTAAGCGTCGATAGTTTATCTACAATGGCTTAATTTTTATTCGTTTATTTGGACGATATACTGTTCCCAATAAAGTTTTTGGTTGTTATTAAAAAATTACAATAAACAAAATTCTGATTTCTGAGTATTTAAGGCAGATCATTCATTATTTTTATTTATTTCTTCAATGTTAACATTAAACTTCTTCATCAGTAACGACTTTCATTTATTTCTTCATTAACTTCATCATCAATAACGACATCTTCGTCATTAACATTGTCTTCATCCGACGTTTGGCATTTAATTTTGCATGAAATTGATGATTTAACATAGATTGCCCACACCACCAGCGTTTAAATATACCTGTCAGATCGAAAAAGCGTTATTTCCTCTCAGTTTATAGTGGCTGTCGTGGCTTTAAAATGAAACCACTTTCCGAAATACAATTATGTCCATACCTGAACCCTCAAAGATAAATCGAAATTCATCCTTT